>CAXKWD010000003.1:58647955-59247955 GCA_964059195.1 Ectobius pallidus
TGTCTCCCACGTAATGTGTCCAAAATAAATACCCCATCTATAGTACTATGTCCTTCTCTAAAGCCAAATTGAAATTTTGAAAGTTTACTAAATTCCGTTGACCAGTCCTTAAGTCTGCTATACAGTATTCTGCAATATATTTTCTCCATAATAGGTAACAGAGTGACTCCCCTATAATTGTCCGGAATTCTTTTTGGTCCATTCCCCTTATAAATTGGCTGAATTATTCCCTTGCCCCAACACTGAGGATAATTCCCACCACGAAACGTTTTCTCGAAAATCTGGAGCATCACCAAACCAAACTCATTAACACTTGCAGCGGCTTTAAATACTTCAGGCGGTAACCCATCAGAACCCGGAGCCTTCCCACTTTTCAATCCTTTAATTGCCCTTATGACCTCCTGTATAGTAATATCTTCATCCAACATTGGTACTTCCAGCCACTCCCGCCTTTGAATCTCTATTGTTTTTCCCGCCCCCCATTCCCCACCACCGAAAACTCCTATAAAATGTTGAAGCCATTTTTCCGGAGATATTTCACTAATTGTCTGACGATTACCCTTTATATCTTTAACCAGTCGCCAAACCATAGCGTTATCTCCCCTCGAAGCGACCTCCCGAATTTCTTTAACCATTTTGTCTTGCCAATTACTTCTTTTCTCCCTTAAAATCACTTTATATTCCTTTCTAGCATGAGTATACACTGTCCTTCGATCTTCAGTATTCTCCCATCTAAACTGTTTCAAGGCTACTAATGCTCGTTTCTTTGCGGTTCTACAGTCTTGGTCATACCACCCCACTGATCGCCTATTCTTCTTGTTTGTTCGGCACTTCATCCCTGCAGCAGCTTTAATTATTGCTTCCGTCAGAAGTTCCACCGTTTCGATGTTTTTCCCCCTTAGCTCGTCTCTTAAAACGTTAAGAAACATTTCCGCTGACAGCCGGTAAATGTGTCCTTCGGGTGTGAAAAATTATTTAATGGGTTAAATAGTCCTAGCAATGGTAATAATATGAATAGTAAATATGTGTTAACTTAAGTGAAAATCTGACAGATTCATGTTAAGTGAAGCATACAGGAGACCAACCGTGATTTGGATTCCACTAAGCTTTATGATAAAATATTACAATATTATTTTGCAAGCCTTGTTTAAAGTTTTTACTAGGCATTCTATAAGACAATGAAAAAGATATACTAATGCTTGTCGGTACCAACTGTTCTCACATTATGAACATTATATGGGATCATAGTCAACTTTCTCTGTTTCCTTTCCCTTCATCTTGTGAAAATTTAGTTTTTCCACGAGAATTCTATCTTCAAAACTTTCTTTAATGCCTCCAATTATCTGATGAGCTTTCAGAATGTTGTATTTTACTTAATTTGAAAGAATATAATAGCTTTTATTGCCAAGTTTGGAATAATTGCTCTCAAGAATATGACGAGATAATGCAGAGCAGTAAAGTATCTTGTCATTGATTCTGCTAGTTCTTGAATGTAAATAAAATTCAAGAGTATTTTGAAGAGAGCACCGATGGAAAATGATCTCATTATTCAGAGTTAATCCTTTCCAACAATTCTACTTCCATGGACAAGTTACTAATTAGAATCCAGGTGAAATTTAATCAAGCGTTTTGTTCCAAAACAAATCCATCCTAATTGGATGCGTTATTATCTATTGAAACGTCCCGTAATTGTAGAAAATTACATAGAAACGGAAGATGAACGGAAGTTCAAAATAGGGCAAAAACTCATCGGGACTCGATTATGTATACAGCATTTAATTTATTCTGATGCAATGTAGGCGATGTATGATCATTATATAGATGTATGATCGTTATGTTATATAGTGTGTAAAAACAATTCCGTATACAAACTTGGAGGGTTTGTAGAGGAGATGAAATGAAACTCATTTTTTATGTGACAAGCATCTGACAGGTTCTCCGTTGGGACGGGTGGGCCACCACGTTCTCCTGATCTTAGTTCTAAGGATTGCTGTTTGTGGGGGGAGATGAAGCGTTTGGTGTACGAAACACCAATAGATACTCCAGAAAAGCTGGTTGCCCATGTGGCTGAAGCTGCAGCAATAACCTGGTTGTTTTGAACGTGTGAGACAATCATTTGCACGCAGATGCCAGCTGTGCATTAATGTAAACGGATGACATTTTCAACATAATCTGTAAAACATTCATCACACGGCAGGTTGAATACAGTCACCATCCACTGTCAAACCCTTTAAGGACCCCTAGCGGGGAAACGGAGAACCTATCAGATCTTTGTCATATAAAAAAGAGTTTCATTTCATCTCCTCTACAAACTCTCCAAGTTTGTATACGGAATTTGTTTGCACCCTGTATAGGCAAGCATGAAGTTAACAAAATTCGCTGGCGTTCGTCGTGTTATTCGTGTGGGCCTTTCAAGTTCTTATAACGGTCGAACACCGTACTGTAATTTTTTTAAAGAAAATAATTTCAGTTCGCTTGTGGTCAAAACACGTTTTGGTAATTTCGAAGGACAAATTTTTATTCCCAAAATAGTTATTTATTATAATAGTATTTGCAGAGGTTAAAATGAAGAAAATTGATAATTCTTAATTTGGACGAAAGGGAAGAAAATGACAATGACATCTCGGGATACCCTCAATAATCACTGTAACGCGCTAGGACCTTTTTCTTTACCCATAATGGGCTTAGCCCGGAAAATGGAACTTTAAGAGAGACGGAGAGAGTTCTGTTAAACAACGTTTAGGACCAAAAATAACATTAATAATGTTATTTTCTCTGTATACGGACAGGAGTAACATTTTGCATTCGCTTGACCAGCAATAGTAATTATTTTTTGTGTTATTCTCCATATCAAATGCACATTTTCCGAAATAATCGCATCACTGGCTTTAAGACGCGAAGTAACCTGTTAAATTAAATTAATTATGCTTTTCATAATAGTACTAAACAACTGTGAAGTGAATGGTTTTAAAGTGTCTACTATCCAACTTAAGAGTTGAACGATTTTTAAGTATGTTTTATAATTATTATGTAAACTATAGAAATAAATCATAAGTTACGAGAGATGAAACTATAAGGATTCATTCGGTTTTCCGCCTCATTGAATATGTATGACCCAATGGCTATTTTCTTGTAGGCTCTAAGAAATGTAACGTCTTACGAGTATTCTAATAAGAATATGAAACTGCATGCCCTGGAGCTGGAAATGGAGGATCATACCACGTGATCATCCTTAGATCATTCCGTAACTGATCATTTATCAAGATAGAATAATTCAAGCTCTTGAAATTGACTAGATAACTTAGCCCCTAGGTACCTTAAACTTAGCCGAAAAAAATTATGTTAACCCTATCAAAGCTATGTTTATACTCTTGTAATAAGGCAGTCATCAAGCGAAACCATCTGAGGGCACTAAGCTTAAAATGGATGGAAAAAATTCCCATACAATAACTGTTTCCCATCAACGAAAATCTTAATACTTAGAAAAAAATCCTCACATTTTCATAAAACATTCTGCTAATATTCATAATCTCCTCTTTTCTAAAACTTTTTGAGGAGACGCTTTTATACGAAAGTAGGAGCGAAAAGGTTAATGGGAAAATATATAACATTTCCGGTGAGTTAGTTTATTCAGTATAGTAGCAATTCCTAGTTTTAAAAATCAACAATACATTGAACACTGGCTTTAAAATTTAATACAATCAACTATCTTTTTAAAATTATAATTCTCCATATTATTCCATATGCCAATTTTCCATTGGCAGGTCACTTTCAACGGTTTTATTTTAACAATGTAATAAATTGAATAAGAATTAATTAAACATTGGAGTACGATTTTTTAAAAATATGCAGCACAATGTTTCATACAATTACGTCCCAAAGTCTTAATGGAAAATCTTAATAGCTGATACAATAATAATGACAGTTTAATTAATTCATTCATTTAATTAATTTTGGGCATTGTCGGTTACCTTTATAAGTATGAACTGTCAGTTTTATATTTAACATAAGAATTATTTTGCTATTTATAATATGAAAAACATTTAAACTAAGACATTCTGGCAGGATAAATTTCATTTCCTTCCTGATGACAGCATAAGCAAAATCCTGTGTACTTGTTGGAAGTCACTTGGTAGTTTAAAAACGCAATCCAAAATTTAGAAGATGCAAATACCACCCCAGTCGTAATTCACTTTTACAGAAAAGTCACTATTGCGATTATTAAACTAGTAAGTGAACCTACTTTACATGAAAGTGTGCTAATGATAATTTGGAAGGCAGTGAAAATTTGGGTGCCAGAATTTTCTTGCCTTAAATAATCTATCTTTTTTTTATGTTGGAAGAGTGTTGAAGCCACTTTATGGTCATAAAAGTACCGAATTATGCTTTACGATTCGATTACACAATAATTTCGTTTTCTTAAAATGTTGTTTCGACCTGAAATAGTTGTGTATTATACCAATTATAGAATTTAAAATTAAAATAATTAAAAGACATCTGGATGTAATCCTAGCTCCCTTTGGTATCAGGAGGGGTGCATGGGACAATTTATGATCGGATCACATACTTAGTTGTCATGTTAATGTATTACTTGGACTAAAGTTTAATTGCTAGTGGGCTGAAAATCTGGATTCACAAAGGCCTCATATTAAAATTATATATTATTATATTTCAAAGAGTTGGAACTTCCATACTGTATAACGTCGACCCATGGTTTAGACTTTCGTTGTAATGGGAAGAAGCTTTCTTTACACACCAGTTTTCATGAATCCTTTGTTCATGTTCTCTAGTGCTTGTTAAAGAAGGCCGTAACGGCATGGTTACAGTAAACTCTCCAATAAAGGCATTTAAGACTTTTTGTTTCATGAATCTCCATGTTCTCCTTTCTGTATCGTTAGCAGAATCGTTTCCGGTTTGAATAGAGGTAGGATCCCTATGTTTTTGTACATCGAAAGTAATGAAAGCAGTATTCAAAGCAGAGACCGATTTTACCAGCTTTTGGTTATCTCTATGCAAATGACAAGCTTTCAAAATCCAAGTGGGAAAGATGCACACAGATGTTGTTTGGGGAAAAATAATAAATAACTACTCCTTAGCGTCATTCTATACATTGTTGGTTCCCGATGAATACTATTGTAATATACCTTGCCTACTGTTAGCTTTATTTATTTATTTTTATTTATTTATTTATTTATTTGACAAAAAAGATCCCAAAGAGCCAATGGCTCGTAGCAGGGACAATACAAAAAAATTGAATTAATACAGAGAAAATGGCAACAGTAGCCTAAGTATGATGCATAATAAACATCATAAATACAGTAAAACACACAAAAAATGCCATATTAGCACACATAAAAGATGAAAGTTTGTTTTATCTGTGCCAATGAATGCTTAAAGTCATACTCGGTTGTACCGTTGAGATAGTTCAACAAAATAATTAGGCTACATTGTCAATGTATAATAATTCTTACCTACAAGTTATAGGCCTACACTGTAAACTATGCAAACATTTTATAATTACGAGAGAAATAATATTCCGGTGTTATTGACGCGTGTCGCTATTGAATATTATGTTATATATTCACGCTAAGTTATGAATGTTCGTAGATAAAAAAAATTACAGTGAAAATTTTCATTTTTGGTATTAACTCTAAAATAATAAAAGATTATACTTATAGGTATAGGTAAAGATTAAATTTTATATGTCGGATTATATCCTAGGTTTCATATTAGCCTACGACCCTCTTATAAGTTATGTGTTCTGAGATATGTAATTCGTTTTCATTGCTCATAGAACATCTGCGACTTCGGGGACAGCTACCGTATTTGTATTAATTTTTATAACTCCTAACAACGATATTATAATCCGGTGACTCTGGTAACGTATTCAACCAATGCTTTACACTATAAACCTGATAGCTACTGATTCCCATTACTTGTAATTATACAACAAAAAGCTGTACTTGTCAAGTGGGAAAGTGCATCATTTGCAAAATTTATGTTCGTGTGCAGAAGAGGGCTGTTGCTATAAACACAATTAGGCTATATAACAACCGTATACTACAATCTAGGCACTGTAACAATTCTAAATTGTAATCGGTTTCGGATGAGGAGTGACCCAGTAACATACTCGTACAATTACGTCTCTTCATTATGAATGGGCATTGCTAATTATCATTTACAGTTCAATTCAAGGGATCGGGGGAAGATAGTGCTGACTCAAACAAACCTCATTTTAGATAGGATATTACACCTTTTAAGTTTGTGTCAAGTTCTTACCGTTTCCTAAGTTGGTCCTACAGGAACGCACCCAATACTGGGGATTAGCGTACGGGAGAGGTCGTTATTGAGGCCCCCGAGGACTTAGCTATAGTGGCTGAGACTAGTTCTCTGAACCGTCCCTTTTTCTAAATTGTAATCGGTTTCGGATGAGGAGTGACCCAGTAACATACTCGTACAATTACGTCTCTTCATTATGAATGGGCATTGCTAATTATCATTTACAGTTCAATTCAAGGGATCGGGGGAAGATAGTGCTGACTCAAACAAACCTCATTTTAGATAAGATATTACACCTTTTAAGTTTGTGTCAAGTTCTTACCGTTTCCTAAGTTGGTCCTACAGGAACGCACCCAATACTGGGGATTAGCGTACGGGAGAGGTCGTTATTGAGGCCCCCGAGGACTTAGCTATAGTGGCTGAGACTAGTTCTCTGAACCGTCCCTTTACAGAGGTCTAAAGCACGATATATAAGGAAAAGGGCGTCACATCGTGTGTCCAATGATACTGAACATCCATTAATTTCTTCCTTCTGCAATTCTGTAAATAGGTTCGATCTGGATATTTATCTGAATAAGATAGTTTTAAGCTACCTGCAACATGATTAGAGGAATATTTTATGCATATTTTATTATATCATTCAATAAAGGCCAGTGCTTGAATTTTTCAAGTTTTTACTAACGAAAAAAATTATCTTTCTGTAATAAGACTGATTTATTTGAAAGTGGTTTGGTTAAATTCATTGATTACAACAGATAATTCAAATAACTAAAAATTATTAAAATCACACTCTAATATTAGCGTAACTAATCTTAACAATTACAGTTAAATTTCATGACATCTTAAACATAATACTCGTACATTAAAAATTACCAAACAATTAAAATTATATTCTCATAATACTTATATAAAAGGTAAAGGTCACCTACCCCCGGGGAGAGTGACAGCCGGCGAGCAGTTGACCAAGGAGACGCGGGATTTGCTAAATAGAACAAGGGATGCAGCCAGAATGAATGACTACAAGTTTGTATGGATCCGGGATGGAAAAGTCTTTGTCCGAAAAAATGAACAAAGTAATGTGATCAGAATTGTCCACTCCCGAGATCTGAGTAACATGTAAATAATTATGTATTATATTAATCGTTAGTTTTCAAATTTTTTATATAACATTAATAATGGAAAGTGTTTTAACTGAAATTGAGCAATACAACAATAGCAATAACACAGTCCTTTTCGATGACATTGTAGAATGCAATAACTACATTTTTCATCTTTCATCAGGCCTCAGTTTAATGCACTTAAATATACGTAGTATAAACAAACACTTTTCCGAATTGTGTGCTTTGTTGCAGTGCTTTTCCTCCAAATTTGAAATTATTGTCTTAACTGAAATTTGGCTTGACTTTGAATCAGGATATGATATAGATGGCTATTCTAAATATATTAAGATTAACAAATACAATAAGTGCGATGGCCTTGTAGTATATGTTATGAATTCTATAGATGTTAAATTGATAGACGTTGACATTGTTCAATGCAATTCTGTGCATTTGAATCTTACTTACAATAATATTGATATAGTTTTATCCGCAATCTACAGATCTCCTAATTGTTGTGAAAGCGATTTCCTAGACAGTTTTGAGAGTTACCTTGCCGCTACGAAAGAGAGAAAATGTCACGTCATTGTCGGTGACATTAATATTCAAATCCTAGAAAATAAAATGGACAATAATGGTCATAGATACATGAATATTTTGCACGAGTTCGGGTTTCTGAAATACTTAAATGCTACTACAAGGCCATCCACAAATTACGGTACTGATTCTTGTTTAGACCATATATTTTTTAAAAGCTTGAACAAACATTGGAATTTTTCTTCTGGAGTTTATAGTAGTTCAATCACTGATCATCATCTGATTTTTGCTGTGTTATCTAATGCTAGCTTCCCTACTCCTAATATATCTAACGAAATTTCAGCTCGTAGAAATGGTATTTTGAATTATAATGACTTTATCTTAGATATTAAAAAAGAAACTTGGAATAATGTACTTAACAATCAAAATTCGGATGAAAGCTTTCAACTCTTTTATAACATATTACAGAACTATATATGTAAACATACTTCTAACAATTTCCGAAACACTCCTTCCAAATACAGAAAAATAAAACCGTGGATTACAAAAGGTATTATTAAATCAATTCGCACAAGAGATAAAATGGCAAAAAAATTAAAAAGCATCCCATCTAACACAGAATTGTCGAATAATTACAAGGTTTATAGAAATATGCTAACTCTGGTTATAAAAAACACGAAAGCTAGATACTATGCAGACCAATTTAATAAAAATATGAACAATCCCAGAAAATTTTGGCAGCTCATCAATGAAGCTACTGACACGGAACCAAATAATAATAAAGTCATAAAAGAAATTATAAGTGATGATGGCGTCATATTAAAATGTAAGCAAAAAATGGCAAATGAATTTAATAATTATTTTTCAAAGGTGGGACTTGCAATTGCCGAAAAAATAAAGACATCGAACTTGAATAATTTTCTACCAGATAAAGTGTCCTCATCTATGTTTTTATATCCTATAAGCGAAAGTGAGATAATCAATATTGTTAACAAATTAAAACTTAGTGTTTCTCCTGGTATAGATAGTATTACGAATAAAATTCTACAGAAAATTGTTGACTTCATAGCTAAACCGCTGACTCATATTTTTAATTTATGTTTTTCGCAAGGTATATTTCCAACAGATTTAAAAAAATGCTATAATCGTACCAATTCATAAGACAGGGGATAAGAACCAATTAAATAACTATAGACCAATTTCCCTTCTACCAAGCATCTCAAAGATTTTAGAAAAATGTATAAAGATTAGGCTGATGAGTTATTTAAATAATAATAAACTTTTATCTAACAATCAATTCGGTTTTCGTCCAAACCTATCAACAGATGATGCCATTTTTACGGTCACAACGAAAATCATAAATGAATTAGATACTGGAAACAAATGTTTAGGTATATTTTTAGATTTACAAAAAGCATTTGACACTGTAGACCATAATATTCTTCTGTCAAAATTACATGCTCTAGGCATTAGAGGAAATGTTCTAAATTTATTTCGGTCGTACTTAAGTAATAGAACTCAGGCTACAAGAATAGATAATGATCTCAGTGATTTTCGGAAAATAAATATCGGTGTACCGCAGGGTACAGTATTGGGTCCCATATTGTTTTTAATATACATAAATGACCTACTGAAGATTAATTTGAATATATTTAATGGCTCCATTTACTCATATGCTGATGACACCGTTGTAATATTTAGTGGTTCTTCATGGATTGAAACTTACGAAAATGCCAACAAAGGTATAAATCTTGTTAAATCATGGCTGGATTTTAATTTACTTTCCTTAAATGTTAAGAAAACTACGCTAGTTCCTTTCGCTTTAACAGCTACCGGTATGCAACAATTAAAAGTAAGTAAAAATTTAAGCTTAAAAATACACAATTCTGGTTGCTGTATTAATAGCTGCACTTGTCCCTCCTTAAGTGAATCAAATCAAGTGAAATATCTAGGCATCATAATTGATCGACATTTAAGATGGGACAAGTACATTGAATATTTATGCAATAGGCTACGTAAAGTCATTTATAAATTCGTTATTCTCCGTTCATGTTTACCAGCTCATGTTTTACGTACGATTTATTTGGCCCTAATTCATTCTATTCTTCAATATGGCATAATTGGGTGGGGAGGAGTTGCAAAAACGATCCTCAGCCCTTTGCTTTGTCTTCAAAAACGCATCATAAAGATTTGTTTATTTAAGCCTCCTGACTATTCTTCCAAATTATTATTTTCTGAATTTAACGTTTTCACCATAGACCAAATATACAAGTACGTCATACTGGATTATTTTCATAAACATCGTGACAATTACAAGTCAGAATCTCACGTATATAACACGCGAAGGAATCAATTTAATTTATTACTTGAACCAAAAAATGTTACAACTGCTGGAGCTAAGCACTGTTCAAGTTTTGGCCCAAGACTATTCAATTCATTTATTACCAACCATCCTGACCTAAATAGCTTAAACAACAAACAATTTAGGTCTAAAATTAGAAAATTTATATAATTATTACTTCTGTTATCGACTATTACTGTTATAACATTTTTCATATTAAACTTTAAAATTTGGATAGAACTTAATTTCTTTATTTTTTACTAAAATTTGAACAAATAAATTGTTATGTATTATTGTTGTATTGCTTCGTACCTTTGTATTGTAAATAGAACATGTTCTAACCTTTCATACATAACATTTTGTCATACTTCTCCAAATTATGCATTTTTTTTAAAGTAATTGTTTAGTATAAGTATTTCTAATATATAACTGAACCACCCCCGAACACAAGCTCTGCTTCTTCGGGGGGTGTATCAACTTTTGTATATATTTTTCGTGTACTTTGGAGTAATAAATTGTAATTGTAATTGTAATTGTAAGTGAAGACCCATAGGTTTCGGGAAGGTTGGAACTTCCAGATTGAGAGATTCGGCACATGAAGATGGTAAAGTCGTCAGCCTTAAGCACCGGTTGCAGTTTTTATCACCAGGAATAGGCCTACTCCTGGTGCTCATTTCTGTTAAGAGGCTCAGTCGATCCCAGGGCTACAGTGCCAGCAGATGGATTAGGCCAATGAAAAAGTCCCACCTACCTCATCGGGAAATTGAACCCATGACTTTCTGGCTTGTAACATAGTGCCTCAACTACTACACCATAGCGCACAATACTTGTATATAAACTACATTTTAAAGATCAGTTTGACTTGCATCAAAGTTTTTGTACCTAACAATTTTTGAGAATTTTTATGAGACCTGGATATAAAATCATTTCTGTAACTGACAAAACAGGATGGCAACATCATTGAAAGTTCACACTCTATAAATCTCTATAAAACATTTATAATTAAGAATAAAAGACCCATTTAGCCAAACGTATATCCTTTCACGGTTAGTTATCCATGATATCGTTTGACGAACGATCGTTAATTATTAATCAGGTTTAGTTGTTCAGTCACCAAAATACTGAATAGTGGAGGATAAGAAGCACACTGACTATGCTCGACTGTAATGTTTGCGAAGTAATATATTCTCATGTTCAAAATAATCCTATAAAAATCATCGACATATATATGTGTTGCTGTTAGTAATTGCATTCTGATTGGGTACGTTTATACAGCAACTATGACGTGTAGAGTTATGAGTTACATGTATCTGTTTAGACCACTTTGTTATTGTAAGCATATTATAATGGCATTAACTTCCTATGTTCAGTAATCAAACATCTAGGTGTAGGGTACACAATATATTTATTATTTTAAATTTCCATTGCTGTAGTATGCGCTTCTGTGCTAATAATTTCATATTGTTTTACGAATTCCTTTATTAAATTATTTTCAAAATGTGGTTAATAACCAGGGCCCGGATTCTGATAACCTAAAGTTGTTTAAAAAATGACCTATAAAATGACCCTAAATTTTAAAGAAAATGACTTAATAACTATACAGAATGACATAAAATCTGATATTTTATTTATAAAAAAAATATTGTACGCACAAAGTTACAGACTAATTTGTATATAATTCTAAAAACTGTGAACGTAGAAAGGATGTTGTAGGTCTAAAAACTTTGTTCTTGATTGGAGCATTTGAGAAGAAAAGTAAGAAAGTAGTTTTTAAAATAGATCCTACAAAAAATGTTGCAACATACTAACCTAGTAATTTATATTATCCTATGAGAAAAAAATACGACAAAAAAGTTAATATACTGAATGTAAATGCATGAAAATGACTAAATAAAAAAGGACATGACACGAAAATGACAAAACAATGACGTAAAATTGAAATAAATGCCCTAAAAAAATATAATGCATTTCTATAATATAGGGACAAGGACTAGGATTCACCTACAAGTTGGCAATGTCTAAGCAGCATCAATAAAAAGATGACATGTCATTAGAATCCGGGCCCTGTTAATAACTAATAGCAGTAGTGCCATATTGATAAATTCTTATTTAAGGCTCTTCTAGGGCATATTTAGAAATACCCTAAAGTTTATGGTAATGTGTACGCCCGTGCTATACTACAAATTAATAAGAGATGTTTACAAAGTCAAGAATGGCTAAAATATTCCATGCAACATCCACTAGGCTTTTTTATTATTATTTATTTTTTTATTTTTTAGAAAACAAGATGAAACGGAAGCATAGATTTAACAGTTTTTCGCCTAAGGAAACCTCCAACCAGTCATAATTCTCTATAATATGCTCTATATATAATTTTGGGACACACTACCTTCGAAATGAAGAACAACTTTGCATATTAGCTTACTTCTGTATAAATTGCATTGTCATTCTTTGAGTTTCTAGGAACCTGTTACGTTACAATAGGACTGTGTATTATATATGAGTAAATCCATCAAAATAAATAGACCATTTCAAGTAATCATCCCCTGACATGAAGCATTAAGACTTTCCTCTTACCTTATTAGCTTCAGAGAGCGAAGAACACTTCAACAATGGCATCTTTCCTGGAAAGGAATCAAACTCATTAGCAACTAACAAAGGAGAAGTCAAAGACTAAGATATATTAATCTGGAGTTCACACGTTACGACTTCTCCCATGACCATAATGTCACAACGTATTCCAGTTGCAAGGGAAAATATGCTCTGAGGTTTTACTGAATGAAGGTGAAATCCAATTTGTATCAGATGTTTCGAATTAGCTCCTAATATATAATACCAAATGTAAGACAGCGAGAATAAAATATACCTCTACTGAAGCTTCCAAACTTGTTGACATTTAACTCATATTTCAGGTTTTTCGTTTTGGTGAGTTACTTCAAAATAATCATTTTAAATCTGTTTCTTTCTCTGTTTTATTCTCTCTCTCCCTTCCTCTAAAATTTTTTTTCGTTGCAGTCATCCAATTATGACAAGTTTCTTTTTACTGAAAAATGCATTATTTACGTTTGAAAAATATATCAATACATTTGTACTCTACCAGTAAAGTAAATCTACAATTTATAGGACCTTATTGATTCAGCAAATTTGAAAATAACGTGTTTATAATAATTGCGCAGTAAAAAAGTGTAGGTTTAAATGATTATAGGCTTATCTGCATTATTCAATCTCCTTATTATGATGACATATTAAGATTAAAAGACAGAGTTCCGCTTCAGAATTTCAGACTACATGCTTGAAACGCTTGATGTAATTCGCAATAGAATCCGAAGATGAAAGAAATATATAACACTGTTGGGTGTATTAATAATTAATAAGTTAATTCTTACACTTGTGCTCGGAAAATTGCCAAGGAGATGAAAGCCTTTCAAACTAATACCTATAGTAATAATCTAGTAGAGATAACTGATGTTGCCAATAATTATTATACTTCTAATTTTATTATCTTTTCACAGTAAGTGGTGGTTATCGAAAATGTAGCCCAGATTTTAAAATAAGCTGAATAATATAAAAAGATCATTTCATAAACATTACTCTGAGAAGCCTATCGTATTATTTCCCATGGAATAATGTGCAACGAGCAAATAAAGATAAAAATACAAGGACTTAGAAGTATTTTACAGGAAATGAGCAATATTGCATCTTACATACCGGTAGCATACTTGTATTATTATTGGATTGCACTTCTTAAAACAACATACAAATTTTCTTCATATTATCCCATTATTGTTTTCCCCAAGTTGATTGTTTTATTATACAATTTATTATACAATCTATTTTAATTTCACTTTAAATAAAAGATGGTTTTATACTTTAAGGTACAATGTTGGAAACTTGTTCATTGTGTGTTGTATGAATAGGTTTATTTACTGTATTCCAAAGTTCGGTTTTAATTTAATAATGGGTTGTATAATATTGTACAGTATTTCAATGTTCTCCCTGTCTTTTTTAACCGGATAGTTCAGCATTAAAACCTATACTTCATATATTCTTAAAAACAAATATATCTAATTCTAATGCTAATTTAATGTAATCGGCTTTGAAGTACATTAAGAATAAATATTAAGGATAAATTATTCTAACAGATGTTCAGATTAGTGTAAATAATGTTGATCAAAACTGAGACAATCAGAGGTGATGATTTCGGAATTATTTGAAACATAGAGATGAGCTAGCATTTACTCTCCTAATTCTTTATCTTACATTTCTTCCCTTTTACTCCACATCCATTCAGCCACGATTTAACATTTATCCATCAACTTTTTCACCCTATCAATCTGTATAGGATGAGTTTCATTTCCTTCCTTTCAGCCCACAGATATCTTTCCGTCTTCCAACTCTCTGACTTTCACCTCTAACTCCCTCTTCCTACATATCTCCAGCATTGCGCACAATTTATATTTGATATAGAATAGAAGGAATTCTGAAGAAGCAGGTCGAACTAATGAAGCGAAATTTCAGCTGTTTCCAGATGAGCAATTGATTTCAATTCATAGTGAAACGTGATACAATTTTATAGTCAGTATGTTCGTTTGAACTTTTCTTGGCTTCAGAGAGGCAATATTAGGTGTATATAACTCTAAAATTCTAAAATGACTCTCTCACGAACAATAATAAAACAATAACATTATTCTATCTCACAGAGGCTTATTTTATAAGCTAATTTTTGTAGCACATGTCTGTAATACTTTACATCTAAAGGAATATGTATTTTACTTGTATTAATAATTTTAAAATTCAGACCATAAAAGAGGTAATATATAAAATTATGTACGCTTATTTTATTTTCTAAACTTTTAAAGATTTCAATTAGTGTGGACTAAAGAAGCAGCCATAAGTAATTTCATTGATAAAAAAATAAAAACATGGACTAAACAACAGAATTAAAACTAAAATACTGAAGAGACTGTTTAAAGGACTCACAACATTTTCAGATAAGGGACTTTTGGTCTGTACGGAGTAATAACTAAGCTGCGATATTTTGATTTCCTTCAACCGATGAAGTGTAATGAAATTTACAAATTCAGTCAAATGTTTTACCTTTTTGATAAATTACGATTACGGGTAGCATTTGTCTGATTTTATCGCTACCCTAGTATTTGTTTATTCCTGTTACTTATTAAACCTGGTTGAAACATATTGGTAAAATTACACCTCACGTGGTATTACCATTATGAAATCATTACCATGTATTATATGTATTATGTATATGTGTTATGATTTCTCTTCACAAGCTCATTGTATTGAAATTATGTCGCGGGAAACTTATTTTTAATACTCACGTAACACTTACTAAATACTAATTAAGAATTTCTTTCAGTAAAATTCGCCTTTCTGCGGAAGTATGCAGACAAATTACGACAGTTCTAGCTATAACTTGGCCGACTGTGATTATCAGAAAAATGAATATGAAAAGGGGAGTCAGTGGCGTGCCAACTCTTAACAGATTTTACAATATTTCATTGTTTTCTGAACCCTTAGACCATAAGTTCCTTATATCAAAATGTGTGTCCTGGTCCATTTTACAACTAGTCCAATTTTATTAGATGAATTCTGTCACACTTATATTGTTAGTAATAGGCATAGCTTACATAATTATGCTCAGGTGACAACAACAGTAATTCTTCATTCATGGCCCAGTCCAGTCATATAAATATAATCTGAATGTCTACATGCATGAGTCAGATTGAGAGAGAGAGGGCGAAATAAAGAGAAATGAATGGAGAGATGAGGGAGAATAAGAGAAGAGAAAGAGATATAGTAAATGAGGGAATTATGTGTTAGCAAAATCATAGATTAAAAATTACTATGCGGTTCATTTCTTTGTACGCTAAATATAACAAATTAAGAATAAAATAAAATTTAAATAAATCTGTATGGAGTATACCGTGTGTCCGTAAAGTCATGGTGCACTGTTGACTTTTCTTTTATGTAAAATGCACCAGGACTTTATGGACACCCGGTATATAACACTCAAACATGTTTCACACTCAAATGGGCATTGCTCACTTGCGGTTCCATTCAATATTAACTGTATATAAATACCATTTATAAACAAAAGTATGGTAAATATGATTATTTAAAATTATATATAGATTAGAAAATAAATCAGAAAAGGACGGAAATTTACAAATTTATATATTATTACTAAATTATATACAATAAAACAGCCCATGAATAATACAATCAAATACGTTATAAAATTAAATTAAGAGCTATCATGTAAATAATACCGGGCCTCCACATGGTCGATGGAGCCATTGCCATGGAAATGGGGCCCCTGGGTCAGTGGGGCCGCAATGGAGCAAAGTTCGTGACTATAATACTGTGGAAGTGTTGAATAACAACTTTTTCACATTGGTGACATGAAAATGTAAACTTCTCCACCACTTAACCATCCTGAATGCTTTAAGTAAACGTTTAAAGTCTTTATAGTAATGAGTACGTGCTAAATGATGAAGTTTACCATAATTTTAATTTTTTAAGTGTATACCTAAATATGTTTCTATATCGAATGAAGGGAAGAAAAGGTCCATATAAACGTTTATTATGTAAAATTGAAACAAAGTTTAATTTAGTTATTATGTTTATTGCAATACTGATAAAGCCAATGAAGATTTTAAGAGGAAGAGTCAAAATGTATGGGATAATACTTATACGTTTAAGAAACACTAGATAGTCTGGCAATACTGGATAAGCAATGATGTAGGTATAGGGTATGTTATAATATTACTGAATGCTTATAATCTTCAACTTATTATCACGTCTTTATCTGTCAGTTCTCCTAAAGTGTCACATCTTGCTGCTAAGCATGTTTGTAAAATATGCTTCCTCATATTAATATACGAGAGCTGGGTTTCAAAATGATTATTTACACAAACCCGAATGAAAACCGCGCCTTGAGCCTGCAAATTGCTAACAACCGCCCCCGAAGAGCAACCAAGGGTTTACTTGTATTAAGAAAACAGTCTCAAGCATTAAGCCTAGCAAATTTCCTTCTCATGCTTATCCAATACAGCCGACGAGCCGTGGTTTCCTTGCATCATTTCTGGGTTACGAGATCAAAGTGGGGTGTTTGGGAGATAGGGAGACGAGAAGACGACACGCGGTCCGACACGAGGAGTTTCCTAACATCGCATCGTCAAGAGTCGTGAAGACATGTAATATCGCGCTTCCTGAGAGCTACACTCTAATCTACAGTGCATTTCCCTAGTTCGAAATCCCACTGCTCACATCGTATTAGGAGCTGTACTAATGCAGTACGAATTCAGACAGTCAACCCTAGCAATATGGTAGAAATTTCTAAGATTCAATTACCAATACAATATTTACAATAAATTATTACAAAACTACATTATCGTATTAGGAGGTGTACTAAAGGCAATACGAATACAGATAGCTAACCCTAGCAATACAGTAGAAATTACTGAGGTTCAATTACCAACACTTTTCTTTCTTTATCGTAGTTTCACCTCTCCCTTTTAGGATTTAAGCTACCCAAGCCACCCGGGCCTTACAGGGCCGCGACCTGTCGGGAGAGGGATTATCTTTGGATCACATACATACTTTTTTGACCAACAAGGACATGGAGGGCCTCCCCGGATGAGTGATCAGCCCAATGCCGGGGCCACCTCCGAGACATCAAGAACACATAGGACGAGACACACCATTCATACACACACTCACTCCAAACAAGACGAGGATGGGATGAAGATGATAATGACGGCCAGATGATATCTGGGGACCTCAAGGGCCTAAAGTTACCCGACATTTGTCTCAAAGGTGAGGAAGAACCCCAGAATAAACCCCACCTAGGTAACTTGTCCCGACCAGGATTCGAATCCGGGCCCGCTGCGTGAGAGGATTGAACGCATCCCCTAAGCCACAGCTCAATTACCAACACAATATTTATAATTAATTACATAATTACATTTCTAGGGAAATATACCATACGACTGACCTAAACTTTCCCTGGAAATTTAATCGCCTGTTTTCTTATTTTTGATTTTCATGTTATTTTGCCACATTCAAAATCTATCTTCTCCCATAAAAATCGAGATAGTCTTATTGCTGTCAAGTATTATGTTCTCGTCCATGTATAACTTCTCCAGACAATCCTCAGAGTAAAGACAGGACTATCGCGAGCAATATTATATATGCGAACAAATCTAAAAAATTATGTGGTTAGTTAAATTTAAAACTTAGCAATCGGAAATAGTTTTCATATAATTTGGTTCATTAAATCGTCCCGATTACAGGAAAACCGTTCTTACATTTCTGAGTCTGTACATACGCGCAAAACAAGCTCTCAGATAAAGGGAAGAGTTTCCCTTCTATGCAAGCATATACTGAGAGCAGAGATTAAGGAACATTCGCTTACAATGAAGTAGTTAATGAGCGTCTCATAAACGGACGGACAGACAAATTGGCAGACGTAATCCCGCCAAAGAGCACTGACAAACCTACGTAGAAGTACTAACATAAACGGCTAAACAATCCGAACAGACAGACCTGATATAATACGTCTTGTGCAAGTGCGCCCAGACTTCCCTTACCTGGCGGCTATTATAGTTCACTACCGCGGTTTGTCATTATCAACTTGGTCTGGCAAATCAGTTTGCACTCTGAGGCAATACCATGGTCATAACGATCGCTCTACTGTACGACTGTACCGTAAAAGCAACACGAGTAAACGCTATATACAAGCTAATTTCATTTCCTTCTACCTTGCCAAGATGAATGCACGAGCTAAGATCTGACTACAACATGTATTCCACAAGACACTGGTAATTCCTTACAAATGACGCCCGGAGGTTAATGCTCTATCAGACGACAAAATATACATCCCAATATGCTCTAAAATTTGTAAAACATGTTTTGGTTTACTATTAAATTTAATTAATTTTAATACTTTACGTTCTCTTGTTAGCTGAATTACCTTATAAAGTCCAAATATGGGTTCAATTAGCCAAATATGCTGTAAAAGTTCGAATTAATAGACGTTTGCACAATACTGAAAGTGTGTTATAAATACGCCGGTCACAAATTAATTAAATATTTTAAAGTGTTTTAATATCAAGCAAATATGAAGCACTATTGCAAACCTAACAAAATGTGCAGCAATAATCAAAATGAAACCATCAATTTTCTGTTATTTATTTCGTGTCTCTCTTAACACTACCATATAAAAGGGAGCATTATTAAACACAGCCTATATTTTTTTCATAAACTTCTGAATCCTACTTATAAAACAAAAAATAAAAATTGGGATAATTATTGTGTTACACTTGCATGCTGGAAAGAAAGTAGGTTAGTGAGCGGAATTTGACAGCTTATTCCTCTAATACGAAAATACATAGGTCTACAGTCTAATACCACATTAATTTCAAGTAAGAGACTTCAAGTGAGAAAGAAGACTATACTAAAACAATTCATAAATAAAATATTTTTAAAACTTTTTCTATTCAAAAACCATGCTTACTATCCGGCGTTTTCGATTTTAAACTTATAATTAGAGAAATAATATATATATTTTCTTCAATGAAATAGACCACTTAAGTGTAAATAAAAGAAAAATGTTTTCGTGCTATAATAATAATAATAACAATAATTTATTGCACCTTTAGCTATGCATTGCATAGATATAAATTATCAACAATTAGGATACAGTGGCTGTAGAAATCATTTATGTAAAAATCCTTAAAATTATAAAAGTCTTCTCATACAAATACTCTTTCTGTTTAAATTTAAAACACCTGAGATCTTCCACATTTAAAATACTGGCTGGTAAGTTATTTATAACAATGTACATTGGCGATATAGTGTATCTAAAAGTTCGATATTTAAAAATATTTATAACGTCTTTGCTCCTTGTGTTGTGCTCATGTAATTCTGAATTAACTCTCCAAGGAAATAGCTCACCTTGGGAGAGTAAAACAGAGCCAGCCCTACCATGGTAGGAGGCCCTTGCCCTATAAGGGATTGTGACGGGCTTATTTATTTATTTATTTATTTATTTATTATTTATTTAATTCTGAATTAAAGATGAAATTATCTTTGTTGTTAAAATAAAATGAAATGAAGCAGCCTTGTATACTAAAATTCCAGTTACTGTTAAAATCTTGTTCTTTTTTTAAAACCATTCTTAAAGACTCCCTTGGAGCATTGTTAAAAATAAGTCTTAAGATTTTCTTTTGTGCATCCTATCTATGTTCGGATATACCATATCAATACAGAATGAATTACGTGAGTTTGCATGAATTGAAAAGAAAACCGTTCTACACATTTTAAACATGAAGAGCTCAATTGTAGGCTACTGAATTATCTACAGGCGTTCCACTTTAAATACAATAATAAGGAATAACGGAAGTGTTAATTTAGCCATTTTGTAAAAAATATACGAATTTTATTTCAGTGACAAAAAATAAACCTTGCCCTGAAGCGATAGTATGCAAAATTTTATACAGATCAGGCACTGCTGACACCATTTTTAAATCTCGTGCGTTTCAAAATGCCTGATCGCCAGTTTTCTCAGTTTCAATTTGGCATGATGTTCGTAGGTCCGTTACCGTTTTAGTATGCAAACTTTTCAGAATATAAGAAATCATTTTCTTTAAAATAAAACTATGTCTTACCAGTTTTAGAAATCGAATTTATACCGAGTTCTTTTCACTTTTTCAGTGTAGTAATTCGAATCAACTATTGAAATCTTTATTAAATATAAACACTTTCTGTCATGCCCGCAATATAATGATGTTCACATACTGCTACATTAAATATATTATTTTAGAACAGATTTAATAATTAAAAGCAACAAACAAACTGATGACTATTTAATATACCGATCATTAATATGACACATTTTAGCATTTTTAAGAACTAAATCTGCAATAGGTCATCTAAAATATTTAATAAGTTACATTAAAATTATTATTATTCCCTCATCTCTCAAGTAGAAAGACTGCAAGACATGTGTGTAACAAATTACTTGCTTACACGAGCTGATGATGCATTTTCAGTTATGAACGTAATGATATTACCGGGCTGTTATTAGTGATTCTTGTTTTATAATTTTGCCATAGTTGTTTTAAATAATCTGATTTTGTGAAGACCAATTTTCTTCAGGACTGGAGGGGTTGGAACATGTAACTACGCAAGAAAATAGGAAATACGTTTACTTCAAATCAGCTGCCACAGAGTTCAATTCATAAATAACACATAATATATTAACATTTTATAATATATAATAGTATTACAATCGCAATATTCAATAACTAAGTTTTCCCATTCAAATATTAATTACCGAAAGTGCATTTGCTCTGAATTCTGTTTAATATTTTACAGTCATTCTCGTATAACTTTCTAATCAGCTGCAAGACTCGTAACTGTTTCTATAAATTGTATATGAGTTACCATTATTGTAAGAGAAAAATTTATTTTAATTATCTGCATACATAAACGAATCCTTAAATATATTTTAATCTTCTATTTTCAAAAATTAATTTACAATCACCGGGATAAAGTAAAATGGACTTGTACATTCTATATCACATAACTATTGTCAGATTCATAGTACGAATTTGTTGTCAAATATTATTGTCAATATGCTGTATACCATGCCCTGATACATAAGAGACGGTAATTATAAATTATAAAACGCCTCCCCTTTAATTTGTCACTGCTTTTTATTTTACTCAAGTTGTGTAAATTAGTGACAATGACACTCCTCGGCTGGGCTTGCCAGATAAATACATCTGAAGTGATTAAGAGAACTCGAATAAAAACCGGAGTGCTAGAAAACCGATATCACAGTACATCTGAAAAGGTAGACATTATTACAGTGAACGGCGGGGATGAATTATGTGGAAAAACTCTTGAGCCGGATTTCATGCATTGCATTGAGCTCTTAATGCTTCAAAGCTTCCATGAAATGTGAACATTTAATTCAGCAGCAGGAATGACAAAACAGTTCTACAGAGTAAAGCGTAAATTCGTTTATATAACATTAATGCCTATGAGTCTATACGTCTGTAATTAATGCATACATAGAAAGAAAATATTTTGATATGACTCCACGGGTAATGAGCAAATCTACAGAAGTAAATCATAAATAAAATAAAATGAGCAGCCACTCTGTTTTTAAATTTAATGAGTGAAGATCATCTTTTTAACCACAAACCGAGTTACAGAAGAGCAAAATTCCCTGGCACTAATGTTTTCCCTACTTTTTAAATTCCGAGTGATATGTTAGACATTCGGTGTGTATCCTGAAAATTCAGACTTCAGAAAGAGTTTTGTAATTATATGCTTACTAATTTCCAAGGAAGAGGAAATCGAGATAGAATATGCGTTTTCTAAGAGTGCATTCTACTCATACACCAACAAAGTTGTAATAAGGTGCACGCATTCTAGCTGTAAAGTGCTCCCATCATTAGCTGATATTTCTTTGTAAAGTACGCTGTAAAATGAGCTTTAAACGGTAGGCGTACATTACACGTATGTAATTCGTTATTGAATCTTGTCTTCTGAGAAATAAATTTAATTTGCATTATTATTTATAATTAATTATTTAAAACAAACAAAAATATAAAATATATTAAAAATTACGGTTCTTAACGTTTTCAAGCGTATTTAATTCAATTTAGTATCTGTATATGAAGTCGAATTTATATACGCAATCGTGCTTGATATTTCAATCAATTTCCAGTAGCAAATTAATTTAAAATAATGTTACGGAGTAATAAAAAGAAGAAGATCTGAAGAATGCCGAAGCCCTCCTGCAGGCTCGCAATTTAATCTATCATCAACAAAAAACACAACGGGTAAATAAAGAATCAAATCTTCTCATGCTTGAGTAGGAAAAGAAGTAAAAAAGTATAGTATTATTACAGTTCCACAAATAGGAATGAGAAATAATAAGTAGATTAAATTCAGAAAACGCAACTAACGTTTCTCAGCTTCTTTTTATTCGGAATTAAAGGCTACAAAGCAGTCATATCACCATACTCCTCTATAGATACAATACATGATCATGGTACTTTAGAAGAAGAATATCTTATAATATTTATTACATTACAGATATTACTACAAAATTCATGTAGAAGAAGATCTGTAATAAAACTAGCGTAGAAAATGTCCAAGCTTATTTTAGGGAAATCGAAGTGGCATGAGCAATTTAAACGAAAAACTATAGTGACTGCTCTCTCTCTCTCTCTCTTCACCTTAGCTTCACCTCTCCCTTTTAGGGACATTTAAGTGACCCAAGCCACCCGGGCCTTATAGGGCCGCGACCTGTCGGGAGAAGGATTCTCTTTGGATCACATACATACTTTTTTGACCAGACAAGGACATGGAGGGCCTCCCCGGATGTGTGATCAGCCCAATGCCGGGGCCACCTCGGAGACAACACGAACACATAGAACGAGTCACACCATTCTCACATACACTCATCCCAAACAAGGCGAGGATGAGATGAAGATGATAATGACGGCCAGATGATATCCGGGGACCACAAGGGCCTAAAGTTACCCGACATTTGTCTCACAGGTGAGGAGGGAAAACCCCGGAGAAACCCCCACCTAGGTAACTTGAGTGACTGCTAGAATTGTTAAATTCTTGTTTTCCAGTTAGTTGTTTAGAGAAATAATTTTTGTAGTTTTTTATAATTGCAATATGTTACCATAAAGAATGAGGCATATGAATATAGACTACTAGTAATGTAAGCATTAAGTTCCTATTCTGGATAGACATTTTCGAGTGGTTGAAATTCCACATACTATTATACACTAATTCATGATCTAAATCATCAAGGATATTTATATTTGGATTTGGATTGTTATATGATTTACGTAAGCATATATGTGTACAGCTTTGTTTTATTATCAAAAAAGGATGATTTATGTTAGTATCAATTTTTATTTATTTATGAGTTATTAATTTTACGAGAAAATTATTTTCAACGGGACCTTCTTTTTAAGTACCGGTACTATATAAAATTACATTTCGTAATATACTTCGTAGAAATTAAAATAATATTTCTGATTCATATGATAATATGAACAGTGCCAGGACTTGTAAAACGCAGTTAAGTAAAGTACAGCTGAAGTTATTTGCACTTGCATAACTCTGAAGGGAAACGATATAGAGTAGAAAGAAAAAGAGCTCAGCGCACACACCACTTGAGCACTAAATCTGCCTATCGCTGATAGGATATCATGCTGTTATTAACATTTAAAAATACAACAAACTGTGATGATCACAGAGTTTATTTTCGTGTACCATTTAAAAAAAAAATATATATATATATATATATATATATATATATATATATATATATATATATATATATTTTAATATACAAAAGATGTTCTATGACCGTAAGCAAACTCTACAAGTAGGTTAGAGAGAATCTTTTGATGTGTATTGTAAAAACGCAAGGGAGTGAAAAACAACCGCAAATTTTGTGCTTTTAACAGCTAAGGAGAAAGCTGTGTAATAAGATATTCTGCAGCACTCCACTTCCCACACTTCGTCGTAAACTGACGTACCTGTCTATATTAACAATTCAAAGAGGCCAAGATGATAAGAGTTTTCTGTGAAGTAAATTGGTTGTTGGCACGAATGGCAACATAATTAGAACTTCCAGTTTTGTTATGTATATCGAGAATACAAGACTTGGGAAATCTCTTTAGATGTAATAAAAAATTGCCGGGTTTTAAAACATCGCCCTCCCTTTCCTGTTTTTGCTGCCTTTTTTTGGCATTCGCCTGCGTTTCCATTATGTTTTCATTTCTTTTTGAAAACTTTTGATCCCTCTTATACGTCTTAATGACGGTAAACCACAAATCTCTTTGCATATAAACGCAAAATTTTAAAGACAGAGTGTTCCTGGAGTCGTTAGTATGCTTTTCTTTTTTACTGTAGGCAATGTACAGTCTACAACAAGCCATGAATCTCATTAACACTTCTTTATCGTTTAAAGGAAATTCCAGTATACCGTTAATATTTGAAACGAGAGTTCACTAAACTGAGTTGAGACTGTCTTTACAGTCTTTCTCCTCTCTGTGTTCCTTTTTGTTTCGTAATACATGTTTACTCATGGAAAATGGATTTAACACGTTGCATAAGACGGTACATGGAAGTACAAAAACAAGTCTTTGTTCGACCACACTGTAATACGGTTATTGCGTGTGACGTAAGGGTACCACAATAATAACCATTTCGAAACTGATTTTCATTATAACATTGATGCGCTATCGACTATTATCGAATACGGAAAGGTCTTAAAACATTGAGAGTAGCAATTGAAAACTGCGTAATAAACAACCTGTATTTAAAATAAAACGAATTCTGGTTGTGTTAATTTTAATATCATACTGAAAAGAATGCATTTCATGTTGACAAAATCCGCTGGTCTCACCTAAATGACCAAAAAGAAGTTTCAATTTGACCGGATGCCATATGATGTCCTCTTTCGCAGAAGGCAAGAACAACGAGAACAGAGCTGATTGCGAAGGGCAGCGTCCCGTTTGTTTGGATGAACATAAAATCTCAAAACTTAAACATTTAATTATGGTCGAACAAGAACTGTCGAATGCAACTTGCCTATTATGGTAATTAAGATACTCGTATGAAAGTTATGAAACTCTTTGCTCGTATCTTAACAAATGCCATTAGAGGCTCGTTGCATAATGAACTAATATGTTCTTATTTATTTAGATGTAAAGGAAATTTCATGCTGAAGTAATCATGCACATTACTGGTCACTGAAGATATTATAGTTACGATGAGGTAAGCTCTGGCTTAGATGGTGGAAGCCATGTACTAAACGTAAGATGTTGCGAGTTCAACTCCCGAGATTTTCAACAAACTTAGTATTTCCGACGGCGATTGAGATCCTAATATAAGCGTAGAACAACAACAATAGCATTCCCCGGGATGCGGAGGGGTAAGGAATAACTGAAAAATATGGTGCTTCGGTGACTATAGTACAGAGTATTCTGCTTTAATGTAAGCATTGAATATAGTCGAATCCTTTGGATTTCTTTCTTGCTTAGAATGACCTGTCTATAATAGAGAAATATCTTCAAGGCGCGGCAATTTCTCCGACAGCTGTGTACTGCTGGCGGTCGAATTAGAGTTTGCAGGCGTAAGGCCTGGGCGTTAACGCTCTGTAATAAGAGGAAATATGCACGAAATTATGCTCTAAAGTTTTTAATCAAGTTCTATCGTTTAAGAAATTTTAATGCTCTACGTTCTGTTGTTAGCTGAAATACATTACAGAAAAATAGAAGCTCTATGAAATATATTACAAAACTTTAAAAAAGAAAATCAAGGTTAATGCAAAGAATTTTAGTAATTTTTTGTTAGTAAATTTTTAGTAAACGTTGCTTCAATATCACAGAATCATCCAAAAACATTAGGCTATGAACTGTCAATCACTCTACAGTCATTTCTCAAAACATTCACTTGACAAAATATACTGTAAATGTTTGAATCAACCGAGAAATGCACTTTTGTTTTAATACGTCAGAAATATGCCGTTTAAAATGTGATAAATTAATAAATTATGCACAGATATTTTAACATGAAAGAAATACGATGAATTGTCGCTAAAATAATGACGTATGCAACAATATGCAAACTGAAACCATTAATTTTCCGTTATTTCTTTCATGTCTTATACACATTTCACTACTAGCATGTAATAGTATACTTCTCATGATTTTGCATCATCTTCCGGGTCATAATTATAATGCTACTTTTTATAATTATTACTACATTATGATTATATTAATATTAAATGCCCCATTTGGCAGTCCTCTTTGGCTGAATCAATGGAAGTCAACACGTCCAAAGCTGCTGGCAAAACAGGATTGATGTTTGCAATTGATCAACCCCTTAAATGCTCCCACCTACTGCCCCCACATTTCATCTGCTGTATAGACAAATATGAGAGGGGAGAGGGGTCTGGGTTATTATATCCAAACATCGGTCGTACCATTCATACCGGGCTCAGTGTTTACTGTTCTGGCTGAGCTACCTAACTCTGTACCAGTTGGTGGTCAGGGGAATGAGGGGACATAAATGAAACGAGAGCAGACAAATGTAGACATCACAACTTCACAGTTCAAACGTTGTGGTCTACTAATTTGGAATGGTATATATTTTGTGTTCAATCAGTAACAAATATCCAGTCATAACTGGGCCGACGCTATGGCCTGTAACCGCGATGGTCACCATTTAGATTAAATCCTCTTTACACATGACTGCGAATTTCAAGTCATATGACGTAATCATCATGCAAAGCGGATTACTCAGTGGCAAAAGCAGGTATACCTAATTACTCCTACATAATCTCATTATCAGAATTCAGTAAATAAGTCTTGAAACGTAAAACTATCAACCGCACATAATCTCCGAATACAAACCGATTACGTCGAATGTAATAATTATCCAGTAACACCAAACCTAGTGGGAATAGCAGAGCCGCAATACTTATTTATTTAAGGTAGCTATGTATATTATGCTACAAATACCTGCACATTCGTATCATTCTATCAATATTGGAAAAGGATAAAGAATATTTCTTCTTTGGTCATGATCAGAAACGGCAAACGTTGATCACGTCGACTTTACAAATGAGTTCTCGGGAAAGTTTACTTTCCTACAAAGTTTCTAGCGGTAAAAGACGTCAAGAGAGCAATGCTGGTCGCACTCCACCTATCATTATGTTTAACGGCTAGGAAGCCTTGCCGCCTAGAATAATATACTTAAGTTACCTGGTAGATAAAATGCATTTAAATATATTTGTTATTGCATTTGGTTATTTGGTTAAGCGCTGTGATGTTGGAAATGGGGAGTTGTGCGTTGACTTGACCTGAACGAGGACCAGTGATGCGGAGAATTGATTGATTTTAAGAATGGAATATGTTCTCGAGTAATATTAAGACTCGAATGATCATCCCAATGAAAAGTTCTCGGAAGAAAGCAGTATCAGAGTACTCGCGACGGGAGATGCGAGAACTCGAATCGATAGCCGAGAAGTGAGAACCGCTAAAGTCGGACTCGATTGATAACGCAAATCGTTATTCGAATGTTCAGCTCGGCAATATCATCGTGTTATAAGATATACTGCTATTGGTTCCCGCAATGCATGTGATTAATCCATCCAGTGAACCACAAACCAATAGGAATTAGTTTCACGCAGAACTGCCATATATTGCGTTAATATCATTGTCCTATTAGCGTTAAAAGAGCAAAGATCTGTAAGATAAGTACGCTGTTTCGTCTTCTCTGGGTTTTTCTGTAAAGAATCTGCAGTAGGCAACATTGAACTGCATTGAAACATGGTTTTATTACGATTATTCATCTAAATATAATTAGTTTTTTCTTAGCATGGTTTACCTTTTGGTATAACGTTTTATTGGCCTATATCAGATTATCAAGCCACAACGGATCTTGTCAGTGATTCACATAAATATTTTTTCCTGCTTCAGCTTTCAATGTAGGCTAAATCGTATATAGCTTTATCACCTTCAAATCACAATTACTTTTTGGAAGGGCAATTACGCTGTTTCGTCTTCTCTGGGTTTTTCTGTAAAGAATCGGCAGTAGGCAACATTGAACTGCATTGAAACATGGTTTTATTACGATTATTCATCTAAATATAATTAGTTTTTTCTTAGCATGGTTTACCTTTTGGTATAACGTTTTATTGGCCTATATCAGATTATCAAGCCACAACGGATCTTGTCAGTGATTCACATAAATATTTTTTCCTGCTTCAGCTTTCAATGTAGGCTAAATCGTATATAGCTTTATCACCTTCAAATCACAATTACTTTTTGGAAGGGCAATCGTTCTTTTACCCATTAAACTTTCGTAACTACTGTAATGTAAAATTATTTTGGCTGGTCTATACTAGAGGTATTGTGGCTTAACCAGGAGTTTAGCTTTAACGTGTATTTGCTGTGAGGTCTAGTTGCCAATTACAGGAGTTTCGATGCAGTGAAGTAAATCAGATATACTGGTACAACAGATGTAAGCTAAAACCTATTAAAGCAAAGAGCTCCAACTGTGTACACTCTTTAACGTAACGGCACGTAAAATCCCTTAACCAATGACGTTTAGCTGTGATCGTAGAAAGCAGAAGTTACAG
Organism: Ectobius pallidus; assembly: GCA_964059195.1. NCBI lineage: Eukaryota > Metazoa > Arthropoda > Insecta > Blattodea > Ectobiidae > Ectobius > Ectobius pallidus. The sequence continues at coordinate 58,677,426 of CAXKWD010000003.1, forward strand.
CAGCGGAACCAACAGTATGAGTGGGAAGCTACACTAATATGGTAGATCTACAGAATAAGTACTTTTTCAAATCGGATTTTGTATTGCTTTGTAATACGTTTTACTGGTGAAACTATATAAATTTATTTATAAGTACAAATTCATATAATATACATTTTTTGAAATGTGAATTTGAACGCCAGCCGAAAGAAGCGAAGCTTGTGCTCGGGGGCTGTTTAATTCAATACAATAAATTACACTAATATAATTATTTACAATAATACAAAAACCGATTTAGCAAATAGAAGGATATGAGTAAAAGATATGTACAGTAAGGACAGAAAATGTTATCATTACAACAACGGAAATGTACGAGATGATGCAATTATACAATAATAATATATAAAATTTTAAGCAAAATTAATTTTAAAGTGAAGTAAATATATTTGACAATTTAATATAGAAAATGTTATAATAATGACAAAAGGAAATAATTTTGGAAGTAGATACATTTTCTAATTTTAGACTTAAATTGTTTGTTGTTTAAACCAGACAGGATGGTTGCTATCGAATGGATTGAAAAACCTTGGGCCGAAACTTGAAGTGTCTAACTCCAGCAATTATAATTTTTTTTACATTAAATTGATTCCTTCGCGTGTTATATTCATGACTCTTACCCATATTTGTAACGCTTTTCATGGAAACAGGACGTACTAGTAAATTTGGTCCTTATTGAATACGTTAAATTCAGAACATAATAATATTATGGAAGAATAGTCCAGAAGCCTTAATAAACAAATTTTTATTGTGAGTTTCTGAAGATAATCAATGGCTAAGAATCGTTTTAGCAATTCCTCCCCACCCAATTAGATCATCCTGAATTACCTGAATTAGGACCAAATAAACCGTACGTAAAACTTGAGCTGCTAAACTTGAACAGAGAATAACAAATTTGTAAAACGATTTTACGTAACCTGTTGCATAAATACACGATATACTTATCCCATGTACAGCTGTACACGTATTTTTGTTCTATTTTTCAGTACAGAAAAATCAAGACAGAATAATTTTATCCCACGTTTACTAATGTTGAATCAAAGTTGAGTACAAAAGTATAAATTATATATATATATACATACATATGAGTTGAGTACGCTGTATATGTACAGAATAAAAGAGACCGGATACTTCTTTATTTCCAAACAGTCTTGTAAAGAACGCTGTAAACCTAAAAAATAATGGTGACTTAAATATTTGGTTTGGCTACAACCTTTAATACTCGAAATTTCTTGCACAGAATTTACAGTTAACCAGAGGAAAGAAAAATTCTCAAATTGTGATTAAGCATTATACTAACTTGAACCGAGTGTGGTATTATAATCCTGCCCATTCTTGTTTTTGCTCGTGCACGACAAAGAAAAAACCACACACAATAATTGACAGCTGCATTAATATGCATGGGCATGTGTCCACACATGATAGAGGCTGTTTTGTAAATAGTGGAAGTAATAGACAATAGAATATTAATGTGATTTGAAATATAATAATTATGATATCCATTTTCCCACTCGTGCAGATGCCAATATGAGTAATGAAGCGTAGTACAGAGCAAAATAAATAACTAACCCACTTATTCGTCATCACCAGCGAATTAAATTTATCTATTTTCTACATGTTGTTACTGACGTGAGTTGTAATGGTGGAAATAGCGGGAATTATAACAGTGTCAATAATATTAACAAAAGTACCGTATAATATTTCTAGTTCCAATAGTAATCATCATTATCATCACCAGAGTCATGGCTCATAGGACTGAAATATCTTATTTAACCTATAAAGTAACCGAGAAATTAATTTGTATGGAAAGTTTTCGTACAATCACTACTATTTAATTTTACTAGAATATATATACAATACCAATTTATTAACTAAATTCAGCAACTGAAGATGGGTGCCACAAGCAGTTGGAGCATATACATAATATGTACTAATATACGAGATGTACAACGTATATGTGAATTAAGTTACTACTTATAGAATGCTTAGTACAAAGGCTATGTCGTTTAGTTGAAAACCTTAATTTTAATCAATAATTAGTAATTATTATGGTATATATCATCATCACAACGTAACTGAACTTGCGATATTTTTACTTCCTTTGCCGCTGCCATAGGTCGAGGAAGTATTATTTTCTACTCCCAAATTCGAAGTTGAGTTTTTAGTATAAATACTTGATTTGAGGTCCCCTGAATCCAAAAATACTATTTTCGTAAACATGTCTGTGTGTGTGCGTCTGTGTGGATGTGTGTCTGTAAACAGCTAGCTCCATAATGGAACATCGTATGAAAACAAAATTTGGTGTTTGGGTCGGTATCTTCTGAGGATGTGACAGGAAGATTGGCGACAAGTTTCTCTTACTTTAAGGGGACTTTACATGAAGGAATTTTCGTTTTTCGCGATTTTCTCGAAAACCGTGCTTGTTAAGAACATTTTTTCGAAAAACGTTCTCTGAAAGGTAGTTATAAACCATCCACTCTGAATACGCGCTCCTTGCAATACGGAATCTTGTAACAGAAAATCACACAAAAACAGTATTTTGTATATAGGTTAGGTACTTCCTGGGGATGTGACACGAAGATTGGTGACGACTATCTCTTATTTTTAAGGGGACCTTACATGAAGAAAATTTCGTTTGTTGCAATTTTCTCGAAAACAGCTCTTACGATTTTGTTTACATTTTATACATGGGGTGGTTATACTAAGAGGTAAATCTTTTATTTGAAACATGTGTTCAAAAAATTATCTGAAGGGTAGTTATAAGCCACCCGCTATGTGCTCTTTGCAATATGGCCTCTTGTACTGTATCAAAATGTGAAGTAATAAAAATGTATTGGCCATACTTAAAGTAAAGAAAGATACGAGAGTGCACTAATTATATTTTTTGGGTTATGTATCCTCTGGGGATGCGATATGATGTGGTGTTAACACTTTCTTCATTTTTACAACCAATTAACATGAAGAGAATATCATGCATAATAATTATATTATACTAAGAGGCTAATTTTTGTTTGGGCAGAGGAATTTATGTGAATTTCACATCAGATTTTTCCATTCAGTATTCAAAACAATTACATAAATAACTGTATTTTTATGCAATTAGTGCAAAAATCCCATTGAACTAAAATAAACTGTTTTCAGAATATTTTTATTCCTCATTTTCCATTCACACAATCCATACTGGACATAAAGGAATAAGATGCAAAAATCCCTCCCCCGACTCATCGGTAAATCTCAGCTCTATTTCGATCGTTTCTTTCCATCAAATCGTTTCCAGCCGGTGCGGCGTATGTGGTTTAACTCAGACTGTACCCGAAGTGAGAAATGCATGTATTAACATGACGCTTCATGTGAAAGTTTAGTACTGTAACTGGATGAGTTACCTATTCCCTGGAGAAGTAGAAAAATCGATTGAGGTCAAGTGATAAATATGTTTCATGATATTCAAGAGGAAGGTATTCTTTTTAATATTTACTGCAGACAAATTCATAGTCAGGTGATTCACTGCATAGATTGCATAAACTAGTCAGGTTGAAGGGTACTCATCCTGAAAACTAAAACAGCAGTTCATTTTATTTATGTGATTTGTTAAGTTTGTTGGGAGATATATTAAAGATGGGTCATGAAAAATAGTTCTATATGCACTATGAAGTGAAAATAATAAGAGTACTTCACATTTGTAAAAGGTAAAAATTCTGAAGCAAGAAAGTATGGAACGAACTCAACGGAAGCTCTGCAAACTGATATTTTGGCAAGACATTTGTGCATGAACTTGAAAATCAGTTAGTTATGCATCAATCCAAATAATCATATCTGTATCTTCGAAATATACTTTCAACTTTAGAGTAGAATAAAAAGTAGGTGTCCGACAACCCTCATCTAGAACATTTAAGTAGTGCATGAGAATCTGACGTTATGTGATGAATACGATATGTTCCTGCTACATTTTTGCAAATGAAAAAATATAATTATACACTTATCAGAAAACGTTCAAATGGCATTGTCGTTACAGAATATAAAACGATATGGTTGTCATAGTAGGTTATTATATACTTATAGTTAATGTCATGGTTGTATTGCAAAGGTTATATTTTATTCAGTAAACCCAAGCTTCTAAACAGCCAAAACTGTTGCACTTAACAATCAGTATACATTAGCACTTCTGTGGATGTGTAATGGAATAGGTTATCTATAAATTAATAGCACAATTAAATGACTGCAAGTGAATAAAACATGTTATAGCAGAAATTTAAAATATATTTATCAGGAGATAAAATAATTCGTAGAAACTTCCGCGTCAGAAATAGTCCACATAATACTAAATTAGTACGGTAGTAAATTAGGGATCTGTGAGAGTAACAAAAGAGAATTTGGTCTTGTATATTAAATGTTATTCTAAAAATACAGATTTAATTCTAAAATTATCATAGGAACACGGTGCTTTTCAGCAGATCGGCAGCCAAGTTAAAATATCCATGGGCATAGAAAACGAAACCACAATCGTAAAGAATTTTTCCTTCAAGATGGAGTAATTCATACACCATTCATTATAATTGCATGGATTTTAGGACATATTTACAACATTCTAATCACAATTTATACAGGATGATTACGTTTAAATTTTTGTTAATTTGAGAAATAGCCTTAGTCAATACAGACTTAAAATGCAAAATATCTAATATTTGTTATTATTTCAGAATATTATAAAAAATAATCCATCCTATTTGTAGGGAGTTTTTAAAAATATACTGAAGCTAAAATAAAATTCTCTATGTGAAAGGATACTTTTCTAATCCGCGGACCGTCGGCTATGTCTCGTGGTTAGCGTCGTTGACTACAGGTCCGTTGGCCCGCGTTCGATCCCCGGTACCTCCTCGGATTTTTCTGAGGTAGGGAGGTCTGGAACGGGTGTACTCAGCCTCGTGATTCAAACTGAGGAGCTACTTGATACAGAAGTAACTGCTCCGGTCTTGAACACCACCAATAACGGCCGTGAGTGTTGGCATGCTGACCACACGCTCCAAATCCTGCAATCTGCCTATGGTAGATGACGCAGCGGTCGGGCGGTAGGCCTTCTCCCTTCAGGGATGTTGCGCCACGGAGTTTGGTTAAATAGTTTAGTTATTTTAATCCGCGCGTAACATTTCTTCTGTTTTCTGTGAGAACGGATGAGCCTGAAACTAAGAGTGATGAATAGAGTGATTTTTGGCATGCCTCCTATTTAAGAAGAGGAAAATAAAATCTTTATATTTTTCTCAAGATATGATTTCAAACTCAATCATTTCAAAATGGTACTTTAAATAACCAGAAGCATGTACATACAATCATATTAAAACAAAAAAGGTAACCTGCAAGACATCGAGTTTTCTGACTAACAGGAATATTATTAAGACTAACAAACCGTGAAGACGCAATTAACAATTCCATTTTCAAACTGATACTTTGTAGACAGGTTGTAATGTGGTCTACGATAAAGCCTCATTCAGCCCTTTCTAAATAATTTGCATAGGAGACATCACCACCGTTCTCCGTCGTCTTCTTCTTGCTGTAGATTTGCACTGGGTAAACTATTAATCTACATCTATAGCAGCAAAAAACCCACACTCACACACACACACACGAAAGAGGAACCCTGATCGAAAAAAAGAGAGAAAATTCTTGCCACACTTTTCAGAGGAATGTTTACTTTGGAAACAAACTTCGAATGCAGGCGAGAATTTGCTCAACAAATCACAATTCCATCCCATGAAAAGCCTTTGTAAATTATTTACTTAATCTTATCGAAGTAGCTTGTGGTTGAACTTTTAACATAATTTTCTTCAAAGTTTATAAAGTAAAATTAACGCTAGATATGCTGCATAGAAGAAGAATAAATGTTCCAAATAATGTTATCAAAATAACATTATGCCTACACCATAACGTATAAATTGAATATTCGAGACAATAATGGTGCAACACGAATGTTAAAATATAAGAGACATGCTTTTACAGCATTAATGCTCCAAAGACAACTTAAAATTCTAGCACTAAGCGCATTATATTAGGCTACATAATTATGTATAGTTCCCGCACGATATCTGTGCCGATTGCCTAAGTCATTGCATTACGTTTTCGTGGGGACTGTTGCGTCGATTGGCCTGCTAACTATCTCTCTCGCACAACAGTACCTCCCTTTTTATTTCTAAAGGCCAAGCTACCTCTCTCTCTCTCTCTCTCTCTCTCTCTCTCTCTCTCTCTCTCTCTCGCACTATAGCATGTCTCTCTCTAGAGAGTAACGGTCTCATCGGCACAGATTTCGTGCGAGATCTTTACGTGGTGTATAGGTAGGTATTTTTGTTTTATTACTGTTGTTAAGTTATTGTGTTAGTGGTAATAATGGCATTTGCAGTACTGGTAGTAGAAAGACATATTCCAGCAAAATTAATATATTTCTTATACATATATTCTAATAATAATAATAATAATAATAATAATAATAATAACAATAATAATAATAATAATTTGTATATATATATATGAAAATAAATTGTGATTAATAATAATATAAATACGTAATTATTGACCTATTAGACCTATAGGAGCACAGTGTGGTTATGTTCTTGAAGACAGAATGGTGCAAAATATGCCTTACTGGGAAATTATACAGCGATAATTGGAAAGACTGCATTGCTATAAATCATTGCATTTGACAGGAACCTGACTTATTCATCCTCTCGAGTTCAACAGGAGAAGGCAAAGGTCTACAAGTATTTGCGCGGAGTGTCAAATGTCATTAAGATACCATAAATTCATAGTAATTTATTACGCTTAAAAGCATATTATAGAAAGGTGGAACAAAAATTATTTTTAATAAGACTGTTGAATAAAACTGACTTGTAGAACGTAGTTTCAGAATTATACGAAAAAATAAAGCAGAAAAATTGTGGTAGAAAATAAAGAATAGCTAATGATTGACTAAAAAGACGAAAAAGGAGAAAAAAAAAAGTATAACCTTTCTAAATTGCTACTATATAATTTTTTGTGCAAATCGCTTCTAGATACAGGTTCAGATGATAATATAACAAAGGTATTATTCTGTACTCAATTTAGTTGAAAGCATTGTTCATAAAACTTGAGCCACTATAATTTCAGATAACAAGTTTACATTATGGACATGCCCTCATCCTGCATGATTAATTAATCAACGAAACGAAAAACCGCATGCATTTACATATTCATTTTCCCAGTAGTTGGAGTATGTTTTCCTCCATTTCATTGGAAGTGAGTTACACGGAGAATGTGGGATATTACAGCACACAGAGAAAAGGAAGATAATCGACAAAAGTTTCTACTACAGTAATTAAAGTGTTCCGGAAATACACTCTCAACCACGAATGCAAGTTATACAAAATACTTCCTTCCGTAAACACTGAAACCAATTCAAGCATTTCCAGAAATGAAGTGAACACATTATAGGTAGCATTTAATTCTCTCAATCCTCTTGGCAAACATTTAATCAAAACTTTATCAATTAAACACAAAACGTTGAGGTCGAAATGGCTTCGCAACGATAAGCTAATTTATATTGGCAAGCGTCTTCAATAGGCCTGTTGTTGCATATTACTTTCTTTCTTTATCTTAGTTTTACCTCTCCCTTTTAGGATTTAAGCGACCCAAGCCGGCCGGGCCTTACAGGGTCGCGACCTGTCGGGAGAGAGATTATCTTTGGATCACATACATACTTTTTTGACCAGACAAGGACATGGAGGGTCTCCCCGGATGATTGATCAGCCCCATACCGGGGCCACCTCCGAAAACACGAACACATAGGACGAGACACACCATTCACACACACACTCACTCCAAACAAGGCGAGGATGGGATGAAGATGATAATGAAGGTCAGATGTTATGTGGGGACCACAAGGGCCTAAAGTTACCCGACATTTGTCTCACAGGTGAGGAAAAACCGCAGAAAATACTCCACCTAGGTAACTTGTCCCGACTAGGAATCGAACCCCTACGCCACAGCGGTGGACTGCATATTACTATTATATTAAATTGTTGTCCTTTTATTACATTCTCTACCTGATTTTTGTTCACAAATGGAATATGATATCTGGGTAGTTCACACCCCGAATTCACTTTTTAGGGTCTTGATTCCGAATATACACTTTCAAAAAGATCTTTGTGCATGCCTGTGGTCTGTAAATAGCATAACTCGAAGACAGAAAGGGCATTAAAAAGTGTTGCAATCACAACTTATGCCAACTTGCTTCCCCCGGTCTGATGAAAAGATTCAAGGAGTGAGCGCCCGGTGGTACCTACTCAACTCATCATCAATAATCAGGTATTTCCGTGTCGAAAAATGAGCATCGAGAAACCCTTATTTTGCCTCAAACAAGGTAATTCCTAATTACTAAATTAATTTTAATTATACTATAAAATGACCATTATGCTTGTCTTCAATGTATTTCAGCTCGCCCCTAACCGTTCTAACAAAGCATTAGTTTTTATTTCGTCACTCGTTTCCCTAATTCAGTACTTTATAATGTACATCTGTTAACTATTATTTTTGGTAATATTTATATTATTGACCTAGTGAAATCCCTTAATTTCTAAAATTAGTATTTAATATTTAATTCAAATAATATTCCCGTTTATTTTCCTTTTATCCGACTTTTCATGATAAGTTACCTGAATATCTTGCATGCATGCATGTAATATGTTTCTTCGCGATCTCTTTCAGTTCGATGTCTTTAGTTTTCAATTTTTGTGCTGATTAAATTTTTCTCTTTTTTCGTTGGCTCCTAACCAGGTCTTATTCTAAAGGAACATTGCAAGTTCGTAATTTTACATTGGGAGAATTAATTCCTGATTTCAGGCCAATTACAAAAGTATAAATCTCTACTAATCCACATTGAATTCAACTACCATATCAGCCTATTGGATTTGCTGGTTATTTTTATATTCTTTGTATTGTGAGGGGAAGTTATAGCTAATGAAGATGAAAAATATTAACGTAAAACAGAAGATGACTTTGCTACGAAATTAATTTAAAACTTGAGTAAACCTCTGACATGGTTACTGATTATTGTATATTTGATTTATTTAAGGTTTGTCTACTTTAGTTCATATTATAGTAGAATGGATTACTTTTATTAGTGAATAATATTTCCTACTAATATAGCGTACGTTAGGCACCGACTCTCCACCTCTTCCTCTCTCTCTCTCTCTCTCTCTTCCTCTCTCTCTATTTCTTAAACGTACATACACATATATCTATAATTTGTGAGAGATTATGGGCGTGTGTGTCTATATGCATGTGCATGAAACAGATACTATTATGAATTTTACAAAGTAGTATTTTAAATTTTTAAACACGAATTTAAATAATTAGTTAAAAATAATATAATTATCCAAACAAAGGGACAATTTATTCCATAACAGGATTTAGATATTTTTACAACCGGAAAATTTTAATATTGTATCAAGTAGTATTTTTGTGACTTCACATTTTTCAGTCGTCCACGTCCTCCAACAGTAACGTAACCGGTACTCCATAAAAGATTCTTCCGTTGAAATAAAATATAGGATCTCAAAAGTTTTTATGTAATTTACTGCCTCTATTATCCTTATAAATTACATAACTTAGCGTTAGAAATAGATCTGTAATTAAAGATTTATGCACTGTAATGAGCGTTATGAATTCTATTAAATTCGTCTTCCGAAAACTTTGAAGTCAGAATTTCCTTTTCGACACAATGTAGAAAAAACAAATGGACCTAATACTGCCTTGTGCGTCGTGGTTATAAGAAGTGGTAAAAGATGCGAATACTTTCCTACTGTAGTGTCAAAATAGTGAAAAAATGTTAATGAGCAGTCTATTTAAAAAATACATTGTAGCCTACTACTAATTTTATTATAGTTTATGCATTACTATCGAATTGACAAGATTTCCATGCAGGCACACAAATATGGCAGCTATGTGGGTAAGGAATGTTTATTCTTAATAGTTCTACCAGTCATATTTTCCATGAAACTAAAGTATTTAATAATGTACCAAGGAACGTAGAACTACGGAATGTGATATCGGGGCACGTACTGACTTTTTTTTCCAACTGGACATTGTATGGAGACGTTAGATAAAATTCATGCCACGAAGATCACTTGCATTGTTGCTCCAGCTTGACATTAAGATAAAATAGGAGGATACAGTCCAACAGGACGCTTTCAAATGTAATAATACATAGATATCAAATAGAAACCTACTCGAACAAATTGCCAAGATTAAATGCTTGCTCATAAAATGGACAGACATGAACGAAACTGTCACAGCCACAAGTGCATTACAATAACGTTTAACATGCACCGACCTCAGTATTAGATATTACTTTCTACTAACTGATTCTTAAGTTGGTCTAAGGTAAAGTTTACCTTAAGGGGAGAAGGTTCCTTGAAATGTGTCAAAATAGGCTACCAATTTTTATTTTATTTCTTAACTTCATAGTTTGAAGTGTACTTTAATTAAATATAAGTGCATTTTGAATCACAAGCCTACTTAAAGGTTCTAAACGATAGCTTATATTACAGATTATTTATAGGCCTAACATATATTTATAACTTGCAATTTAGGCCTACTTTGTTTTATTCTGTGTTATATGTACTATTGTAATTGTCTATTCCTTCTTAAAAAGTTCATACATAAACCTGAAATGAATTTAGGTTTCATAATGCAAGCCTTGTGGGGAGTGGGGGATCAATCAACAGTAATGTAGCATTTTAAAGTCATATTCCCGTAACTTTTGTTTTTTCTCTGAAACTAATCCTCCTCGGATATTGAAACTATTTCAATCTATTTTTATGTTATATTAGCAGGATTTGATATTTTGTGAACACCCTGGTACCAATATTAAGACTAATGAAAATATTTTCATTTATAAATTTTACAAAAATATAGGTAATTATTTAAAACTTCTAGATACTATATTTAAAAGTTTTTTCTCTAAAAATGTCACTTCTTTGCTAAGAAGAGGAAAAATAAGTGAGATTTAAACTTCTTGAGAAAAGGTACATTGAAGCTGACAAATCTAACATGGCAAGTTTTCCACAATCACAGAAATAAAGAAATATTTTACAAAAGTCAACACTTTCATAATACCGTTTATATTAAAGAATATACATAAGATGAACATATAAAATACGTGTAATTTTCCATACTTAATAGTCGGTGTAGACCATAAGTGAGACATTTATGACAAATTTTATGGGAACATTAAACGAAATAAAACGTTCTTAACTCTAACTGTAAATAGCATATAAAGCAGACTTAATCGACAATTTCATTTTTACAGAAGATTTTGTAGACTCTTGTATTTTGAACAAAAAGTTACAAATCTAATTTTTTATAGTTTTAGTGAGGAAATGCTTCTTGGCATTGAGTAAGTAAGTGTGCAAGAATTTTCATAAGCTATACAAAATAGCATATTTTAAAGCAATTACGCAAACTTAACCTACCCCTACCAGAATGAAACTCGCTTAACAGTATAATACGAATGAATTTTCAAACTCCTGCATTTTCCAGGATGATTTCTTACCAGGTTTTTGCATTAAATTTTAAAATAATGTAATATTGAGAAACTTAAGCTTCGGCAATCACAAATTCGTTTGCTTATATTAGATATTATAAAGGAGGGGTTTGTATTCCATATATTACGTATATTTGTCTAAAAACACATTGATTACCCAACTAGTCTAATATTTTCGGAATTTAATGTTTTCAGTTTGGACCAACTCTACAAATTTTCTATATTAAAATATTTTCACAAACATCCTGTAAAAGTCATTTTTGAAATTTGTTTTTGTTCTGCTTTATTTTACTTGTATAAATATGTATTTGTATTTGTATAAAAAAACAAAAATACAAAAACAACAAAAAATAAAATGAAATAAAAAAATTAAAAATCTACTTTTCCCATATCTGCTTTTTTCTCTGTTACAGGTATGTGGCTGAAGACTGTAAGATCCATATTAATGAAACTAGAGTATGCTGAACGTTCAACAGACTGGTAAAAATTACACTGTAATTACTTTTCCTAGTAGCTGTAGTCTGTGTGAGTTTATGTGAACTGAAGGGATATTCTAATTAACTTCTTCCTGGAATGAAATTGTCATAATTTTTCATTTCACATTAAAAATACTGCAGTTTTTTATAATACTACAGTAAACTTCATACTCTCTAAACCATACTTATATTATATAGTAGATGAAAAATACTTTAAAAGATTCCTTAATAATATACCTACTATTATAGTTAAAAGCAAAGGCCTATTCACAATGTGGAAAATCCAGCGCCTCTAGCGAAGGATAGGCCTATTGCTGTCATTTTAAGTGTTATTCAGCAACACATTCTACTTTTAATTAAATTACAAAACTTGCTGAAATGTCTTGAATATCAAGATATCAATCTCACTATGCTACGTATTACTAAAACTTCTTTAGTCCATTAAAGGAGCTACTTGGAGGGTAGGTGACAACCAGAATAACTTTTCTCATGCTTTATCGAAGCACTTCCTATCTGATGGCATAAGTGCATTGAACTGGGAGGGGACTATGTAGAAGAATAATGTACAAGCAAACATTCTTCCTGCAGTAAACTAGTGGAAAAAATTAATTGCGGTTTTCATTTGATTCTCCCTCGTACATTGACCTATTATTTGATGCAGGCAGATCTGAATGTTATTTGCATCATTGAAACTAATTGTGTCTTCATTAAAGGCGTACCTGCATTATTAAATAAGGACTAGTTGAATATACTATAAATGTAAATTATTTTAATAAAATACGTTAATCAACTATATAAAATTACTATCATCTTAGAATAAAGGTATTTATTCATTTTAATCCTTTATCTGCCAAGCGTCAATACGATCATTTTGCCCTCCCTGTCTGCTCAGTGCCAGTCCTCGTAGGCTACTGATTATAACTACCTATAGTGCCACGGCTTTCTATTGTTGTTTATTATTATTTATTGCTACATTGCGCTTTTGAAAGAATAAGATTATTTTCTTATTATTTACTTTTTAGGGACAAAAATGCACAGTTGTTGAAAATACTCTTAAAGAATAAAGTTTTATTCCCTGGGAGACAATTCTTATAGGCCTACTTAGAACAGAGATACGCATAATTTAGTTATGATAATAATGCGCTGACATCCAAGGCCGTGGGCAGTAAAATCGAGTGAAATGCCGGCTGGAATTTCAGAAGTCCTTTTTTGGCTTGGCCCTAAATAGATTACGACTCTAGTGTGATTTTATTAAATTTAAGGTGAATATGGAGCAAATATCAAGATATCATGTATGCTGCATGTACAAGCATTGGTTTAAAACATTTGTCCAATTATTTTTAAACTAAAGGAAAAGTAATGTTTATACTAATCAGTGGGTCGTACATCTTTTTGAAAATAGTTTTAAGCATTAGATAATGATATGCAAATTTGCATTTTGATATAGAATCTTCGATAGTTAGATGACATTAAATTGTTTTTCCGAAATTGTCTTACTATTTTTAATTACAGCAATGGAAAATTGTTCATGTATTGTTTCACAGTACAGAACAGAGCATTTTGAAAGCTGAAATAATTACAAGATGTTATTAGGGATACATAATCATTCAAATGAATTAAACTTGAGAAGCCCCACAATATGACTCTAAAGCAGAAGCAGAACATACAGCAGCAGCCTATGTAAATCACATGAAACGGCAGTTTTATAGTATTTTATTACATATTTCAAAGGCGCATACTTTAAAATTCATCACTGTGGTATTTTACAGAATTGAAACTTAATATTCTAAATGTTTTATTCATCTGCTATCCGAGATATTTTCGTTTAACTTTTAGAAAAAGGAAACCATGTTACTTAAAGCCTAATATGCTTGCTTATTACAAAGCCTTTATTTACGAATACATTGACATATACATTCCATTTAAGAATGTTTTATCCATCAGCAACGTAGTTCAGTCAGTAACATGTTAGGAAAATTGCATTTGTGTTTATTGTGTTGAAACAATGACGTGCTCAGCATCCACCTGTCTTTCACTTTTAAGCGTACTTTTAATCTAATTTGTGTTTGCACGTTACAGCGAGTCTGTCGACAAACCCACAGCATTTTTAAAGAGACAAAATTCATTAATTCAAGTGTCGAGGAATTAAATCGCATCTTTTAATGAGTTTTGCATTAAATTACGACTCGGTCACATTCTAAGTTTACCATTATTGGATTCCAAAAGTATTAGCAAAAGTGTTACTGCTTAAAAATTTTATGATATAACATGCAATTATGCTTATGACATAAACATATATAGACTAAACATGGTATAAATATATTACATATATATACGCACACATGTATAAAACTAATAAAAGAAGTAAAATGACATATACTGAAGATATTAATATTTCAAACCAAACTTATTAACTGACAACCAGAAACCTGAGTGGTACTGGTATTTAACAAAATTATTTAAAGAATTCAATGCATCGTAATTAACATAATATTGAGTGTGTGCATGTGCGTGTGTGTGTGTATATATACCTTTACCAAAGTTTGATCATTTAAACTATCCAATAATTTAGCATGGACAATATTGCAGTGGTCTATAGCCGACTATTTCACTCATACGCCGCTTGTTTGACCAATAACGTTTATCAATTCCTAGGATATAGACCAATCACGATCGTTTATCCTATAATATCCTTCCTCGAATCGCAAGGATGCAATTTTATCTGATAAAACATCAGCTCGTTACTGGAAACGTAAGGCATCAACGTGCGGTGATTAATACGTCACATGTTGCCATTAAGTAGAATGAAAACACATAATTTAATACAACATATCTTGTTTGGAATTTGAAATAATAATAAATATCCATTAATTAAAAATACAATTTCGATTCGGTGCAAGCCAATTCGTGTGCTTTTATAGTTTTCTTGATGTAAGCAACTACCATGCCCTCAATCTTGTGACGAACGCTTTGGTAGCATGATCTAATGGCTGAAAGAATATTGGCAACAAGGTAAGAAAATAATTATTATTTACAAAATCCGAAACATTTTATGCATGGAATAGTCTGAATAAATCCTACATAAGATTAAGAGTTTCATCAGATAAAAGTACAATATAGTTACAGATACACAAATATATTCATGTAAGTATATTCATGTAACTGTACATTTTTTCAGCCATCTAATAAGCTCTATCAATTACAACATAATAAGTAATAACTTCAAATGATAAAACTAAAGGCTGAGCAATATTATTCTAACTGTAGTACACGGTGTAAGCTCATCGTGTGAATGTACAGTATTTTGTACGTTATAACTGATAGACTTCTCAACCCTCGCGAGGGAATTTGAAGAACTGTTTGATAAAGTAGTAGCAGCGGTAGAGATGGTTGGTTTGCTGACTACGCATCCTCGAACGAAGTCTCAAGATTGAGCGAGATGACTCAGAGTCAAATGGTAGACCACTTCCCGAAATGATTTGTAGCACCAGAGTTTAGTTTAATCTAGTTTAGTTCAGATTAAATCAGTAGAATTAAATGAGTAATTTTTTGGATTGATCTTTTATATTATTTTCACCTGTTGAGCTCACATAGGCCAATTCATAAAGCTTACTTTCTGTTTTACATTTTTATGTCGATACTAAGGCCTATTAGTGTGTTTAAACTTTATAATCTGGCAAAACATCAGAAACTAAAGCACTGCACAGTCACGCAAAGAGGTATTTAGCGTTACACAAGCAGAAAATCAGCCTGCCATCTTTAATTTGAAGGAAGAACATAGCATAGGCTTCTCGTCCCAAGTCTCTATACAGAACATTCATTTGGATGCTGTAGAAGCACTATCTCTCTCTTCAAGAAGAACCTTTCAGTAAAATCAAAGAAAATTATAAAAGGTACCGGCATTTTAATCTAGAGGAAATGATGTTAATAATATGCTGATAAAGGAAATTAATCTTGTTCATTATCAAGCCATAAAGGCCTATATCTGAAGCGAATTGTGGAGACCAATGTCCTGATGCCAATGCGCCTGCGAACTTCTAATACATTAACAAATTTAGGTCAGTCGTATAGATATTGATATCTTTAGTGCCGTTAGAAGGCAAGTTCTCTTTATTGTTACATTCTAATGTTATTAAGGACTATGTTTAGTTTAGATCAATCGCTTGAATTGGCATGTTTCCTTTTTAATAGAAGGATCAACATAATTATGGAAAACGATGAGTAGGCATAGGTAATAATTACTTTAATAATTGATGATCTCATATCTTCCCAAGCCACGTTAACTTACATTATTATTCATAACACGAGTTATGAAATACAGTAATGTTTTATATTAGTGAAGATAGTGTAATTTGAAGAAGGAGCATTTCATAGCATTAATTTTCCTCTAAAGTATTCTCAGTTTATTAAACAGGCATACGAGGATAAGGTCGAAATAATTATGTTTATTTGTACTCCAAAAAGTTTCATATTTCCAACTTACCTATGAATATAAATATTCGAAAACCACCAAATGTTTTAATTACTGTCCAAATTTAGTAAAAGTCTTACTTGCCATGAGATTAAAATATCAAATTTTGTTTCACAAAAATCCTTACAAGGTAGTACAATCACAACTACTATATAATTTGAGTCACAAACGTGAAATAAAACATAAAACATTTTTCAAAATAGTGAAAACAGTTAACTTTTTACCAGTGTTATTTTTTACCACGATAAAATTTATTCAGTTTCTTGGGGGAGATGGCCGACTTGTGTCAGGTCTACAGGTTCATTTTCAGATCTTCATTACGATGTTAGTGTTCATTCTTCAGGTGGTTATGGAAAGCCGGTAGAGACTCATATTGCATAACAGTTGTAATATTACTTCCTTGTACGAACATTTGTAAAACAATATGTAACATTTTAGCCTCAAGAAAAATAATTATATTAAACAAGTTAGTCTTTCATAAATTTGCACAATAACTCAGCTAATTGATAGTTCCATAATACTCAAGGGATGAACCTAAAATGTTAATTACATGTAGGATAGTGAAAATTTATATTATATAATCATACTTTGGAATTTCATGACTCCGTGAATTCACAAAAGTATTTAGAAAATATAAGCACACCCATCATAATGGGGGACAAGCAGCTTTCGGTGCAATTCATAGGTGAAAAGTAGGTAGAAGTCAATATTTTTTCCTCAAAAAATAATTACTCTAAATCTTGTATTCTGACACACTCTTTTATTGACTACTTCTACAATTGCATACTATTTTAAACATTAATCAAACTGTTACAGTTACAGAAAATTATCGTTTCAAAATGGCAGCCACGTTTCATGCACTGAAATGCCGTCTCCTTGATAACTTCCGCAAAATCAATATTTCTTAGTGATTATTTTCTATGTATTGGTTAATATCATACAAAGAACACAATCTACAATAATTTATTTACATTAATAGTTTATTTTTTAAATATATATTTTTAATGAAAAAGAAAATTTTTAATTTTTTTTTTTTTTTTAAATACTGTAGATCAGCGTTTATCAACCTATGGTCCACGGACCACTGGTGGTCCGCGACGATGGTGCAGATGGTCCGCAGACATAATTAAGATGAATTAATGTATCAGCTGATCTTTGACTAAATTTGACTAATATTGAGCCAGATATCCAGGTACTCTGCAAGAGGCGACAAGCTCAACCGTCTCATTAAAAGTGATGTTATTGCTAATAACATAATTAACAATTATATTATCAAATTGGTAATAAATATTAAACTTTCAATAGTTTACTTCCAATTCAATAACTGTGTTTCCATTGAATTAATAAAATGTATTTAGATTTATTTCGTTATAAAGACCTATAATTAATACCCCAAATATTAAGAATATAAGCCTACATATAGCATACTTTTAAAAAAGATATTTAAAATTAGGGATCCGTAAAATTTTTTAGACATTTTAGAGGTCCTCGTGTTCAAAAAGGTTGAGAAACGCTGCTGTAGATATTCCAAAGATTGTAGATGATGTTCATGTAATGTCTGCAAATAGATAGAAAAATAATACTAAAAAAATTTGGCCATTTGTGGAAATTATCACAGAATCGGCATTTTAATGCCATTGGCTGCCATTTTGTAACGATAATTACCCATTAACTGTAACAGTTTGAGTAATTTTGAAAATAGTATGAAATTGTAGAAGTAGTCAACGAAGAGTATGTCAGATTGCTAGATTATAGAGCAATTCATTGCTGAGGAAAAAATAATGAAATTTACCTATTTCTCACCTATGAAATTCACCGAAAGCTGTATGTCCCCCCTTAACACTATTTATGCTTGTTTTCCTGCAATAAAAACTATTTTTCCCCCCAAATGTTTTGGCAATAAACTTGTGGATGAATTTCCAAAGGTGCTTTCATTAAATTAGCCAGCAATCTCAAGAAACAAGCAATCTAAAATTTTAGGAAATAAAGTACTGAAATACCTCAAAATTTATTTTCTAGTCACACCCGTTCTCTGCATGAGATACCGCCCTTGGAACAGATTTCAGATGCTTGGTAATATTCTATAGGCAACCTGATACAAAAGGTCGGATGGACGAACTTCTGAGTCTATCTTACGCTTTTAGGCCTACTTCCAAACGTATCGTTCCCTAATAACTTAAGCAGTAAACAATGAGGAGATACATCCAATCACGAAACAATATTATCAAAAGAAATACCAGCTATAAATGAGGTCTTGGCGAAGCAAAATTACTACACGAAGTAATTAGGGTGAAAATGAAGGTGTCACTGCAGAAAGAGAGAAGAAGCAAGCTTACTTCCATAGGATAAATTTTATCTGTAAATCAGAATATCTGAAGCGGAGAGGAAGTTACTCCTACATCCCTACATTGTATCTTCTCAATTCTGTAGCAAAATGAATGAGAAAGTTTGTTCCAACTTAATGTTATAGCTAAAGCTATGAGAGTGAAAGCATTTCCCAAGAAACCTACACCTTCAGGATATTAAAGCAATGCTCGATGACAATATAGCTTGCCGAAAAGTTTCAACAGTTGTATGAACAAAATATCTTCGTCGTGTAGCAGGTGTAGTATATTATTTCTTCGAAATGTATCTTACTGGAGTTCTGCAAACAATATTATAATACCATTAACATGATGTGAGGACATATCAAATTTGACGGCACTCTGTATTATTATAGTATTATGAATACTATTCTACACATATTTGTACTATTTAACTATTACATATAATATAAAAATTCTGCAGATTATGTATGATAATCATAACAATACAATAATAATTACGAAATTACAATAGAATATTATTATTGCTATTACTGTCATTGAGAAAGTAAAACTTGTTACTGGAGCGGTTAAGAACAATATAATACTACAATACACTAAAATATTTTATGATGAGAAAAAGAGAGCATGAAAACTAATTATATCGCCTTTCCAGCGTGGTTATATACTTAAAATTTATATTGCTTAACTAGGATAAATCAGGGTGATTTTTAACTCAACGCCTCAGAATAAATTTTCAAATGTTTCCAGTTTCGGGTTTTCAATTGGGCCATGTGCTTAATTCCATTATACTGTCCAAGGCAGTCAGAAAAAAAAAACATGTGCGACTATTCACATTTTAATGGCGTCTGATGTAACCTACCAGTAAACGGATTCTAGCATATCATACTGTGAAAAGTAATTAAAAAAATCAATTCCTTGCCTCCTAAAAGAGAATCGCTTTACCATAATGTCGGTAAAATGTACTCACTAACAGATTAAAACGCATAAATATTTGATGTCTAACATACTCGTAATTTACTTCAATAACCGTACACTGCATTTTCACATTTATTACAACTTCCGTACAACAACAATGCGATACATAAACCAGCCGGTAGTATATTTTAGGGAAATAGTAATTGCCACCGACAGGTTCTGACTGGACTGTGGTATACACAGAGTGCTGTGGAGTTCTTGAAATAAAATGAATATATGGAAGAGGAGTGCGAGATCAAGTCTGGAACACATGACATAAAACACACACATGCGTGTGACTGTCCACAGCACTCCTCCTCATGTTTAGGGGTGTCCATAATAAACACATCTCTGTCAGCTCAGCGTCTAATAAAATAGACTATAACAACCTAATTTCATTGTTTCCAGAGTTGGTATTTGAATGAAAGAAAAACAAAATAAATTGCCACTCGACATAGAGTTACAATTTTTGGGCGAATGTCGAAATAAAAAACAGAAATAACAATACAAAATAAAAAAATATTAACAAAGTTACAGGTAGCAATGTTCATACACAACACGCCCATACAAACCTTCAGGATAATTGTTTCTACAAATTTAAAAATAATATATTTATTTTCTTTTTAACGAAAAATTGTACGATGAGGGGCACATCAAGAGCAAGAGAGAGTAAGAAAGAATAAAGGAGTGGATGACAGGGGATGGGAGAGGGAAAGAGAGAGAGGGTTGGTGAGATAAAAATACTTAGGCCTAGTACTGTTGGTGCTATTTTAAGAAGACCTCGTCGTCTATGTACAAAAGCATATAAAGCATTGTTCCTAATCTGAAAATCGGCACCTACAAAAAACATGTGCTCCAAAAATCTGCAACAACACCGACACCGACAAAGAAAATATGCTCTTGTAGTCGCGTGGGTTTCCCCAGTGTTGCCGCTGTCATTCACTATTTAAGTGAAGTAAACGTGATGTGGTACATATTTGACAACATTGCAGTAGAGTTCAGACAAGTGCGAACAATTACCATTCTATTCACTGATTTACAGGTCGAAGAGGATTAGGGTGGCAGCAGGTAGAGGCAGTTCTTGGAAAAAGAGTCTTTAAGAAGTGGCACCCATAATATTAGCGAGTGCGAAATAGTGAGACGAGGGATTAGTTACCACACCCTACTTCTTTTGAGTCGTCTGATTCATGTCCGTTTTTGAAGACGTAGAATATATTTATCGAGGTTTATGAAATTCCCTCTCTATGCTTCGTATATAACATAGATCTACATAACCAAAGTAAAGATGCAATGACAAAAATAATAATTTATATATAATGCTTGAGTGTTTGACTTACTTGTTGATCTTGGTTATATATAAAAAAAGTAATTTTATGAAGGAAAAATAATTCTTTTCAGTATTCCTTGTCATTGAAGGCAACCTGCTAAAAGCAAAGGACAAATAAATAATAATTCTAGGTTATTACAATAGGGTTTGGTGTAGTAGGAAACATTGGATCTCAGTAAATACTTCGTGAAGCTGTGGACTTTAAAACCAAAGTTTAGATTTCACATTGAAGTGGAAATGAGCTTGGCGATGAATATTGGTTTTTATAATCTTGACCATTAAATGTGGTGGTGTGGTACACAGAGGCAGCGACAAATAAATCACGAGTCCGTATTGAACTGGGCATCTGACAGGCAAGGCAGCAGCAGCATGCTCTTGACAAATGTAACAGCAGTATCCCGTATCACAGCATTATGGGGATCATATGAAAAGTTTGCAACTCAAAGCCATAGGGGCACAGTATGCTGTGATGAAATCCAGCTGCTTTCAGAATGACTAAATGTCAAATCGTTGAAAATACAATTTTTTTGTAATTCTGGACTCCAATTCTCATCTCACTCTGACTCTGTGTCAATTGAAATGTTTGGACGATAAACATATTTTAACCTTCCGATACTTTTCGTGCGATTTATTCTCAATATTCGCATAGCCGTATTGCTTATCTTTCGTTATTTTGTTATGCATTTCCTATGTAGGCCTATAATTTACTCCATATGTATAATTTATCGCATAAGCCAGAGCCGTCATTACAGTTAAAGGTCGAGTCTGGGTTTTGAGAACTGCAGTAGAGTAAAATAGGTGGGAATGTTTCGGACTGTCTATCAAATCCGGAGTAGGTGGGACCGGACCCTGTCCGGATTAAATGGAATTTGCATTAAAATGAACGTACTGTAGACTAGTGAAATACAAGTTTTAGATAGATAAAACCATAAAAGTCGATTTTTTCTTAAATATAAATTTGTCTACAACTTTGTTACTTTTAATAATACTGTACACGTAGACCTAAATTCTAATCCTATGATCCAATACAGGATTAACAAAACAAAACACTTTTGTGATTAAAACTCAAAATTTATAGATTCTTCGTCCTACCGGATTAACCGGTTATCCAACGAGCGTAGTCGCATTAGCGGGACTCCATAGGCCTATAGGTAAACTAGGTTATGGTTAAAATATTTATTCTATTATACATTTTCTATTGGATTATACTGGTACTTAATTCCTCTAAGTAACAAGTTATAGCTCTAACACTATTAAAATGAAATTTCTCATTTTAGAGCAGGGAAACGATTAATTGGACAGGCAGTTAACTTTAGTCAAGATAAAATAATTAACTGTTATTTGACAGAATAGTTAATTGGATAATATTGCAGGTATCAACATTTTTATATTGATTAACCACAGGTGGACAATTTCATTGTAGTTAATTCTCACAATGGCTACGTATGTACACTTCTGTGTCACATAAACACTACATGAAAAAGTATCTAAATTGAAATGTTTTTCAATTAACTTCTTGCACTGGACCCCAAGATTCAGGCTGTACTTAGCATCAACTAAACTCTTTTAAAACTTAACTGTACAACAAATAATTCGAAATTGTAGACTATAATTCGATTATTGTTTAGTTGAAGTCATTATCCAGTTATCTGTTTAACTGTTATTTTGTTAATTCGATAAAAGATCATGGTTATTTGAGCAGATTTGTTTGATTAACCAATTTATTTTTCTCCTTTTTTACTACCTACCTAAGGAGTGAAAATGTTCAGATATTTCAGGTACAGTAGAGTCGCGATAATCAGAGTTAATTGGGGCTGATGGTACCTCGGACTACGAAAAACTCGGATTACACTAAAAAAGGAAAATAACGGAATTTTCAATTACATAGCCTACATATGTACATAAAACGAAGTCAAATTCAATGTACAGATATTCAAGTTACATATACATACATACCATAAATTAATAGTGTTAGAAGAAAGACTCTTTATAAGCCTTTACAACTTTAAAAAACTGTCAAAGCCTTTAAATATGAATTTTTTTTTGCATCTCGGATTACACGGAATCTCGTATTATCGAGACTCGGGTTATCGCGACTCTACTGTACTGTAATTTATTAAACAGAAATTAATAGTCCATGCCTTTTTTCTTTCATTTTTCACACAGATCATAATGTTTATATTATGAGCCAGGTGCAAGAAATGAAAAATAACCTATTAAGATTCGAAGAGACAAGAGCATCTCATTGATATAATGATGATAAATATTATAATCTAACAAATTCCAGGTGTATTAAAATATGCATCGCAGAGACTAGTGAACAAACAACGCGGGATAATGTGGAACTGTAGCGTATGTGTGCACCAGGTGTGCAGCTGTGCAGGTAAACTGCTATTTGACTTGCTCAGCGATGTGGGTATTAAATCAAACTACAGTTTATGGAGCTCTCATGTTAAATTTGTCAATCCATTCCTGTAGGTAAAACCTGGAAAACAACTCCAAAAAGAGAGTTACCGGGTTTTTAATCGCTTGTATTTAGACGCAATTATTGATACAGGCTGATCGCAATAATTCTCTGGCGGACATTTTTATTTACGAACGAATGGACGTACGACACTCACTCGGTGAAGCAGAAATTGAAAGGTATAAATTGGTATATTTCGAAGTTGTAAATAATAAATGTTTCACCATACATTAAAATATGACGAGATTGTGCCGAGACTGTAAGTCTTATAGACCTAATTAAAGTTCTTTTTTTTTAGAATGAGAATTTTGTATTTTCAGGATAACACGCTTATATTTAACATATTATGGAAACACTTCAAATATTAGTCCTTGAGAGAATGAAGAGTATAGTCTTCTAAATCTTAAAGGTTGTACACACATTTAGTGAAATGATTACAGCAACAAATTAGAGTAATACTTTAAATACTATTTATTTTTTAAAGCTTAAATCTGCTAAATGTTAATGACATTTTGATAAAAAATATAGGCTTATGCTTTCACTATTTATATTAGGACTGTGGCATTGTATCAAGTAACTTACAGACAAGCTATTTACATATTAAACTTTGTCCATATAGGTAGCCTGGTAGGAAGTACATAATTATGTATAATACGATACAATAAGTTTTACTATGTCTAAAGCAATATTTATAATAGAAACTAACCACGAAGTAACGATTAATAATAATAGATATTCCGAAGCATTTTACGTGATAAAGGAAGGTATTAGCCACAAGCTCCATGTTGTGGAAAACATATTAATAATGAACACGAATATGTACTAGAATGTACCAGATACGGGTATGTTAAGCAGTCCGTTTGAATTCAGTTTTGTGTTTCAGGGAAAATGTACTTTTTGTATGCGCGAGTAGATTATATTATATTTCTATCTCAACTTGTTGGCAGTTTTAACGATTTAAATTGAAGACATAGAGGAAAACCTGCTACAGCAAAATTGCAATTTAAAAGCACTATAAAACTGATAATAAATTTTCGATACCATCTTTTATGACTGTTTCCTTTAAAACAATGATTTTTTTCTTTAATAATTAAATTGGGAAGCGTAGGCTACACTACATTAATAAAATGCTTAAATACAATTTAGTATTACATAGGAAAATTAAAGAAATTTGAATATTTACTCTTAGTATAAAATAATCCTTCCACAGAAGTATGCAAGACTACAGGTTATTCCTTCTCTAAAATTTGCAGATTCTGTTGTATAAAGAGCACTTTCTCATTAAACATGATTCCGATTGCAGTATACACACGTTTATGGCACGGTGTAATTAGCTAAGCACGCAACATAATAATTAAACTTTGTTTACTTAGTAGATTATTCATCAGTGTTGAGCCTCATTTGTTACTGTTCCAGGTAACAACAAAATTACTCACATCAGTGTAAGCGCAATAGAAATATTTATCACCATACAAAATCTGGAACTAAACTTTTAAGAATATGTCTACAAAATTAAAAAATGACATGAATACTAATGAGAATGAAGACAATTTTGTATGTGTACATATATACCTAGTATATATATAACAAAATTGTTAACTGAAGTGGGAGTACTTTAATTTTTGTATCCAATATATCGTTTTTGATTCAAATTAATACATGCACTAAGGTACTCAGGAAAATGTTTTCGCTTATGAGAGGTTATTAGAGTATTTTCTTAGTTCGACTATATGACGTTATATGACCGGATCTTTCGTTCTTGAAATTAAATTATAATTTAAATTAAGTAGAACATTCAAAACTAAGTAGTTGCTAGGCAGATAATTATTGAAATATTTTTTTTTCTTAGCCCGAGTGAGTATGTAGGCCTAGGCTATAAAATCATATCTTTTATTATTTAAATCAAATCATACTTTAAATTAAGTAGAACATTCCAAATTATATACCAAGTAGGCTGAAAATACTGATATATACGGTAATAACATTTAATAAATGTATTTTATTCGACGATAGTCCATTTGTTTTTCATTTCAACTGCTTCTAAGTGTTATTCAGCTGCCAGATTCGATTGAATAGGCTTGGAGAAACACAACATGACTTGTACGATAATCTTGTTTTTGTTGAATATTAATTGAGCATTAAGTTATCAGCTATAGTGACGAGAAAATATTCAAAGGTATAGTTATCAAAATATCTTGTACAGAAAGGTTTTAGAAAATTCATTTAAATTCAAATTGTTTCAAATATTTCTAAAATATCCGGAACAAAAGGCAGCATCCGTAAGCGAAGATGTTTGCTGCATTTATGGGTCATTGTCATAATTTCATAATGTCATAATTTCTTCAAGTTTAAATTCATCATTTCCTCATTCAACTAAAAAAAAAAAAAAACACACACACGCACGCACGCGCGCGCGCACACACACACACACACACACACACACATACTCATTCTCTCACCTTCTTTCTCTCTCTCTCTTTCTCTGCATAAGTCTTAACTTGTGTTTAGTTCATTCTTATTTTATTTCATTTGTAACTATAATTTGCAAAAATCTAACAGATGTTATGATTTATAAAGGCAAGCAAAAAATTCATGCAGGTGAAGAAGCGAGGAATGGCTCTGTGCAATGTTTCAGCTTCAACAGATTGCCCCTTCTTGGCGAAGGGGCGTGACTTCCAAAATTACTCTTTTAAATGAAAATTTATTTCTCATACACAAATACCAGCTCTGAAAGTCATATATTTATTTGTAATAGGACCAGAGATAAAGTGGCAGCGTGCAGACCACACCCACTTGACCATTTTATGGGCAACAAACGTGCCCTTCCCGCTTTCGAAATTCACTTCGTATTACTTTAAATCTAAGAACTGCAAACTTGAAACAAAACCATTAACAGTACTGGATTGGAATAACAGAAATAAAATTACTTTTACAATCCGGAGCAATTGCAGTTCATTTGCTTTCGCCTGACGGACTGATATTTGACTCAGGCACGTTTTATGATAGGTAATCCCAAGAAAGATTACGAGTTTATCTACACATTTGTGAAAACCGAGCAAATTTATCTGATGAAACTCAATCTCGAGTAGGTTTTACTAAGACTATTTCATGAATACAATTAACGAATTTTGTAAATAATAATAAACTTCTTACTTCGTTATCAATATCCTGTCAACTGTCAAATCACGGCATGCTAAATGTAAGAGCAGCCGATGAATCCATTCGATGAGACGATTCGAGTTACCAATGCTGTCAATAGTGCGTACCACAAGAGCGACGTCGTAGACTGCTAACCTCAGAACGCAATAAAAGATCACAAACTGGCTGCACCGAATCGAAATTGTGTTCTTAATCTAAACACGTTTAGATTAGTTCAATTACTAAACAAGTTATGTTGTATAAAATAATGTGTTTTTTTTTCTGTTCACTGGCAGATAATGACGTATTAATCACTGCACGTTGATGACATGACAACCCATACGGTCTCTTTGTTAGTAAATAATTTCAAATTAGAATGAGTAATATCCATGATCCTTACATATAAGCGTATATAGGCACAAAGGTTCTTTCTACATAGAAAGCATATTTGAAAATATATGAAAATATATGTTCAATAAGGGATCTATTTGAAAGGCAACATTTCATTCGGAAGGATTACTTCCAATATGACTAACATTTATTCCCGTTAACATTCAGACGGCGCTTACTCACAGTTCTAACAGTAATGTCTTTCAAAGATACATTTCTCCTGAACAATTCGTACAAATTGGCAGACGGTTTGGAAACACAATAGCCCACTCGCCCACAATGTGCCTGCCAATGTCCGAAACCGTCAGTATGGGCAGATGACCTACACGTATACTTCTATGTGCATAATAGACGACGTAATCAAAATCTGAAACCTTCCTAAACCATACCCATACACAACTCCTGCCCATAAATTCATTACCGGAACTGACGTGAAGTGAACGACCGTCTGTCTGAATACAAACCACTACAATTCAACTGGACGACTAACTACTGATTATTTTATATCCTTGGTAATTACAAAGTCAGGCATTGATGAGAGAAAATCAATGACATTTGAACTAAATCATGACCTGGCATATATGTGGTAGAGTGAGACTGTTTCTATTGTAATACCAACGTGAACTTATTTAGCTTGATTTATTACCAAACCAGAAGGAACTTTAATACAGAAAATAAGATTAGCTAGATGGGGAACCTTCTTCAATTTCAAATGATGAAACGTTTTGCGTTTTATACAATAAGTTCAGCTAAACTAAAGATTATTCCGAAATAGATGAAATCGTAGAAAATAGAGCATAATTGCAGAAGGTTTTAACTATGTCTCATGACGATACTACTGATTGAGACTTGATCACTGAGCCCATCTTTATTTTTCTTTCTTTTTATTTTTAACCAGGACAAAAGGTTTCTCCTAGTTCTCCTTTTGGAAATTTAAGTACTGGATCTTAGATCTGAGATTTCAAGTTCGTTACAAGTAGTCTATTTTACAACCTATGAACAAAATTCGCAAGCCAGGAATAGAGCAACTATTTATCACGTGAACCCCATCATTTCAAAGTCTACGAAAATTTGACACATTTTAAGAAACAAATTAAATATTAGTTTTTTACTCGTTAATTAGAAACATTGTGTTATTTATTTTGTATTGTGTATTTTATGCATTAGTATTGTGTAATTCATTTCAGATGACGGAATAGGATTCACAGTGTCTGTGGACATAATATACGACACAATTCACCAGTGCATATAATATTTTAATACCAGTATAAATCCAGGTATGAATTAGATAAGATGACAAGCACAAATCCTGTGTGATTAGAAATGTAACTTCAACAGCTTGTATTGCTTAAACCTACTTCCAGGATAGACAGAATTATAACGTCCACTTCCAAAGCAGTAGGTCAAAGATTATTTAATGTTATAAAAAATGTTACATCGTAACTAGAAAAAACGCCTTAACACAAAACGGTGATAGTCCATAAACCGAAAGTAATATATTTGATATGTTATTGAATACACGATCGTTTTTACAAATCTAGGTTGTTTACGATATAGTGACAGTCATCTTTAAAATTAAAAAAAAGTATAATTAAGAAGAGTCCAATAGCCGAAGTCATTCAGGTTTAGCCTTGGACATCTGGAATTATAGCTGAACTGTGCTAGGTGGAACTAAGTTAACTTCATTTTTTTTATTGTTATTTTTTTATTTCTTTAAAAATATTCATTTAGTATTAGCCTTTCGTATGACAAAGTATTTCATTTGTGTTGACTGTAAGACAGGTAAGGGACTAAGCGTATGCACCGATATTGAAATATCTCTATGTTTGACTATAGGAAAAGTACCAAATATGTAACAGATCATACAGTAAGCAACTTCATACATGTATTTTTTCAAGTATGGGGAAAAGAAGTGTCGTACAGCTGTATACGCTACCAGTACTTATTCTCTTGTTAATATTAAGACATGCAGACTGAATTAAAGGAAAGACCATCCCGTTACCTAAAACACTGTACAAAGAAGTAAAATAGAAGTAATATGAAGTTTAAATGCTTTCTCTGTGTTTAATATAGTAATTTTATACTGTTGATGAGTTCAGGTTAAATAGTGCTGCTGAGAAAAATATTCGTGTCGTTCAGAAAATAACTGTGTGAAATTGGTTTATTATAAATTGGTAAATATCTTGATGAATCTGCTTCACTAGAATTAATATAGTGATGTTACTATGATTAACAGAAATAAATGGAAACAAGTGTAACCACACTATTCACGTTGAGACTCTTCCACTGAATTCAATTCTCCTAAAATTCACTATGCGATATCTATAAATTCATTTTCCAGCACTGAAGTATAGTAATGGAAATAATTAAGAACTTTTTACGCATTTCCCAATTCGTTCAAACCAACAGATTTTCATTTTAAATACACTGTTAATCACCTACAGAATGAGCGTCCGAGTTCTTGAAGAGAGAAGTGCAGACAGATTATTAAATTCACTGTATGAATACTCACGCACAGCCCCCATATTCCTAATGATGTACCAGCATTCAAACTGCACATCACATACTGAATATTCCTCCCTGTTTAAATTGCCCTATTAGTGGAAAAATCGTATAAGTAGCGAGTTTCCTTTTTTATAGAGTAGCTTGTTCACCATTATTCAAGAAGATTTTTTATTAAATTAAAATTGTAAAGGCTAACATTACAATTATTATACTTTATGTTGCTGTCGTGCCGTCAATCTCGATATAATTTATTTCAATTTAATTTTGTACAAAATCATCCTCCTTTTTCACCTAACTTCCAGTTTGTCGTAATATTTTTTGGTGGAATTTCAAGCATTTTCTAGAACCGAAGGGACCAATATTAGTTTTAATAATATAAGTTACAGATAACATTTTTAATCTTATAGCCTTGTTTTTAAGATGTCTCATAAGTTTGTCAGAAATCTACAGAGTAGATGAAAAATAAAGTAGAGACCTGGTCAGCTACGAAGACGTTCGACGTGCATGCGACCTTGGTATAATGCAATGCAATGGTAGACTTTTTTCCACTCACTCTTCTCCTCACCGGTGTCCGACCTCTTCCTAGTTGGACCGCTCTCTACTAGCATGCTGAATCAATTTTTTTCAAAACCATATTCTAACAGATAATTAAAGACAAGTCGTAATTGTTAAAATAATTTCTATTTAACGTTTAATCATTTCTATTCTTAGTAACCATTTACACAGTTTATATTATAATTGTGCTTTCATATTTTTTTCAATTTTGGCACCCAAAAATTTTATGAAATTTGTATTAATATAATTTATTTTACCTTCACTGATTATAACGACTGTTTATAATCTTTTCTTGGAATTTTAACGCATCCTCTCTAGCGTCTAGCTGCCCTTGAGTTTGTGGTTTGAATCTTCTAACGGCTGTAAATTTCTGGTAAATAAAAACATAAGAATAATTAGCTGAGAATAATACTAACCCGGGAGTCTAATATAAGATTTCGGACTCTAACTTCTAACTCTGTGAATTGAATTTAGACGCAAATGTTATATTAGTTTTATTGTAAAATCTAAGGTAAGATACTACTGAAGTTCATCAATGTAGCTAAATACCTTCTAAAGAGAATGAGCTATGTAATTGGTTTCAATATATTTTTAGCCTAATTCTTATCTTCATGACGATGAATTTAGTTCCATCGCGTTGTGCGATATGAAACTGCAAACATGTAAATGTGAAACGAAGGAACACCAGAAGCAATAAAATGTTCTTTCAAAAATAATTGTCACTGCAGTCTAAAAAGGAAGGAAATGCATTAAAGCAAAACATAAAGTAGGGGTTGTGAAAGGAGCAAATCGAAGTACTTCCGTGACATTATGCTGTTAAGAACATTTTCATCTTTACAGACTAATATTTTCTAAAGGTGTTTTTTGCCACTGAGATTTTCTCCACGCATTCGCTAATGGCTGTTGCAATGAGTTCTCTTTCTCTCTTTCCCACACATTTATTGCAAAAAAGAGGATACTTATGCACAAATATTCCCTACTTGCATGGCCACACCCACACAACATAGACATCAAGAAACCGTATCACTCAACCGACATTATGAAGATCAAAGTCTGCTTTAAACTTCTGCTAGGTTGCTTTTACATTCTTGTTCTCTATCACCCTGTACTTTTCTCCAAATTGTTGAGAGACACAGTGTTTGTATTGATTTCTAGATTTAGACCTTCGCTTCTGCCAAAACATACAGATATTATAAAACAATATTTTACAATTGACGTGCTTCACAATACATTCCCCAACACGTTTCTCCGTAACAGCTGGTTTCCATTCGAGCAGAGTTCAAACTTTCTGTACATAATAAATTATTGATGAATGCCTCATAGCTACAACGTGGAAGAATGTTCTAAGGCAGGAAATATTTCCGAACACAAGAAATAATGCATTTTTATTCCGAACATAGCCCCGCAACCACCTATGGTTTTCAGCCAACCACCAATGGAAGGGATAGAAGTAAGCTAAGGCGTTCTCTTAATATGGAGCTTCTAAAGGTCTGACGGAACATCTGAATAAATAATCATTTTGTAAATATAAATACAATATATTCTAGCGTTCCGAAAGACAATAATAAGTTATATTATGTCATAAAAATGGCATCAAACGAGGTACCTAGGTCATTGTTATATATTGTAATTTACTGAGTTGCCTAAGTAATCAATCCTTAGGAAAGAGTAATTAACTACCCCAATTCATTGCACTTGAATAGAATTTTCACTTAAATTTTTAGTTTTCGTACTTTTAAAGTGTATCTATTGCTTGGATTCTGTCGTATTGAATATAAATGGACTGCAAAATGATCTGTCTAAACTAAATGTTAAAAATAAAATATATTTACTGGAAAACTCAGCAATGAACCTGCATTATGACGAACCACCCACTCATTGTGGCATCTTGTTCCCTCGGGTCGTAGTGTCACATAAATGTAATATAAAAGACCCATCGTACAAAATATCAAAGATAAATATTTCCTTAGTGCCAGGGGAGCATGTTGCGCATCTTAGGTTAAAGGAACGAAAACAAAATGTTCCGGCCTATGTGCAAAAAAGTACAGGATCAGCTGTAGTTTCGATATTCTCAACTTTTCGCTTTTAAGTTACGATGTTCTCATGAAAAATTATAAAAGCACATGTTTAATGAAAAATATTTCCCATTTTCACTTGAGTGGAGCAAACTAAATTCTGTGAAAGCTGGAAAAGATCATTTCTAGTCATCCTGGTTGTGTTTTCTTATGATAAATCATATCAACCACGATTATCATTTTTGAAAATGCAAGCTTTGCATCACAGAAGGACAAAATAAAGCAGAATGGCAAAACTTTCACTTCTCAAGATACTCCCGTGTTCTTAAACTGCAGCATGCACCATACAAAATGGTTTCGTCATGTTATACCCGAAAATACCACCTTTCAGGGTCGTATGTAGAGTAGGGAAAATGACGAAACGAGGTTGAGAAAATACATTCCACAAATGGGCTAATTTTATTTAAACATAAGTGAAAATAACGTTTTTATAAAGGACAAAATACCACTATTCTTGTAACTGGTATTAAATTTAGGCATCTTTTCCATAGAGTTCATTAATGTTTATTCTGATAGGATTATACTTTGTGAACTTGAATAACTTAAGTTCATGCTGAATTTACTGTTGCTATTGAAATTAGCACAGTTATAAATCAGAGTATCGAGAAGTTTCTAAAGTATCTAAACTAGTCTCTAAGCAACATATCCACTAGAGTAAATGGTATGAGTTCGTTTTAAAAGTAAATTTCTTTTTCATATTTTCATTTATAAAACACACTCCATGTTTTATGCTCTAAGCTATCATTCACCAAATAATAGCACGGATTTTAATGTTCCTCTACACAATAATATCATACCAGTCACTCATTTAAATATTCATAAGAGCAAAATTATCCCGCTATAAAAAGAGATTAAAATTCAGTTAAGAATAAATTGGCATACATGAATTGTAATTGAGGAAAGTTGGGTATCTGGTCAACAAAATATACCCCATACGAGTATGTTATATTGTTAAGTGATTAGTAGTGTAATTTGCAGATATTGTTAGTGGATTCTGCTCATATGTCAATAATATTGTTCGTCTGTAAAACAATGGAGATAACTATTGTAAAAACATTGCCTTGTAAAAAGAATTGTTCGATTTAATGACCTTGGAATATAACTGAGGAATAGTATATTCTTTACAAGGTATGCCACCTCCATCTTAGCTTATTTTAGAACAATTTATGAGAATACCACTGTATCCGCACTGCATGTACCTATACGTTTGGTTTAAATGTTAATTCTATTACTTATGAGGTTGATTACCACATACTTAGACAGAAAAAAGAAACCAACTCCCTCAACCCGGTTTAACCAGAACCTTGGATCTTTGACAAGGATGCTAAACAGTTACTCAGAACAAGAACTATTTAAACACAAAGATACATGCGTTACAAAAAGGTCTAAAGGCAACCACAGTAGTGATGAGAAACTGTAGATATTTTAAGCAGATGGGTTTTTTTAATAGAAGAGAAATGATTGATTTTACACCCTTCGGCGCTTCTTTGCCGGGTTATCGGCGAAGCTGATTCAACCCGTACACGATTTATCAATAAAGAAATGACGTCTTTCGTCACGTTTGGCATAAGAATATTTTATACTTTTTAAACGCTTGCCTTCTTACTTAGCACGTTTACCATTCAGTTTGGCTTAGAATATTTCATTTCTTGAGTAATGGCAACACTATTTGAAATTATATTCTATAGGGAACTTTCTTTTTAAGAAGATCTCTCAGAGTATAAGCTGTTTCAAGTTAAGATATTTTAAATGGAAAACTATTGATTCTTAAATGAAAGAAATAATGATAACATAACGTTGAAATCTAATAAATACTGGGATCATAAATTAATTCTCAACATGAACGAAACTTTCTGTTAATCCTTTAACAGTTGAATGTGTATTATGCTCATATAAGCAATCGTTTAGTAAAACCATCTTTGGGCTCTAAGTTGAAAATCAATGAGAAAATTTTGGGTAGAATAGCTGACTTTCATAAATAATAACAGTAATACGTGGATAAAAGTGCTTATATTTTAATTATAGCATTACTCTATTAGTGTTATACCTCTGTTTAAACAATTGTTCGAAATGTCTAATTTATACGTCAGTATCAAGGAAAACGCTAAAATGCATCCCTAATGCAAATAATAAAATCTTTAAAATATATTATTTTTAAGTCTAATAAAATCAGGTAAACTGATGTAACAAAGTGCCAGTATGTTTTTGTTTAATCAGTTATGACTGCAATTATGATATGCAGAATATTTTTTTTTTAATTGATTTCCAAGTTAAGCTCCAGATTTATTCATTAAGCAGGGCTTACGGAAGAAGAAAGGTCTACCATCTCGGCCACCTGGGTCATTTTAACGGTCTAGTTGGATAAGCGCATGTAAATCAATATGTTTTTTGTCATAGCTACCTGTATTTTAATTTCCAAGGCCTTATAAGATCACAGTAAAACAATAGGCTATGTTGTCAAGATAACTGATTTTCATTTTTTTAAATAAATTCTTTCGAATACGTATATTACCATAAAATAGGCACTAAATTGAGCATTACTCCGAAACAGGTCAACCGATTTTATCCATTGTGAATAGACGTCTTCCCATGGACATTATAAATGTGTATACCAAGTTTCATAAAAATCCGGTAAAGCGTATTTGAGTTACCGCGTCTTTAAAATATACACTAAATTGGGTTTTACTCCGGTACCGGTCTACCGATTGGGTTCAATATCAGTAGACGTCTTTCCACGTACATTATAAATGGGTATACAAAATTTCAGGAAAATCCAATAAAGCATATTTGAGTTATCGCGACTTCTTATATATTAACATAAAAACACTAAATTGGGCATTATTCCGGTACTGGCCAACCGATTTGGTCCAATATCAATAAACGTCTTCCCATGGCCATTATAAATGCGTATACGAAGTTTCATAAATATCCGATAAAGCGTATTTGAGTTATTGCGCCTTTAAAGTAGACACTAAATTGGGTTTTACTCCGGTACCGGTCAACAGATTAGGTTCAAATTCAATAGAGCAATTCTCATGGACGTCATAAATGGGTATACCAAGTTTCATGGAAATCCGATACAGCGTATTTGAGTGATGGCGCCTTTCATAATCTATTAAAATAGGCACTAAAATGGGCATTACTCCGGTACCGGTGAACCGATTTGGTTCAATATCAATAGGGTTCTTCCCATGGACATTATAAATGTGTTTTCCAAGTTTCATGAAAATCCGAAAAAGCGTATTTGAGTTATGGTGCGTACAGACACACGGACAGACGGACAGACGGACAGACAGACGGACAGACATTTTTTCGTCCACCACACAATCTCATAAAGTACCATACTGGCACTTAATAACTAATAACTAATAAGTCTAATAACTAATAGTCTAATAACTGTTACATCTTTTACATATCAGTACTTGTGCATAATTTTCCAGCACTTCAAAATAAAAAACAATCCATATAGTAACAATTGTCTGGTAGGGTTTAGGTATATTCATTGGCTGTCTGTCTTCTTTAATAGCAATTTATTCAGTTCAGGCTTTACCAAATATATATGCATGATATATGTGTTGCTCGGTATGAGGATAATAAAAAGATTATGAATAAATAGATACGTGTAATTAAATCAGAACTAAAACATCGTAAGTCTTATTGGGCACCCTCATGTGAGTTTTATTTTTGAAACTTGTTTGAATCTTTAAATGATAACAATACTGCTTAGAATTACTATAAATAAGCAGGGCTTATGGATATCTCTTTAACATTACATGCTAGATGTGGAACTGATTTTTTAAAATATGTAATAAATATGTAATAAATTAAAGTATCTAAATAATAATAATAATATATCGATAAAAGAATCGCTCCTTATCTCGAACTTTGACTTCAATAAATTAAATATGAACACAAAAGTAAAATACAACCGCAGTGGCTTTTATAGCGTCTTTAACCTTTATATTAATAATACTACTTACAGAAATAAAGTCTACATTATGGATTCTAAAGCCATTGTACTTATCTGCCAAAATATCCTATTAATATTAAAATTAGTTATTTTCTGAATTTATGGTACTGAAATGTAATATTCATAATGAGTGAATAATAAGTGCATTTGCTACAATTTTTATTAAACTCAGTTAAGAATATGAAACAATCTCCACTGGCAATAACAATAAAACCACAAATTATAAAATCAATTTCCATGCATAGGCCTACCCGCCCCTGTAAATACGTAACTAGAATTTAAGCCTATGGAAGTTATTACACTTGTTTCGATCTACACGTATTGTACATATTGTCTCCGCGCAGGAAAAGTAATAGAGAAAAATAGCAGAATCTATTTTGTCGGATTAATAATAATGAGTGTGCAGCGGGGAATATGTAGATATGGCAATCAGTAATAATGAAGCTATCCACTGGAATCGACAGCATGGAAACGAACTAGTAGAGGCAAATTCCGCAGTGATGAGTATTCCATTAGTCTCTTTTTACATGTAAATTCCGGTCGCTAAAGATCCAAACATATTTTGATCTTCCTTTCAATGCGGCTACAATTCGAGAGAACGCTTTGAAATAGCTTATCGTTTATTACATGGACGGTCGTAAATGTGGGTACAAGGCTTCAAACAGATGAGCTTTAGGCAATGCAACGACATGAAAAGGCTTCATTATAATTACTGAAAATATAAGCCTACTAGTCCATTCTCCTTGTAGACTCAAAATATTCATTACCTCTTACATTCTTTACATCCTTGGTGCCCTTACTATACGAATTTGTAGGCCTATTGTGCTTGTGATAATTAAGGAATATTGTCGTAGTATAGGAATGACAAGTACATGGAATTTTTAACTCCTGATTTTGTTTTTGTGTATCTATAGTTTAAATGATTTCTTGAACGTTTTTCTACTTTCACGAACTTCGCTAAAGGAGTTTAATGACGGGATCAAAATTTAAAAACACTTTGCCCCCAAAATTATAATTCCACCTCTCAGATTACGAGGCAACATAAAATCAACTGAAAAATCAGTATATCAAATCATCAATCTCAACAACATTATGCAACATTATCCTCAATTATTTTATTATATTTCATCTAAAACACTAGTTTTAACGAAATAGTATGCTCATATTTATGGCTACGTTATACCTGAAAATTAATAGTTTTAGCTATAAGACATAATCTTCCGAGAAATATGTCTGAAAACCTGCCGATAAGGAGCCAAAAGTTCTTATAATAAATTATAAATTAATTACTGTAGGAAGGTGTGGAACAAGTAGACTTTATGGGCTTAGATGTACACAGTACTAAGTGGAATGATGAATTAAATATGCCAGTTGAAACAGTTACATAAGCTGCCAAGCTGATGTAGGCTACCATATTATACACTAGATCTTGCTTCAGCCTAAGTCATTTTCTCAATGCTTACGGAAATAGGATCATATCCATAAAAGTATAAACCATGCTTCTATTGAACACAATTTGAAAAATTGGGTAGGCCTATTAGTGAATTGCAAATAAGTGCTGTACTATGAGAAAAAGTTATAATGATGAGAAATGTACAACATGTTCTTTCATGCATTCCAATAATTATTGAAAACGAAATTCCGAAGAATTAAAACAGTCCCCGCGATAGGTTAGATATCACAAATGTGTCTGGTGACTGCTGTTAGATATATAAATAAACAATAGAATGCCATCTCACGACATTAAGTATACGTTAGTTTAAGATTACCAAAATTAAAATAAAGTTAATTAATATTTATTGGCTTTAACAATTTTAAGGTGATTACACAGGATTTTCGACCTTCCCATAAAAAACAAATTGCTGTTAATCTAGGTCGCTATTTCCAAATTAGTAACATACCTGAGTGCGTGTTCTGCCTCAAATAGTAGGCTTGTAGTGCAATGTTCTATTTACATTTTGTATGTAAACACTTGTTTGTATTATTTTAAACGCTAGCTGTCTAAAATTTTTTTGTTTGATTCCGTTTGTGTATTTATTTTAAACTTGTTTAATTTCATTGTAAGTTTATCACATTATTTTCTCTCTGATTTTTGTCACTTCTCTTTCCCCAATCTGATCTTTTGAACTACACCTGAGCACGAGCATTCTTGCTCATTCGGGTGTATTTCTTAATATTAATATTTAGCATATTTTCTTGTACAAGAAATTATAAGTGTTGTTGTGTTATGTTTTTCCTTTTTTAAATGGTACGGTTGTAGAAATTTTTAATTTTTAAAAATTTGAGGGTCATCTGTGAGCATGAGTAAATAATATATTCCTCATAATTTCTGGAGTAGTGTTGTTAAAATCATGCTAATTTCTCTCACTCGACCTCTAAAAATAAAGAATTTTAAAAAAACTGTAATGGTATCTGTAAGCAACAGAAATCGTAACTTATAAAAATAATTTTATATAACATCCTTATTTTGAATGGTATTGCATTTTTTCATGCAAAATGTAGGCCGTTAGAACACCACAATATAGTAACGTTTACAAATACGTTTTAATTATAAAAAACAGATACTCCTATTCCTTCTTAGACTATCATTCTTGCAAGAAGAGTTTGATTTCATGATATTACAATGATGTACCGACATTGATATCAATCTGAGTGTGACATGTATTGTGTGATGTGTATGCCTACTTGAGAGACGGCTATTCCCACTGCCAGAGAGGAACCCTGATTCACTCAGCAGTCCTAAGTTCGATATCAGGTGCAACTCAAGGGACTTATTTCGGGAACCAACATTAACAATAGGCCTAGATTTTAGATTATCTAATTGAATTGTTAGGTTATGTTCTTGACATCATTAAAGTTATTATGTAACATAATTTATAGTAAAGTTCAGTTTAATATAAATAACTTTTAAATTTTGAATTATAAATAATTTTTCTACATAAAAGGTAATAATCCAATACTAATAATAGGTCTCGATTTTAACTTGTTCTATTTTATAACAATCTACTATATTGACAAGGTATTGGTTTTAATTAAAGTAACATTATATAATTGAAGTATCTGGCAGTCACTACTCATGAAAATCTAAGGCGCTGCTATTTGAGGTAACAGATAACCTACTGATTTCATTATTATAAATTGCTCTCATAAGGACCAACATGAAATTCATTAATTTAAGGTAGATGCGATCTTTTCACCGTGTTTTTACGCTTCCCGTTTTGATCAATCCAACCTCAGAAAAACAATGGACCTACCTACCGATGATAAACACTAGTCGTAAGTGTATCTATTTTAGAGTTCACGTCCCATTAACAGCACTCCATTTATGTCCCTTGGTCAGATCTGTTCAATAACTATTAACTCAGCTCTCCTAGATTTATTTGTTTATTTGTATTGACATACAAACGTCGTATTAAAACGCCCGTTTGCATTGCTTTTACAATTTATGAAACCATAAAAAACGACGTTTAACCAATGCTTCTCTTTAAGAGAGATATATCGATATATAATGCATTTTTGTTGAATAGGGTAGGTGTCGATGAACATGTAGACATCGCTGCTTTGTTAACGAAGTGATTACTATCACAAATATTTCCTAGAATAAATTGTCTCTGTTATCAGAGTTTTGATCATATTTACTGGTGAAAACAAACTGCAATCAATTCGTGGCAATACGTATTACAACTGTAATCATGCACCAATTAGTCTTAACTCATAAATTGAACCACACAACCTGCACGTCATTTGAAACACCAATTACATGATACATCCCAGGTGATCACCTGTTATTTAACCTTATGCATATCTTACAGCTTTTCATGAGAAGGGATTTTATTTTTTCTGATAAATAAAACGAGCGTTATGACAATATTTCAAATAAAAAGTAGTACTAATAGTAGTAGTAAATAATTTATTTTGCCTAGCAGAGTTAAGGCCATAAGGCCTTCTCTTCCACTCAACCAGATTAGAAATATATGCAATGTAAGTTTACATTAATAAACAAAGTAATGGATAAGGGACTAATACTAACACTAAGGTTAAGGCTAATCATAATAATTAATTAAGTAAAAAGCATAAGTTTCATAAAAAGCACAGGTTTCATCGAAACTAAAACTAAAAATATATATATTACAAGCAAAGCAAGGAAAATGTCAAATCAAGTTACAACGAAACTTTAAGTTTGTAAAATAAATTTGTAGGCATTTATAAGAAGATTAAGTAATGCTATGTACAATGAGACATACCACCGCTTTAAAATATCTTAATATCAGATCCATTCCGTTAAATATTCCGGTGATACAAACAATCGTATGCAGCACAATGACAGCTGGCCTGACAAACTACTTGTAAACTACTGGAATCGAATTATTTCATTTAGGCGAGTGGGATTTACAGCATTAGCAAATACATTTCAGGACGTCGTGCTACCTAATTATGACGTTAACATGGAAAATTATACCTCTGTGTAACGACATCGCATCTCTTTTGTAGAATAGCGTTGCTATAGTGCAGTGGTATTCAACCTTTTATCTAAAGGGTCATTTTCCTTTTGGTGAAAGACCAGGGGACCGAATTTATTTATTGAGTTATTGATTAATTATTAATAATATTATACTTATGTAAAACAAAAATATCAATTATATTACAATATCTGTAGAGATCACTTAACATTATACATGCGTGTGTTTTATATTTTGTAACTTTACCTACGAATTTGCAACGTTAACGGATAACACAAAGCACGGTAACATTGTTGAATTTAATGTGAGTTCTAACACTGCTTCTCTGTCACTAAATCGTCAATATTGACATTGATAAAATTAGTATATGTTTCTTAGTCACTAAATTATCAATATTGACATTGTAGTGGAAATTAATATTTGTTTGCGGGCCTCCCAAAATCAGGGAAATGGGCCGCATGCGGCCACTGTTATAGTATGTTAGTTGAAGTCATGAATAAAACATGACTTTCTTTGTTACGGTATCAGCCACTCCTGTCTGCTGAGGTGCTGACTGCACATGTTCAAGCATGGAACATGACCACACGTTCGTGTAGGGATAAATAACAATCCCTGAATCGTGGTCACTTTGCTCTTGTCGTTCCTAGCTCGTGGAATTTTAAGTATTATCATGTTGACACCTGACAACCTTGTTCTCACGTTTCTAAGGCTAAGGTGACGCAGATTAAAGGATAATGAGCCTTGTCACTTCACTCTGGTGTCTTGTCCTATCTCTCAGTGTAAATTTTAGCATGCTTATGCACAACTTTTCACATAAAATGGACAGTGAAACCGAAAATGGAACCTATGTTCTATTAGTTAATAACATTCGTTTTTCTTCCTCTACCCGAATCAAGATACTATACAGGAGCCTTAAATTCGATGTCGAGGTTTTAACCTAAATACACGTCTTCAGGTCCCTGATTAAAAAAAATGGAACACAAATTGCATTAGGAACTTGAATCAGCTGTATCTATTATTCAATCTTATGTATTGTCAGTTTTAAGAACCCTAATATACTTAGATAAGGTAACTATAGTCCGCACGGTTTTAAAAGGCATATTTTATGAGCTGAGTCATTGCATGCGTTAAAATGACTAATTTACAATTGTATTTTTGGGGTATTGAAAAGGTGGAAACTATATTATACATACAGCTTTTGGTGAAATTCGCAGGTGATAAATAGGTGCAATTCATGTTATTTTCTTAGCAATGAATTAATGTAATGTAATGTAATGTAAGTGTTTATTACAGTAATTAACTTTTTACAAATTCCAATGCAAACAATCGCATGAGTCCACATGGACCGTACATGCTTACTCAAAACACACAAAAAAATAAAGAACAAATAATATAAATACAAAATACCACAAACAAACTAAATCTATTCCTCACTCTCCACACCCGCTCTCCAAATTGTCGCTTTTTCAAACCTGAGCTGTCTCGCCTTCATTAAAATCTTCCCAACGTTTTTGCCCGTCAGTAACTCCAAACATTTTCGTTGCTCCCTATTCCATTCCATAAAAGATACTGGTATATATTTTTCCCCTT
Organism: Ectobius pallidus; assembly: GCA_964059195.1. Taxonomy (NCBI): domain Eukaryota; kingdom Metazoa; phylum Arthropoda; class Insecta; order Blattodea; family Ectobiidae; genus Ectobius; species Ectobius pallidus. Next base: position 58,719,730 of record CAXKWD010000003.1, read on the forward strand.
CACAATTCGCCAAAATATGAAACCATGATTATTTCCCCTTACATAACGGACAAACTCTCATTCCGTTTTCATCTGATCTTAATCATTCGCCACGCACCGAGTCTAATCCAACAGCTAAGGATAGGAGGAAATACGTGGGCTTCCAAATTAAGAAAGGGATTAGAAACAATTGGGATGGGATACGGGAAATAGGAGAAGTGTATGGAGGAAGGTTAAGAACCGTTTGAAGGATACTGATAGACAACAGACAAATGCGCAATGTCAGACTATGGTTTCACTTGAATTACAATCTCGGTTAAAACTGGATTGGGGGGAAGGAGCAATACTTAGGAAAAGGATCCAAAGTCAGTAAACTGGGGCTTGCTTGGATTAGCAATGAATTGCTCAACAACCTTGCAATCGGACATACTCTTTATTGACTACTTCTACGATTGAATACTATTTTAAAAATGAATTATAAACTTTTACAGATATGGGTAGTTATGGTTTCAGAATGGCAGCCATGCTTCATGCACTGAAATGCTGTTTCCTTGATAACTTCAACAAATATCAGTATTTCTGAGTGATTATTTTGATGTGTATTTGTTAATATCTCATATTAATTATCATTTCGCATTAATAGTTAATTTTTAAAATATAATATTTTAAATGAAAAACAAATTAAAAAGAATTTGTTAAAAATATTTGTACTGTAGATATTCCAAAGATTGTAGATGATTATGTTCATATGATGTTTGCAAATAGATATAAAAAAGAATCACTCAAAAATATTATCCTTTGTGAAAATTACCACGAAAACGGCATTTAGTGCAACAAACGTGGTTGCCATTTTGTAACGGTAATTACCCATAGAATTTATTATGAAAATAATATGTAATTGTAGAGGTACTCAATATGGAACATGTCAGATTACAAGGTTACAGAACAATTCATTACTGAGCAAAGATAATGAATTTCACCCAAAGCTGTATGTTCCCCCTTAATATGGCTAGTTTCAGAAACATGTCTGTGTGTCTTTGGCTAATGCATGAATTATAGGTATTTCGTCTCGATCAGCCAAAGGCAAAGGAACTTAAAAATAAACAATGGTACGTGTAAATATTATGCGAATATGAGGTAGAGTTACTCCTCCTTGAAAATTAGGTTTATTAATGTTGACATAGAATCTGATTATGTCATCAGAGGTAATTAGAAGCTTCTCGATAACCAATAGCCAAATATTGCCCTTCCATAACCAATCAATAAGAGCAGCTTGTATTTCATATTATAATATTGTAGGAGAATTAATTTCGACCTTCCTAGAGGTTTATTACCTAAATATCGTTTCGCATATGTGTGTGATGGAACTAATAGCATGTAACATGAACAGGGAAGTGGTAAGCTATCCTTCACACTAAACATTATGTAATGCCTGTCGTTGACACTATCGCCTCTACTGTGTAGACACCATTCATCACACGCTGCTTTCCTTTGAGATGCACGTCAGAGTGGAAATGCAGCATTGAAACCGCTAGTTATCGAGGTCTACCTCTACGAACACAATTAAATTTAGCTTTGTAGTAAAGGCAGAAATACAAAGGTTTCTCTGGTTTGAAAGAGGTAGCTTATAAAAACAAACGATTCAAGATATTCATTATATCATGAAAAAAGATAGCAGAGACTCGTAATTATGAAGTTTGCAGTTATCTGAAGTTACTGTTTTAAAACAATTATATTCATCCATGTTCCTCACATTTTGTGATGTAACTTTTTCACTAGAAATTTTTTTTTCTCCATTTGTGATATAACGTTTTCACTAGAAATTTGTTTTGCTACATTATAATTCTGCATTTTCACTTTAAACATTTACAAGGAAAGCTAATTTAGTTTTCTTATTATTGAAATCACTACTAATAAAGTATTGATATAAACAAAAACTGAGAGAAAGATAAAAAAACGAGATGCAAAGCAAAAGAATAAACGAATGACTGATTGTATTTCTATGTTCCAAGTTGTTCCGTTATGTATTATGTCTTAGAAGGTCTTGCATTCAATTCAATTTTAGGCTTTGGTTCTTATTATGTATTATTTATAAAACAATTGAATATCATTTAATTTGTTTATTCCTATTGTACTTTCTAACTATGCTAATTGTAATTTCGTCCAATCAGAGACTGAATAATCTTTTATCATTGTTTTAACAGCCAATAAGGCTTCTTCTTCATTACTCTTAAAATGTCTTCAACGTTCTACAATTCTATTGGAATTGTCTATCATTAAATACTCATAAAGACATGAGTTCTAGGCTTGCAAATGCCTATCTTCATTCTTCTTAAAAATGTCTTCTACATTCTACAATTCTATTGGAATTGTTTATCATTAAATACTCATAAAGACATGAGTTCTAGGCTTGCAAATGCCTATTTATCCATCGACCAGGTTTGATGGCTTCAACTATCAATTTATAAAGAAGGCAACTCTTCAAGACAAGTTTAAGCTTTAAATGCTTGATATTTTTATGACTGAAAATAGTCCCAATATTTCCAACGTACGTCTTGTGGTTCAATGAATCTTCTCATCTGGTTTTTGACGTCGCAAGGATCTCCAAGCCAGAAGCTTTAACATTCAGGATTGGTAATTATAATATCTCAAGACAAAGGTATGTCTATTTATTATTCAACACCATCTGAGAATCACTCAGACATAAACTCATCATTTATAAAGTTTTCGTGTGGTTACTAACTTTGAATTAGCCATCTCGAGGATACTACATTACCCTTAATAATTAAGGGAATTATTGTTTCAAGAACTGTGACGTTTATAATTTTATAGTGCTTCTAAATAGCATTCATCTCGACCAAGTGATCCGGTTCTGCATAATTTGATTATGAATTATGTATTGTCAATTGTGGTAATAAAATGTTATGTGCCAACTCTATCAAATTTTTAAAAATGTATTGGGCAACTGTAATTAATCTGTCTTCCAGGTTAAGTCTTCGTTTCGTAAGAAGTGTATAATCACCCTACGGATATTTGCTACAGTCTGCCAGAGCTCTGTTGCCCGTACACAAGTTTTACATTTATTATTTAGGATATTTATTATATTATGGTATATTTATGCATAATTATATGTATATTACCTCATATCTGTTTTTTTACTCAGTAGACTTATGTATTCATATCAAACTATTCTCAAATGCTTCTTCTAGGGAGTTCTGTCCCGAGTGGTTTTCGTTTATGTATAGGTTCTTTCCTTTGGATCTTCTGCCATTCCAGATCTTCGTCTTCCTAAACTTTTTCTCTCAGAAATGTTACCCTGTAACGTAATTTCTGAAGAAAACTCCTTCTCAATATGTGACCTTTCAAGTTAACATCTTCCTTTCGTACGGTTTTAAGAACGCTTAAGCCTCTTTAGGATTTGTTCATTCCTGATCTTATTTTTCCATTTTATTCTTTTGGTTTCACTTAATTTCATTTTCAGAGTTTCCTAAGAATTTTTATTCCTTCTTCTACGTATACCTGCTACATAAAACTACACTTAATGAAAATAATAAATTTCATTTCTATGAGAACAACAAATTGTATGCAAAATAGTTGAACACATCACGTTGACCTATTTTGTTTAAAAGGGGACCGATATGCCAGTGATACCTACTTTTTGCAACATGCTCATTCTTGCCACCTACTATAAGATAAAATATAGCATTGCATTTTGGAATTTTGTACCCCTATTTTCGTGGTAGAGGAAACCGTAAATGAAACAAAATCCCCGGTTTCTTCAGAGGCAAACTAAAGACATCCTTAAGAGGCTTACATTTGCAGTAGTTTGAATATAGTGTTTTTTCCAGGAAGGCGCCGAAAGTCAAATATTCTAAAAGTTGCTTGAATAGTTGAAAAACGTTCTTCCTGAATTTGTGGAGTTGGAAATGACAAGGGTAATCTACAACTAATTGTGTTCCAGAAACTATAAACTGTTGAAAATTAAGAAAAAAGTGTTACTAAAGTTTCCTTGATTCACAGGCATATAAATCGTAAGTAAAAGCGAAACTAATATTTTTAAATGTATATATTGTACTCGTATTTTCTGGAGTGAAACTTAAAAAACCTTGTCTGAAAATGGTAAAAAACTAAAATAAAACTATTTTAATAATTTTTTTTTAAACTAATACATTTATAAAAACCTAAAAATTCCGGCCCTGCTATGATTGCTTCATTAGTGTTTCTAAAGTTGGCACTTAATGATTCCTTCGGAAATGCATTATGGATATATTGTATGAATCTTTTAGGAAATTATGGAATACGATACAAATCCCTTCGATGGTATAAAGACTGAAAATATGTCAATAACTGATAAAAATTAAAGGCTGCCTGTATAAAACCCTTTAATTAAATAAGCTTCCGGGATACAATTTTTCAATGTATTGGCATTAGAAGAGAGGTCGCAAGAGGTGGAGGGAAATAACAGGAATAGCGCTCGGTACGTTCTTGGAGAGTCTAGGGATTTCAGCAACAGTGTACGAAATTGAAAACTCTTATTCGATTCTCCTCTATACAATACTTATAATTCATATGTAGTCATTGAGATAAGTCTGAAATCTGACAGCCAGACAAGTTAGGTTTCCTGACATTCAAGGGAAGCTTCAGAACTGGAAAGAGAGATGTCATATCCCTGAACGTTTCTTGAACTCAAGCATCAAGTTCTTGATCTACTGCACTTTACACGGATAATTTAATGACAGCTGTGTTTATTACATGAAGATAGCATTATTGCTAGTTTTGTTTTATTGTAAATGAATAAACTCTTGTAAACAGTTCTGATGTCATCATTTGAATAGAAGAGTTTTAAAGAAAAATTACTTTTGAGATCTATTTGCTTAGATGAAGGTGTAAAATAAATAACATATTATATATTCTATATGTTCTATTGCAAATTAAGAAGTCTGATAATCAGCAAAACTAATAACAAACCAAAGTGCCCTTCGATCAGCATGAAAATAATTGTACTCTCATTCTTTATAGCCTATAGAAACACACACTGCTTGCGTTAATCGAATAAATGGTGAGGAAATACGGTTTTATTTTCCATATGTTTGATGTTGCATATTTAAATTTGAAGTTCCGTGTCCATGTAATAACAAAGCAATACGTTGTCAGTTATGGATATAAAAAGGGTTATAAGATTAATTTTCCCCAGTAAACCACTTGCCTTTTCATTTGAAAGTTGTTGTGATGTGGGATTCTATTCCCTTTTATCTTCTAATAATTTATAAAATGAATCTGAAAAGCATACAGATGTTGTATATGATCCTTTTTTGCGCATCTGACACCAGCACAAAAGCAGGTCTGCATGAAATCCTTTGTGAATCAGTGATACGAGACATATATATGCACCGTGGCGAATATTACTCTACAACTTTTGATGGGTTGGGAAATTTGACATCACGTTATACTCATACTATTTTAGAGAACGATACATATGTATTTTAGTAAAGTCACAAGTCTACTATCAGAGGTGCAGTATACATTTAAATATGCATATTAAGTTGTATGTTAACGTAAGGAAGTGCTCCTGAGAGTAATTATTACGATGGCTGTTCCTCCTGGTTTTAAAACGAAGTACAACATGAATGTATAATTGAATTTCTTCAATTTTCCTTTGAAGAACGGATGAAGTTAAGTATATAATAATTAAATTAATAATAATAATAATAATAATAATAATAATAATAATAATAATAATAATAATGAGATTCGATAGTCAATTTACAAAAGGTTGTTTATAGAGTAGGTTGTTTGCCACGGAATTACCTCTGGATTATCTTCAACTATATAAGTTAGTTGCTTCTATTTCTAATAATATAAAAATAGGGGAAACATGTAATGGACACTGTGGTGTACAATTTTATATATATATATATAACTGTATATATATATATATCAAAGATATTATGCCATATTTAATTACAAGACAGCACACAGAAAGTAAATGATTAAGTATACAATAACATGTCAGGGATTTGCCATTTGGTCAGCTATAGTAAAATACAATCAGTGATAATTTCACTTCTCTGTGATTTATAGGAAATAATTTTAAAAAATGGTTATTAATTAACAAGTACATGTTCCAAAGGAACACAATGAGAAAAAGGAACTTTATCTCTTAAGCTCAAGTGTAAAGTTCTTTTGCAATATTTAGAATGACGTCATGTCACGGAATCACAGTTCATCCCGATCACTAAGGCACATAAAACCAATAAAACATTTCAGATTAACCTAAACTAAAAAAGGATGTAATAGTATTTCATTAGTCATCCACCTGTGCATAGGCGCCATCTATGAAGGTGCTCTGGGGTTCCAGAACCCAATGGAGTGATTTAATGGGTCTTCTAGACTCGTTGTATTCTTCTGCACTACAATACATTTTCTTGTTGGTAGATTTTAAAGATCTGCGTTTTACCCTTCTGTAGTATCAAACTACCGCCTGTTTACCCTACTTCCAAAGTTCTAACAATGGGTAAATAATATATTTGGAACCATTAGATGCACAGTATAGCTGTAAACCGAATTGAAAAACGAATGAAATTAATTACAAAATTCTTATTATTTTGTCAGTGTCATAGTTCCTAGCAATGCATACTGGTAAGCACTCCTTTTTAAAAATATATATGAAGACATGTAGATGCTCACCTGCCTGACTGCCGACAGAACAAATCGAAAGGGGTGAACGATTGTTTACTTATCTCCCACTTCTCAAAGGTTGCTTCTAAATCAAGATTATTTAGACACTTTCTTAATGACAATTACTTTTAAATATTTGAGTAACTGCCACCTACCTCCTAAATAATTTTACATAAAATGGAGTAAATTGTTTTTATTCGAAGTTAAAATCTTAGGAAAAATTATAGCCTATTTTTTTTAAAGTATTGTGAGGACAATTTTTATTACATAATTAATTTTTTTTATGAACGCTATCATTAATATTTCAGTAATAGTACTCAGATTCTAGAAGTGTCAAAAAGTCCAACAAATTTCATAGTCCAAAAATGTATTGAAATAAGATTAACCATTACACGTAACATGCCTGCATAGATAAAGACAGGCAGACAGACGCCGGACAGATATAATTCTGAAAACTTTTTTTTCGGCTTCATGACATCGTGAAACATGCCTTCTCGATTTTGTCCTGATCACCTTACTTCCTCTATCCGAGAATGTAATATAACACAACTTCAACGTTATACAAGAACTTACATTTCTGAGCCATAATCCACGCACGCACTCTTACAGGGAAATGCACTGTGGTTACATTTTGTGAAGTTGGCTTTAGTTTGTTGTCAAACAGAGTGGTGAGTCGTGTTGTGTGTGTTGCAGTGTCACGGGCAGCAGGGGCTGGCCGCCATGTAGCGGGCTATGAAGACGGCGTGGAACCTGCTGCTGGTCATCGCCTGCTGTTTGAGCCCCTTCCTCGCAGTGGGTAAGTCACACAGAGATATCTGACACGAACTACTGCACCGGATAATATGTTAATGTCAAAGCTTTCACTCCTACGGAATGAACGTCAATCATCTCAGCCCATCTGCTTGGAACGCAAGTCGTACGCACCAGTTGCAATGGCAAACGATTGATTAGATGTTAGGAATAATTCATGGCTGGGGAGTCCCGCGATTTCTAAGTCTTAGCTGGGGGTTCAGTGAATACGGTGAATATATTCATAGCTGAATTTATTTTTAATATACAAATTCATCAATAAAAATCGCTAATGGGTAATAAGTTTCGATATCAACCAGGAAAATTTTACTTGAATAGCTGGTTTCCAAAAGTGACAATTTTGATACATTTTAAGACGTCCTTCGGTCGTTGGGGGTTCTGCCCCAAAACCCACTAGGGTTCTTGGAAAAAGGATTATTTTTATGAAATAACACCGTATCGGAGATATAGAGTCCATGTATTTAGACTGCCTTATAGCTATTTAGCCATAATAAACCTAAAATAGAGACCTTAGGTTTTTGGGGGTATAAAATAAGAACTTCTTCAAAATTTCCGTCTATTACAAGCTAAAAAGTATATCAACTGGAAGTGGGTAAACTTTAATGTCGGTGCAGTGAGTCAGGTGAGAAAATATTGTCCATGTCCAGGGTAGATTAAGTTATGTGATGCATCACACCCGATATTTATTCACGTAGTTTTCATTCTCCATGATTTCTTTCGCTAGTATGTCTAATTTTTTGTCAAGGCCCAGTGCACTGCAAAATCCAAAGCCCTGCATACAATGAGCAGAGACATTAAAGCTGCTCCCGCCATTTTGAAGGTTTATAGGGGTAAAAAAATAACAAATACATGTTGTTTTGTAATTTTTCCGTCGGCTATATGCTAAAAGTTATAGCCTAAGTGCGAAAAATTTCAAGTTTCTAGCTCATCTCAAGTGAGTCAACATTAATGTAATTGAGTGAGTCAGCCATGTAGCTTTATATTGTAGGGATGAAGCACTGATGCATTAAGCTTATATTTCGGCTTTATGCAATTTTTGCGGAGATGCATATGTATGTGAATAGCAGTATGGTAATAATATTGAAATATTGGTTTCCAATACATAATATTTTTTACTGCATTGCATAATATATTATAAACTTAATTTAATTAATAAAAAATACCTCTTTTTATTATAATAATGCAAAAGTAGATATATTTTGTAGGCCTCCTTTACATCCCATGCTAATTTTCAATTTCCCACGTGCACATTTATTCAAAACTGGATCCAGATATAAATTTTAAAAGTACAGAAATATAAATTACCATATCAATTTTACTTTGTACATGTAAGTAGCCATTTTCTGACATTTTACTTGGTTACCAACATATCATTTCATTAAAATGTATAACTATATTTTTTTAATGTGTAACCATTTTCTTAAAAAATAGTTTACTTAAATTACTAAGTTATATCTTTTACAACTATAGTATAATATCTTTAAAATAGTTATTTTTATAGTTTTGTAAAATCTGAATGTGTTGCATACATTTCATCTGTATCTTTATTAGTGTAGGAGAAATCTGCACCAAAATTATCAAACGTCGAACTAAGAAAAATAGTCAAATGGTACCCAGTTGCAGAATTTAAGTCAATGTCTCGGTAAATGGAGTGCTATTAATAACAAACCTTCGTTCCTACTTACATTAAAGTTCACATTGTAAACCCGTGATTGGACATACGTAAAAAAAAATAATAAAGTTTGAAATACTATGTGTTCTAGAGACCAGAATGTTGAGAAATGGATAGGAATATATGGTCGTAAGACACTCGTTTCATTCAGGCAGCATTTCATTATAATACTGACTAGGAAAATAATGCGATCTACATACTAAACCAATATACCAGCTATTTTCTGTAACTAGTAGTTCTGTGAACAGTATCCCTCGCATTAAAAAACAAACAAACTTTCTTTACCTTTCGTTTGGCTGTAAACAATTATAGTTATGTCAAAAATGTACGGGAACAAACTGGTAGAAAAGTTGCATCCAGAGAGGAAGTCGTATTCAATGTTTATAGCATGAACCGTTTCGTTAGAATTTCTGATAGAAGCTGAACATTCGAAACGGAACCAATAAAACGGCAGCATCTTGAGACGGAAAAAAGAAAAATACTTACACATATTCTTTTAAATGACTTCAAGGTACATATTTGCAAATGTGGAAGCTAATGTACCAACGTTTCGTTACGGTTGCATTTACAGGTATACAGACGAAATGCCGAACATTTCAATTATAACAGGATATAGCTTCGCTCGGTCATAAATACTTGACGTATAAGCATTAAAGAAGAGTTATTTTAAAAATGAATGTATTATTCTAATATTTTATGTTTATTTAATTAAAGAAGTATTAAATATTAACACTTATTAGCATACTGTAGGTAATGTAAATACATTAGGTGTTGTGAAATTTTCAAGATGTTGAATGCCTAAATTTGGAAATTAGGTGTGTCACCAGCCTTTTCCTTTAAATATTTTGTCTACCAGGAAGTAATGTATAGTGAAAGCCTCAGTCTCAGATTTTTCAGGGTTTCTGAAGTTATATCAACTAATATTCTCCGATAGCTTTAATATGATAGGCCTACAGCTTGCATGATGTTCACATTTCCAATTCATCATGCACCTATGACATTATTAATTAATAGTTCAATGTATATTTTATGTTCATAATGTTCCAAGAAACACTCTGGTAATTATGGCAGTAAAAACAAAATATCCTCTCTATGTAAACTAATTACATCGATTAACTCTTCCATAAACAAAAACAAACCTCCGCTTATTAAGCACTCTGTTCCCTAGCGATTTACAGATTGCTCATCAGCTCAACAAGGGACCAGTCTGTACAACTAATAATGCTTTGAAAACAGAGCATGTAAATTTATGCATTAAAACATGACCAAGGACCATGCCATAGTATCATTCACTCATTTTATACCTTTCTAGTGACCATAAACTGCCTACCCATCTCAGGAGCTGCCAAACGACTTCACAGTTCAAGCGCCATTTGATAAATTTAGTATACAATAACATTTAGGAATTGATGCTAATTAGTAATATATTTTAATTTTCATTATATTTTGTAATAACTAAGAATGTATTTGTTTAGACTTTCATCTTTTTTATTTCTTTATTTTAGCCATTTGTATTATATATTAATATTATTCAAGTACTTATGTTCGAATTTTTTCTTTGTATTTAATGTACGTTTCTTGTATTCAGGTATATCAGTTCTTTTTAAATTTATTATTAATTATTATTATCATTATGTATTTCATGTTTTTGCCCTGGCTGAGTGGTAGAGAAGGCCTTATGGCTTTAACTTCGCCAGGTTAAATAAATAATTAAATAAATAAAATAAAAATAAATAAACAACGACACTCTCTGGAAGGTATGAATAAAAGGAAATCTTAAAATGAATTTATGACAAAAAGGCAACGGTCTTGCGGCATTACAGTTTCATTTTCCATTACAGAACAAAAGACTTTCTTCCTGGAGTGAGCATTATATTGCCTCACCCTTACGCCATGTAGCGTTCTCATGAATCGGGGCTTAGTTTGTTAATGCTGTGGTCTATTACAAATATTGAATTAGACGGCACCAAATCCAGAGATGTATTGCTCAAAATCCATACAAACATTAGAGTAGTTTTACATGTTTCAAAAGCACGTGATATAGCGCTCTCTTAAAACTTCTGAGAAAATAACGAGTTACAACTGAATTGGAAAATAAATTAAATTTAATTTTAAATCGTTTAAACGAAATAAAGAGTTTAAGTGGATGTGGTTCGCTGTCGAGTAAGTCTGCAGTAGCTGATCCACGTTAGTAAGCATTGATTAATCAAGAAAGGGGTTCTCGTTAGGGAGGAGTGGATTCAAATTATATCTCACTCTGTAACTATAAGCAATAAAATCATGCTGAAATTTATTTATTTAACACTTCAAACTTTCTTCATCCATTAACCCAATTTCTCTATCACCCAATAATACCTAAGCGGAATTTTCTCGGAACTTATTTCCGCTGGCGATGGCAATTATAAGAGACCGTTTTGGGTGGAAGCGTCTGGGATTCACGTCTGAAAACCGAAGGAAATGTTGTCAACTACCACTTCTACACGTCGAAAGGACGAAAACTCCCTTTGTATGAGGTCTAAGTCGGTGGTTCCTCTGTATACTTCAGTTTATAGGATATCCCTAACACCCATTCGTATTTAAAGAAAATAATGAGGGGACCTAACAATTTCAGGACTATAAGTTCAAAATCGAAATCCATAAAAATATTACATAACGGCAAAAGGACGAATTGTATTAAATTTTTTATGATGAGGATACTCTACTAAAACCGTGCGCATTTGTTACAAAAAAAAATATTATTTTTCACATAATCTCGTATTTTTACCTCTTTTTTCATATAGTGTTCTTAATAGCAATTTGAAGAGAATATTCTGTACGTAACATTACCACTTCTGCATTATTACATTTTAGCCCAATAAAAGAAATCTTACTGAAATGCAAGTTGTATAAAATCTTAGTATTTCAATTTTTTGTGAAAATTAGATAAACGTTTAAAGCAATTGAAAAGAATAGTTGAATAAATAGAAGAATATTTTTTTCTAAACTCAGTCATGCTTTAAGATAAATTCATTCACCAGTTATAACCGAATTTTATGAAAATAGCAGAGCAAAAAAATATTAGTAGGAATAAAATCGGGTAAACTCATGTAACAAAGTGCCAGAATGCTTTTGTGTTATAAGTGATAGTTGCTTTTATGATACGCAGAAAATAAGTTATTTTTGTAATCGATTTCAGAGTTAAGCTCCAGATCGATTCATTAAGCAGGGCTTGCGGAAGAACAAAGGTCTAAAGTGTGACAACCATATGTGAAAGAGTATGTAGATAGTGTTATTTGTCAAAGCTAACTGTATTGCAACTTCCAAAGCCATGTATGAACACTGTAAAATAATATGTTGTCATGAGAACTGATGTCCATTTGATAAATTCTTTCTAATATATTACCACAAAATAGGCACTAAAGGCATCACTGCGGTACCGGTCAACGGATTTAGTCCAATATCAATAAGCTTCTTCCCATGGACGTTATAAATGCATATACCAAGTTTCATGAAAATCCAATGAAGCTAATTTGGGTCATCGCGCGTACAGACAGACAGACACACGGAAAGACAGACAGACACACGGAAAGACGGACAGACAGTATCCCGTCCACACACAATCTCATAAAGAGCATTCTGGCTCTTAATAAGTTCACATAAGTAGTATGTATTTTTTCTTTCTTCAGATCTTCAGATCTTTGGGTCATATTGGAATGATCATGACATGTCTCCAAACGGTTCTGTGATTTTGAAGTAAGGACTGGTGCGGGTTGTGAGCCGCCATGTCAACATTACTCCAATGCAATCTGTCATCGAGTTTGCCGGTTCGTGATAGATCACTATCAGGCTGCACATGTTACGGTTTCATTCAAACCGTACGCAGACAGGACGTTTCTGAATTAATCATTTGTCATTAAATTATTAATTTCCCTTATAGCTGTGATTCTGCTTTGCAGTGTCCACTTCCTTGCATATCCAGAGTGTGTACGGATCTTACAGTTATTGCTATGACCCCATATTCTCTTACTAGACCTTAACCTTTTTACTGCTAGTGACGCATAAAAGCGTTATGTAAATACCATATAAAAGAAGAGATATACGGCTAGTACAGTAATGCATTGTGTAAAATGTGGAGATTTTCATCCACGTGTTATGATTATCATTCACGAAGACCAGGTGTTTCACGAAAATTTTCAAAATTTATTTGAAACTTAGCCTTAAATTAACGAATTTACTTGACGATTTCTCATAAAACATATAGGCCTACCATATTTAACATAAAGACTTCTTAATATCGGTATTAAAATCGTTTAATCTTTAAAATGTTTATTGTGCTCAGTTTCAGTTTTAGCCCAACTTTACGAATGTTTCTATTCCACTTCTTAAGATCAGGGCGTGAAATGGAATAGGAACGTTATCAAAACTTATCGCTACACAAGAGAAGAAGTAATGATTTTTCAAGCTGTTTCAAGCAAATTTAATATACATTTTATAAAAGTTAATACAAAATTCTATAATGATGTAATGATGTAACGACTGACTAGAGTATTTTAGTACACCAAGGTTTAAAAGAATAGAAATCATGATTTTTCAACGGTTTATGCCAATTTAATACAGTATACACCTTTGAAACTGTTTAAAAATTTGATAATGTTCAAAAACTTCAACATGTCGTCATCAGAGTATTTTAGTACTCCATGTTGATGAAGGTAAGGTTTGAAAAACTAAGAAACTACGAATCTTGATGAAGGTAAGGTTTGAAAACTAAGAAACTACGAATCATGATGAGGCCCAGTTTTCTAAAGATAATGTAAAGTTTATGGTGAGTTATAAGAGTAAATGCACAAAAGAGTTGTAACGGCTATGGCATTAAGGTTTCAAGAGTGTTTAGAACGTTTTGGTCGTTAGTGACGTCAGGTGACGGTGTTGTTTCTAAGGGAGTTGAGAAGTGGGTTCGGATGCTGGAGAAGTTGCCTGTCATAGAGGTAAGATAATGAGACTTATGAAGATGTCTCGAAGCTCGAGACCTAGGTCGTCATGAAGTTGAGAGATGAATGACCTCACAAGTAATATAATGAACCCTTTTTGCCGAAATTTACCTCGAAATTGTGATGACGAAGTTGATGATAGGACCACCGGTAAAATATTAGCTGCATATTTCGCATGCAAGGCACTGAAACTGAAGTCGAAATCCTAAATACCAAACAATAATGATCCACAGCCGGACATCCCTGAGTGGCGTGAGAATCTTCTCAGGACAATATTTAGCGGTAGCCACGAAAGGGGACGCTTATTTGCTTATTTCTTCCTTTCTTTTTCGTAGTTTACCCTCTCCAGTCGTAGGGTCAATGATGATGACGGCCAGATGATATCCAGGATCACGAGGTAGCCTACTAAAGCTTCCAGAAATTCATCTAACAGATGAGTGAAAACCCCGGAAGTGAACTCCCACCTAGGATATTCTCCCGACCTGGAATCGAACCCAGGCGAGCCGGGTGCTTTATGCCAGAGAAAGAAGAATAAGAAGAATAGTAATACTAATAAAATATGTAACAGTAATAATAATAATATTAACAACAACAATATCAACTAATTATAAGACCTCCAGACAGTCCTCCTGAAATTACATTGTTCATTATAAGCCTTAGAGAAATAGGGTATATCCCCGCTATTTTTAGTGAGTATTCTTCCTATTAGAAATTCTTCTGTATCCTTCTAACCAGACTGTTTCTCAGAGGCTTAACTTTGTACTGTATATATACTGTACGGTCATCTCCCCTCCTTCGTGCCAGCGTCTATTTCCGAAGCTCAACAAGCCAGCAAAGCTTAAGGGGTGTCCAGTTTAACAAAAAACTACAAATTCTGTATTTCTTTATTCTTTTATAGTTTACCCTACATGCGTGATCAAGGGCTCAATTTCAACACCTTCGGAAATATGCGGATTATTGTTTGCGTGTAGCTTTGTTATGAATATTAAGCTAATGAATCTGTGACAAATCCAGCATAAGCATATTATGTGGAGTCGCAGCCAATCATAGGTGTCTATCACAGCGTTGCTGGAGTATTTTAAAGGTAAAATACATGTAAAATAACTCATGCAAAATCAGTTTTATATTTGTGATGTAGTGGACTAACATTTAACATTTTTACTGCTACTAACATATAAATTTGTCACCTCAAAAAGTTGTACAAACGCAGAGATAGTATAATACTAATACAGTATTGCTTTATGTAAGTTGTGATGATTTTATCGACGTATTATGAATGGCATTTAAGTAACTAGTTATTCTATTGAAATTCTCATCAATTTCAAAAGCTGAGCCCCACTGATGATATCACTTGATGATTCATTGTATTAACTCATGAATTCGACTGGATTATATTATATTAGATGAAGTGGGATTCAAATGTACTCTCAATAAACATTTACAAAGAAATGGTCCACTGCAATACACCTGACTACTAAGATTTACGTCAATTCTACTGATTTCTTTTCAAAACGATGCTTTAAAATAAGAATTAAATTAGAGATTATTAGTTCTTTTAAGACTGTTTACTTTCAAACAATAGACACTATTTCATACTTAGGTCTACGTTTAGCTAAAATAAGCTAACCTAACCCAGTTTAATAAAGCGAACAACGAAAATAATCGCATCATTAGGGGTTGTAACATATACAATATCCCTATTACAGTGATTTCCAGACAGTTAGGCGTCCTAGAAATTTATCTCGTAACAAATTCCGTTCAGTACAGGGACTAATAACTATTCCAAGATTTCGTCTCGGTAATTAATTCAAATCATAGTTCACACAGCTCTGGAAACTTCTATATTACCCAATATAATATACCTTACACCCAACCAAAAACTATACAAAACTGCGAAGGTATAATAATTATATATATTTATATGCTATGCGATGGTTCGCCCTGCGGAATGACAGGGCACCCTAACCTGCTACAGTACATGTTTGTATGTTATAAAGTATAATGACTTTAATGTGAAACGAACGAGGAACATTATTACAGTTATGCTTTTCCACGGCACTGGTATAAGCGGTATAATGTTATAAACAAGAGTCTTTAGTAAGCTATCTTTCTTGGGTTAATATTTTCACTTAAATCTACAATAACCTAGAGTACTAGATCCTAAGAGTTACAAAAATCCATCCCTTACCTGGCTCCAAGACATCTTTAATTAACTTCCAAGATAACACGACAACACACTACTTATCACTATATTATTTGGTTTAATATTCTTCATATTGCACAAAGTCGAACAAAAACTTTCCACTTAGACAATATGTACGAAGACGATCACTCACATTCCACGCACAACCTTCAATCCTCCTCTATCTACTGAATACCGGTTTATTGGCGACATCCGATTTCAGACGACAGGGCTGCCATTATTAACTTTCCCTCCACTTACGCTATACTTCCCTTGTCACAAATTTTGCTATTTTGCATGATATTAATACAGGCTTTTATTACTGTAATACTTCCTTTGCGAGAATCGACAAAGTATACCGGAAAGAACTAACAATAGAAAATAACAAGTGACAGCAATAGAAATAAGAAGCGATTTGTACATAATGCAAAATATTTTAGTACAACAATTTTTACAGCAGGCACCGTTTGGCTAAAATCGCCGAAAGAAGCTGAAATTATATGAAACGGATACCATCTTGAAACGGAATAAAAAATAAAACTCTTAGCACATAATGTTGTTTTAATGACTTGATGGAACATTAATGCTAAATTGGAAGAATATCGATCAACGTGTCTGGTCTTAAATACTTTATACACAAATATGCCGAACGGCCTGTTAAAATAGGACCTCGCTTTGCTCAGTCAATTATTATTATTATTATTATTATATTAATCTCTTTATTACTATAACATTATTGTAATATGGTGGTGATATATTTGCTGTCTTCGGTTTGATTGTTCAATAGTTTGTTCGTGTTTTGTTCTAACACGCTACTGAATTTTATTAGCAGAGGTGTTGAATTGTTAGTTTACGCTGTCAATTTAGCTCTTGAATATATATCGTGTGTTCTTTTCCGAAAGAAAAGAACACACGATTGATGGCTTAATAACGCTTTTATAAACAAGCGCTGTTGTTACAAGAGCCATTTTTCAGACCTAACAGTTAAGAAAAAGCTTTCACTGAAGAAGTTCATCGCAGATGGGAACGAAACCTTTGGAGTTAAATACTCATTGACATGGCCTATATCCCGAAAAATGTCTGTTAATGATGATGATGATGATGATTAATATTTAGCCTCCAACTTTATGCCGGCCTTTACATATTCTATAAACATATCCTTAATTCTAAAAGGAGTCTAGAATTAAATATTAAGAAAAAGATTTCCAATAGAAAAAAGTTACTTTCTGACGGCCGCAAAGCCCTTATTTACACTGGCGCTATGTGTATGAAAAGTTAGAAAACCATAATAATAGGCATTCTCAGTAAATTTAATGACTTAAGTTACGTTTTCGATATTCGCAAAATATTTCGCGAATGTAGTAACATTTTTAAACATATTATTTACTATAGCTCTCAATTGTAATTTTTTCTTGGGTGTTAGGATAGAGAAAACGTCGACTTACAGTACCTAGGGAGATGGGTTTAGTGGCTGAGATGGCGTTCAAGTTGTTTACGTAAGGTTGACTTGCTGATTTCAGCTAGAATAACATCCAATTTGAACTTCTCACAAGTGAGTTCGGAGTATGGAGAAGAGGGTTCCAGAACGGAAATTGCAGACGAATCAGACGGCTCACGCTTCAAGAGGTGGACAGTCACCAAATACTGCACTGTGATTTGAAAGCAGTAGAAGGAATCTAGATGGCATCTGACACTAACTTATAAGTTCATTAAATTTTTGATTCAATATAAACATTTAACGTAATTTCCTCATTGAAACAGAACATATTTCTTCTGTTGGGATTTATTGTATTATTTTACTTAATACCATGGCAGTACGTAGTTCTGCCATATACATGTGTATATACCTTATAAATTACATATAATATATAAATTACATACTATATATTACATATATTTTATACACAAACAGAAAACCATACTATGAACGTTATAAATACTTTCTGTACCACACACGTGGGCAAACATGCTTAATTTCGCAGTATCTTCTTATTTTATTTAGTGCAAAATCAGGAACAGTAATGGAAAAATAAAAAAGAGATGTATAAAATAGAAGAGAAGATGTCCTCTTTGATGAATAAGTTGTTAATATTTCCACTACTGTTCCCAATTTTGCAATAAATAAAATAATAAGATATTTCGAAATTAGGGGTACTGCAAAATATATATATATATATATATATATATGTGTGTGTGTGTGTGTGTGTGTTACACAATAATTATAGAAAGAAAAAATAATCGTTTTATTTCCGTATTTTAAACTGTTAGGCCCATATAAAATACAAAAGTTTAAAAATTGTAAGTACCAAAAAGTAGGAAGTCACGTTTTTCTACACCTGAAATGTTATAATGTGGAAGAAATAAAGCTTGACTTGAAAGGCGACCAGGTTCATACATTTTGCTGAATATCTGCATGTTTTCTGAAGTGAGCATGGCGTAACTATTAAAGTGGAATAAATGGAAAATAAGAGCAGCATTAGAGACTGTAACGATCTAAACATGTCTCCACTTCTTGTTTGTCGAATGGAAGACATGCTGATACAGACGCATGGGAGACATGTTATCACAAGCTGTGAATGTGGCAAATGAGGCGAGAAAGAAGATTACATGCCATCAGAGGGACAAAGACCAACACATTAAAGGAGAACTTCGTTTTCCCTCGGGACGTCTGCAAAGATGGAGCACTCAAAAATTATATTGTTAATGCTTTTAATAACAGAAGATTAAAGAATTTAAAAATGCTCGCATTGTATGCGGTGAAACTGTTCTTATCAAGTTATCTATATGATCATACATTATATAAGTTACACTAAAAATAACTAAACGTTAATATATTTATTCTCGAGAACCAGACTCTTCTATATATTCTTAAACGGAAAACTATAACTACATCATATGGGCCTAGGACTTTACATTATTCTACCTTAGTATGTTCAAGTACAGACCGAAAACGAGTATTTTTGAAATTGCCGACAAATTTAAGGATCTATCTAGCTAGGAAACGTCTAAAATATGAATTTCATTTTTTTTAATTTCAAAAAATGAAGTATAAACAATATTAAAGAAATCAACTCATAGAAAAGTAAATTGTATGTGAGTAAATTTACATTAATACAATATTATTAAAAATAACTCACCACACACGTCCCTGGAACTGCTGTGAAGAAAACAACGGGTTAGCGACTCTTTGCATGTTGAGATCTGTAAAAACATGAAATTGTAATTAGTGATAAGATAAGGCATAACACATTTCATTTATAGAATCTAATCTTAGAATTCATTACAACAACTTACAGTAATTAAATCGATCTTAAAGCTCCCGGCGCTTGGTAAGTGTCCTTTAAAGTAAAATAAATGTATTTCTTGCTGATGGTACATGGCGAAAGGACTAACTTGGGGTTATGAACACGCTTTATAACTACAACACATATTTTATATTTATTTATAAGTTGTATCCTTCCACATTCCTAGAACCTATTATGATGCAATTATATAGGCTATGAGTAATACTTGAGACCTGCTTTTCACGCTGCAGTGAACTGGACCAACGATTTTATCAAGGGAACTTCAAAGAATAAAGAGAATACTTCTCTTTCTTTCTTTCTTTCTTTCTTTCTTTCTTTATCGTAGTTTTACCTCTCCCTTTTAGGATTTAAGCGACCCAAGCCACCCGGGCCTTACAGGGCCGCGTCCTGTAGGGAGAGGGATTATCTTTGGATCACATACATACTTTTTTGACCAGATAAGGACATGGAGGGCCTCCCCGGATGAGTGATCAGCCCAATGCCGGGGCCACCTCCGAGACAACACGAACACATAGGACGAGACACACAATTCACAACACACTCACTCAGAACAAGGCGAGGATGGGGATGAAGATGATAATAACGGCCAGATGATATCCGGGGACCACAAAGGCCGAAAGTTACCTAACAATTGTCTCACAGGTGAGGGGAAACCCCGGGAAAGATCTCACCTAGGTAACTTGTCCCGACCAGGAATAGAACCCGGGCCCGGTGCTTGAGAGCAGTGAACGCATTCCCTGAGCCACAGCGGTGGACAAGAGAATACTTAAAAACTAAAATAAAATAAAAAGTAGGCTAATGTTATATAAAATATGAATAATTTGATTAATGTTGTCGACAACATTGTTGATAATTGAAATTCAATGTTAAACCGCCCTTAAACTTTGGAAACATATTATGAAGTTCGATATTTTGGAGGCCAAAGAATTACTCAACACTGAAACGAGCCATAAGAATTAAATAATACACCCTTTGGCTTACTCGCCGATACTGCTTAACTTCAATGAATTTATTTTTCAGTTGAGTTGGCTAAGACTAAAGAAAGGAATTTATGTCACAACATGACTACATGAGGCTTAGTGTCCTATGCTAGTTGCGTCATGAATGACGTACAGCCGAAGCTATAGCCAACGTACTAGGGAAAATTTTATATATTACAACCAGTGAATTGTTACGTAGCATTGGAGAAAGCGTTTAGTTATAACTAGGGACCGGATTTTTAGGTTTTTAAAAACACTGTTTTAGGTTTTCCATTAGGTGAAATAGTTTTTTTTTAGGTTTTTGTCCAAAATATCGTTTTCGGGTAGAACAATTGGTTTAATGAATTTGAATGTGCTACATAGGATTCAATACATAATACTTGTCAAGTTTAACTTAACAAAATTGACTTAAATTTGTGTAAACTTGCTTTAGGACAATATTATACAATTGAAGAAAGAAAGCATAAACAATCAAAAGAAGCAGTGAAAATAAGATTGTCTCACATTTCCTGGTTACAGTATATCACTAAATATCTTTCAAGATTCTCAACTGTGAAGTTCTTCCTGTTATCTCTTAGAATACATTTGAAGGCAGAAAATGTACTTTCAAACTCACATGACGTCAGCAATAGTTGTTCGTACGAATATTTTAAAAGGAATACGCCGGTACTCTTACACTTCCTCTCTTGATACTGTCATCCTAGACGACACTGGATTGAACGAAACGCTGGTGCTATTAATTTCAACTCGACAAAAATTGTCTCTCCGCAAAATATCGATTTATCAACTGACAAACAAAAAAGACAAAAAAGTAGCCTAAATTAGGTATTTTAGGTTTTAAATCTCTCTATATTGTCTATATCGTCTCTCCGCAAAATATCGATTTATCAACTGACAAACAAAAACGACAAAAAAAAGCAGCCTAAATTAGGTATTTTAGGTTTTATATCCCGTTTAGGTACATTTCGGTTTTTATACCCCATTTAGGTATTTTTAGGTGCCACAGAATTAATGTGGGTGAATCCTATGGACATGATTCGAAAAAGTGTAAAATCGCTTTTTGTTTTGGAAGTAAGGAAAAAAATAGGTAAAAACCTAAGAATCCGGTCCCTAGTTATAACTTTAACATTTCCATCAAAGTATTCCATGGCTGAGCTATCTGAAAGGTAAAGAAGCGGAGGAACTGATAGAGACACTCTCTCCTCCAACAACAAATATACTATGCTTATCTAATCTTGTAGTATAAGTGCACATATTTTATTATTCTCTTTAGCTGAGACAATAACGTCAAGAACTTACATTAGAGAGAAACAATGCCCAAGAAACCTGAGAGGGGTTTTCTTCCAAGTAAGACAAAATGTTAGATTGCTTTTTT
This sequence comes from Ectobius pallidus, assembly GCA_964059195.1. NCBI lineage: Eukaryota > Metazoa > Arthropoda > Insecta > Blattodea > Ectobiidae > Ectobius > Ectobius pallidus. Next base: position 58,741,678 of record CAXKWD010000003.1, read on the forward strand.
GTGAGATTACTTAGAAGGAAAGTTGCCTTGAACTGTTCACATACACCATGGGTCTCTCCATTCATGTTTCCGTATAAGTTTTCGATAGATTTGACCCTTCCCCAAATATTTTGTAAGTCCCTTTCACGGAACGTTGCGTTGAACGGATATATATATATGAATAAGTAAGTAAATAAATAAATAAATAAATAACGAAAAATAAAAGTGGATTCGTGCAAACATGTAGGTTACTGTAAAGGCAGTCACAATAAAAAAATACTTTTCACAAGAAATACTTATGGTTTTGTGTGCAAAATAAGATTTAGAAAGGATACGAAAGGAAAGATATGCCTAGGGTTTGTATTATTCTGTAGAAATTCCTACTGATGAGAGTACTCTTGCCCATCTAGTATGTCATAAAATAATTACGCAAACCCTTCTATTCTATTTTAAACGCATCAGCACCAATATTGAGTATTTAAGCCACGAAGTCTCTCTTGTATATCCCTTCTAAAACAAGTTTTGGCGTGCTGAAAGGATATTAGAGCATTTCAAAATTCCATTATGTAATGCGAATGTCATCAAAATTACGTCATTTGTGTCGAGAGTTTGATTAATGATTTCAGTGAATGCCTTGCCCTTCCCGTCTCCATCACCGAGCTGGTCCCTTTTGTTTAAGTGGATTCTATTACCCCCCTGCCAGTTCTCTTTGTATTAGAAAGCTGAGCTCAGATGTGGAATCTGTTTGATTTGTCCATTTCCGAACTCTAGAGTAATCTAAAAGCTCTCAGTCGAATTTGATCATTCAGTGTTAACTTCACTAAATTACCCTCACCGTTCCAGAAATATCAAACTCGACTTACCTACGCATTTTAAAAAAAAATCTATATAAGCCTAGGGTACGCATCTTTTGCAATCCATACAAGCCTAGTCATTTTATAGAATACGTGATTGCCGGTAACAGTTATCATTTTAGAAATATAGGCTACTAAATATCGAGAATTGTAATTACAGTGACAGTTGTCTGCTTGGGTAATGTAGTTATTAAAAGCTTATTTAATTTTCCAACGTTTCTGGGTATTCTGACCAGGACGATGGCATTTATATATGATAAAATGTGACAATCCCATGTCTGTAGTTTTATGGAATGTAAAAGATCTCCCGCATGACAAAATTCCAGCACACCGGTGACGGAATAAGCCCATGTAGCAATACATTGCCATCCTTCAATAACTATATCATACAATGTCAGTGGGTATCGAACAAAAGTACAGTAACTATTTAAATCTATGTACAGGTAGGGGGAAAAAAGCGGACCTACTAAAATATCGGTAACTTAGATATTTTAGTAGGTCCGCTTCCCCCCCCCCCTACCTGTACATGATTCTTGTCTATCAATAATAGAGGTTCGGTCATTTGAATCTCGACTATGACCTATATTACAGTTGAAGGCTCAAAAGATAGCACAGAGCGTAAGCATTAAATGCTCCTTACCAACTTTCAGAAGGGTACATCTTCCGGTACTTACTGAAAGGTTTCAATTGTACTGCAAACAGGCTCATATCAGATTTTTAGATTCGACAGCAAATCTGAATGATAAGTTAATCCACTTTTTTGATATTGCATACAGCATTTGCAAGAAAAGTTGTTCGAAAAAGTATATTGAACGAAATGTAGCGACTTCTAAATGCATATGCTCTGAGTCCAATAAATTCTTATGTGTTGAACTACTTGTCAATAGTTATCTGTTTTTTTCAGCGGCACCCATCAGAAATTCTAGGATCTACTGTTGTGAACATAGTACAAGAAATAAATGGGACGTTTTGTTAATTATACAAAGTTCTGAATTACCGTCTTAATTGTAGTACATGTGAATGTACAATACATGATATTTTAAAACTTACCCTCGGTTACGATGATCTAATAATAATAATAATAATAATAATAATAATAATAATAATAATAATAATAATAATAATAATACACTATTTACAAATTTTACAAATAAGGGAATTTTGGTTCGTTTTCATTAAATAAGAAATCTAAGAATTACGATTTGGTTTCTGAAATCAACCTAGCTAAACGCAGATTGAGATTAATTCGTTACTTTTGATGAGAAATCATTTCGTCAAAACTAAAAATTGTAAAATAAAGATCTAAATGACACAATGTACTCATCTAAGCACAAACATTTTATCTTAATGTATCTATTTGCTTTGCTTTCCGCTGATCCTTCTTCCCTGGCTGTCTCATTTCAATAACAGATTCCTCATAATGCGCTACTGCAATGGATTTCCACAAACAAAAGAAGTAGGTTAACTTAACAAAAACTACTTATGCAAATATTTCTCAACAGAAGAAACTAATTTTCTATTCCAACTACTGTACATCATAGAGAGAGCTGCAGCCAAGATTTTAGCAATGTGATCTACTTGCATTCTGAAAATGTTTTTCCTATTATTCCTCATCCAAGCCGTTATTTTAGAAAATATAAATGGTAAGTCACCCCATTAAATATTTGTCCATTTAATTCAACAAAAATAATGTATGATCCTGCATGAAGTTGAAACATCCTCTCTTTCATTTTCATTAATTTACCTCGCCTTTATAGAACTCGCATGGGCATGCTGTAGTAGAAAAATAGTTATTTATGATCCAAGTGTTGAAAACGAGATTTTATTACGCAAGTATGTTATGTTTGCGATTCGAGCCCGTAAGCATAATAAAATCATTTTGCCACATGTATCATACACTACTTTTAGAAAGTCGTTAAAATTTGTGAAGGAATAATAAATGTTAGATTTATTTTTATGAATTACTCACTGCGGAGCCAGTCATACTGGAGTTCAGAGACACCTGTTACTGATTTCCTGGTATAGGGCTGCCGATTTAGGGACAAAACTTTTCATCAACCAAATATGACGATATTTTCAATCAGCGTGAAAAATTTGACATTTAAAATCTGGTAGAGAATTAAAAAAACCAATGTTGAAAAAACTGAGTGTATTTAATATTCATATGGAATTATTTTTAACTGAAAGAGTATTTCCCCTATGAAGCAATAAAAGGTATGTTAAAACTTATACCACTCAGTGGCATAATTTTCTCCTTTTAATTAGTATCATCTACCGTCTAAAAAATATAATTCTTTTTACCGGATGTACCATATACAAACAAGACTTTCAAGAAGTCTCTTTTATGTGGTCAAAATCAACGCATGACCTCATACCAACCATGTGACGAGAATGGAGCTGAGCGGTAATTAAGATCCAGTGATTTGGGAAAATCCTATAAAATCCCATAGGCTACTTACATGAACGTCCAAGATTTGAATTTGCAAGTTAACAAAAATGAGTTTTAATCATTAATGCCTAGTATAACTCAACTGATTACTAGTTAATAGGACTATTTATTATTGCTATGTCGGTAACAAACCACGTCAACAAAATGGCTAATCCACTGCTGGAATCGTGTTGACCTACATTCCCATATCAATCAATCAGATACCATGTGGGCAGTGATATGGCAGTTAATCGCATTGTGATAATAAAAGAATAGTGCGTGTTAGCATCACTTAATATGGGGTGGGGTTGTTAAGAATAATAAATTACAACGGGGATAATGACATTTTGTAGTATACACTTTTCAATAATTTTCATGATATTATTCTAAAAATACTCTAAACAATATTTTGTTCTAAAAGAAACTGGAATTCAAATTTGTAGGATTAAAGATCACGTCTTTTGATTATATGTTTATTTTCACAATATTGAATTAATGAGCACAAGGATATCTCAACATCTTCACAGTGTCCACGAATAGGTTACATATTATTATCTGTCTTGAAAGGAAACGAATTCTGTATTTTTTTCATCTCACATAGTTTCACAGTTCTCGTGGTCTATTTTGCATAACAAATACCACTATTCCACGATTTTTGAACATTTTCAAGTTAAGTGACAAATTTATTTCCTACCAGTCCTATTAAAAGTACAGTTTCAACCAAGTTAAGAAAATGTATACATTGGTTTAAGGGTGTCTTACATGCCAGGATTGTTCAGACGATTTGTCTATAACGGTAATTAAAACGGTTGTAAGAAAATTATGAAACTCATTAGGTTCATTTCATAAACACACTCGCGTATTTATAAATGTCATAATATGCTATTTCATAATATGCTAGTCAATTATTAAGAATGACAAGTAGGCCCTTTAAGATATATCGTTCTTTTAAGTGACAACATAAAGCAACATTATATCTATCGTTGATAGCGTCATCGGTATTTTTTAAACGAACGGTGGACTCTATTTATTTATTTATTTATTTATTTATTTATTTTCTTTATATCATTCTCTGATGCAGAGTTAAGAGGTTGAATTAACACAATGATTTTAATTTGAAATATCAATCGGTAACTACAGCATCCAAAGTTAACTTATATCATAGTTTGCATGTTTATTTACTTCATATGCTTTACACCTTAGCAAATGTTGCTAAAGCATCCGTGCATTTTGAAATACGCCACATGTAAAAAAATATGCATGCTATTTCGGCTGAGCTCGTGTAAACAGATTTCACAGGTGTGAATGAATCCCTGGTGTACAAGGAAAACCTGTTAGCTGCGATATTTTTATTTACAATGTTGGTGAATTTCGATTAGACTCTCATGCTACGTTCACACATCAGTATATGACTCCATACTAGCAATGTGTCAACCGTAATAAAATATTGTTGTTCGGTCAGCCGAGTCAGCTGAACTTCAGTAGAGCATATTTTGTGCCATCTGTTCTGGAACAATGCTGTACGCCTTCTGTATGTCGTAATTTTTCTCTAATTTACCTAGGAACTTTAAATTAAAAATCGACGCATATTATGAATACCTCGCTAGAATGTTTTGCCAAGCAATTGGTAGTGTACCTGAGGCAATTTATTATGTGATACCTATTTTGTACTATTTTTAGTTAAGGAATGAATGCTAAGGGTCCACCGATATGGCGCAGGGGATGCGTTCGCTCCCCTCACGTAGCGGGCCTGGGTCCGAATCCTGATCGGGACAAGGGTGCATTTTTTCGAGGGGGTTTCCATTACCTGTGAGACAAATGTCAGCTAAATTTACGATCATATGGTCCCCGGATACCATCTGGCCCTCACCATTTTCATCCCATCCTCGCCTTGTTCGGCATGAGTGTGTCCCTTCATGTGTGTTATTTGTCTGTAATTGTGCCTATTAAACTTTTGGAAGAAAAAAGTATTTTGCGTTATTTTTCGATCCACCCTCGTATTATTATTATTATTATTATTATTATTATTATTATTTTATTATTATTATTGTTAACTGTACCATTATCACTTTCAGTACAAAGCAACTCAGTTTCACCGTTATACTCGTCCTTTGCTGGTATTTCACTCACTCCTCAGTCAATCATCTACTGTGATCTGTACTTGGATTGAATCGAATCGCGATCGTGAATGTAAATGATTCGGCGCGACTAGTCTAGAAACTTTATTCTTATACCTACTCTTGGTAACAGACCTTTAATATTTCTCTGTGATTTTGAACAATTCTCGACAAGGCGTGAATTTTGAAGCTAAACCTTAGGAATTTAACTCCATATTTTATTGAATACTAGCTTAAATGGCCCGGCGTCGCCCGGGTTTGGTATTTTGTAATATGAAATTAACTTATGGAGGACTTTCGGTGTTGAAACTCTATGTTCTTATATAATATGTATGTAGAATTCGAAATGAGGAAGAACGACATATGGAACTCAGAAAACGCTAGATATAGCTTTTTATGGCTCATGGAGGTTGTCGAATGTTGCATTTCATTACTTCTACATACCATCCCTGGGAGGAGTGCAAATAAGAAGAAAAAGAAATTCCGGTTACATAAGAGTGTATTGTCTTGACAGAAAATTTTATTTCTCACTCTCATATTAGCCTACCATACAACCGTTTCGGGGCTGAGGTAAAAAAGAAATTCAATATCACTTTCATACTTTCCTTCCCAAAAACCTGGGACATAATATACTGCGCGCGTAGGACTGAAAATGTTCCATCCCATTTTGTCTTCTTTTAGATGCATAGGGCCTCTGATAAACATCCCTAGGCCTATTTCTCAACTAATACAAAGCCTACAGCTATGAGTGACGTATCAGTGGATAGGATTTTTTACCGACTTCCGATATAGCATACTCACTGACACACACGTAAGTTGTCCCTTGAATACGATCGCTTATTCCACATCAAAATGTGAAGTGAGAAAATGATATATTCCATGTCGAGGGCAGAGAAAGTTATGTGACTGCTTTATTTTCGTGGATTTTATTCGTCAATAATTATTTTCACAGTTATGTATTAAATACTTCGATAGTATCAGCATTTGTTAAAGCCCAATATTATGATGTAGTATCCAAAGCTCTATGTAAACATCGTAAACAATACTTTCGTTATGTAAACAATTGACATCAGAACTCACTAACTTTGCTTCATTTCACATTTCCGACTTTTCCCATGGATTTTCCAAACATTTTCTTTCATACAAACCTTGTCATGACAATTACGAACACAACAAAAAAGAAATCAGCCAAATCGGTCAAGCCGTTTTCAAGTGATGCGGCAACAACCCTTTTGTAAATTCATTTTTATTAATATAGACAAGTTTCGTCTTTTAAATTTTAATCATTATTGACTCCGCTTATAAATAGACTCATATACAGATATTCTGATATTGGTATTCAAGATCAAATATTGGAAATTAATATAGGCCTACAATTTCAAGTCACAAAGACGTTTATATCCTGTATATAGTTAATAAAATAGTAGATTAATATTATTGAATTATCTTGATATCATTCCCATGTGATCCTAAAGCTGACTTTTTGAGGGGTGGTAATTTTGAACTTCATAATATAAATTTTCCCTAAAAGGACCAATATGAAATTCATTAATTTATTCACTAACAGACTACACTGAACCATGCAACAACATTTTCTACAGGATATAGCCTATACCATCACTATCAATCCCATTTTATGGTGAATAAAAACGTCAAATTTGGGTACAAATATTGGCGTATTTTCGGTGTATTTTCGCATACCAAAATACAATTTTTGGTTTATTTCACATTAAAACTTAAGGCTCATGTGATGAAAAATATTACATGTTACCGGTTCAATATTACCACGTCCGTAGTGATAACACCTAGCGTGAGGTATTGCCAGGTAACACGTATCACAATTAATGTAATGAAGACATTTTTAACTAAAATTTTTTGAATGTCAGAGTGGGCATGCGGTTTAAAAGGCGGTTTGATGTGAGAGGTTAGGCTTGTAAGGTGTGGGCTTGCCGCCTTACAGTGAGTGAAATTTGTAACACTGTATATAATGACTCCCCATGCTAAAGCCTTCCCACTCGAAGTCCCCCTTCGCCCAGGCGCTGAATAAGCGCCCTCTGACTGGATTTTTGCTATTTGGTACCAGTGTTCGAATCCCGGCTCGTGAGGTTCAAATTTTATTTCATATATTTAGTTTCATCGTCATATTTAAGTATACAAATTTAGTGGTTTGGTTATATTTTATTTTATTTTATTTATTTTATTTTTGTTTTTATTTATTATTTATTTAAATTTATTTTATGTTATATGTTATATTATATTATTTTACTTTTTATTATTATGTTTTATTTTATACAGTATTGTTATATTTTATATTATTGTATTTTATATTAATATATTTGATTTTTTATATTATTTTATTTATTACTATCTTAAATGACCCGGCGTCACTCGGGTTTTGTATTTTGTAATATGAAATTAACTTATGGAGGACTTTCGATGTTGAAACTCTACGTCCTATGTAGAATTCGAAATGAGGAAGAACGACATATGGCACTCAGACTATTCCCTCAGAAAACGCTAGATATAGCTTTTTATGACTCATCAGAGGATGTAGAATTTTGCATTCCATTGCTTCTACACACCATGCCTGGGAGGAGTGCACAATAAGAAGAAAAAGGAATTCCGGTTAGATAAGATTGTATTGTCTTGACAGAAAATTGTATTTCTCCCTCTCATATTACCATACAACCGTTTCGGGGCTGAGGTAAAAAAGAAATTCAATATCACTTTCATACTTTCCTTCCCAAAAACCTGGGACATAATGAACTGCGCGCGTAGGACTGAAAATGTTCCATCCCCCTTTTTTTGTGTCTTCTTTTAGATGCATAGGGCCTCTGAAAAACATCCCTAGGCCTATTTCTCAACTAATGCAAAGCCTACAGCTATGAGTGACGTATCAGTGGATAGGATTTTTTACCGACTTCCGATATAGCATACTCACTGGCAAACACGTAAGTTGTCCCTGCAATACGACCGCTTATTCTACATAAAAATGTGAAATGTATTTTCCATGTCGAGGGCAGAGAAAGTTATGTGACTGCTTTATTTTCGTGGATTTTATTCGTCAAGAATATTTTCACAATTATGTATTAAATACTTCGATAGTATCAGCATTTGTTTAAGCCCAGTATTACAATATAGTATCCAAAGCCCAATGTAAACATCGTAAACAATACTTTCGTTATGTAAACAATTGGCATCAGAAAACTCTAACTTTGCCTCATTTCACATTTCCGACTTTTCCCGTGGATTTTCCAAAAATTTTCTTTCATACAAACCTTGTCATGACAATTACGAACACAACAAAAAAAGAATAAGCCAAATCGGTCTAGCCGTTCTCATGTGATGCGGCAACAACCCTTTTGTAAATTCATTTTTATTAATATAGATAACTAAATGGTCTCTGAGATTTTTCCAGTAACTAACAAAACGCTATACAGTAGTTAATCATTTCTCTATCAATATTGTGAACTATAGCCTTTGTATAAAGGTTAAAGTGCAATCAGTAAAAAACATTATACTCTACCACACTTGGGATCACCGGAAGAATAAAATCTCATTAACCTTAATGTTTCCTAGTCATCTCTATAACGGAAATATCCAGCATTCCAGCTAGTGTTCCTGTGCTATCTATTTCAATATCAACGTTACCGAATGTGGAAGCTATTCGTTTATCTGCCGTAAAGTATGGCTCTTGAATGTGCAGTATCTGAGTAATGAAAAGTCAGATCCATTGCAAATCAAATACGAATAGAGATCATTCACTGGAATTTAAGGCTTTTATGGGATATTACGTTTGAGTATAACCTCTTATCCAACTACAGCTATATTTCAGGGAAGTAGATTCACAATATAGTATGCCTAATGTACATTATATCAAACACAGGCCTAATAGGGTACTAGTTTAGGTCATTCCAGGAATTACATTACCCTATATGGATTTCACGAGTACCTGGAATATCAACTTCGTCGTTGTACAGAAGTTTATTGAAATATTACGTGTAATAAGAACAGTGATAATAATATTGCATCAAGTTTTATATAAGGTAATTTACTAATCTGTATTATTATTAATTTCTATGCCTATGGGCACGTCCTTGGTCTTGGTTTGAAAATTTATTTACCCATCTCATCCTATCCTTGGTTTTCTCTATCAGTGACCAGTACATTATTTTCTCCTCTAACTCATGTAACAGCTGGATTCTTCTTCGTTCCAGACCTGGAGTTCCCCCAACTTTCCTTCGGCAGCGTCATGAACCAGACAAACTTTTCTTAAAATGTTATCTATATAATTTCGTTTCCTACGAACAACTACGAACAACGTTCCCTCTTCCGAGGAGTTATTCATTTCTCACTTTGTTCGTCCATTTTATTTATATTTTCTAGTTTCTCCACAATCACATTTCAAAAGTTTCCAGGTACTTCTCCATTCTTCCTATTGGCCATGTCTCCAACCTTTACAAACCAATGCTCCAGACGTAGCACTTTATCAATGTTTTCGTCTAACGCAAGTTCAAATTACTAGTATGGCAAACAAATATATTATTATTACATCAAGGCGCCACCTTAATAGAGTTATTAGGCTATGGGCTATTTATTCTCCATCCGGATTAATCCATGCCGGACAATAATTTATCCTCCTGTTTACACTGAATTACACATTAATGATTTTCTACGGTATTGAGAGCATGGAAACAGCATAGGCTAGAAACCAATGGCAAGTGAATTCGGATAAAGCAGAAATCCAAATCTGCAATAGTGTTTCAAAAGAATGTTCAGTAATTTTTAACAAATTTCTGCCTGTCGGACGACTTATGGTCATTCCTTGCAAAGAAATCAATTACAAAAAAGTCATATTTATAAACATACTAGCTGAAAAGGCCCGGCGTCGCCCGGGCTTTGTATTTTGTAATTTGAAATTAACTTATGGAGGACTTTCGATGTTGAAACTCTAGGTCCTGATATAATAATGTATGTAGAATTCGAAATGAGGAAGAACAACATATGGCACTCAGACTATTCCCTCAGAAAACGCTAGATATAGCTTTTTATGGTTCATAGAGGATGTCGAATGCTGCACTCCGTTGCTTCTACTCATCATGCCTCGGAGGGGTTGAAATAAGAAGAAACATAAATTACATAAGATTGTATTGACTTGACGGAAAATTTTATTTCTCATTCTCATGTTACCATACAACCGTTTCGGAGCTGAAGTAAAATAGAAATGCAGTATCACTTTCATACTTTCCTCCCCTAAAACCCGGGACATAATACACTGCGAGCATAGGACTCAAAATGTTCCATCCCATGCTTAGGGCCTATGGTAAATCTCAACTAATAAAAAGCCTACAGCTATGGATAACTGACTATTTACCGACTTCTGATATAGCATACTCACACACTTAAGCTGCTCCTGCAATACGACCTCTTATTCTACATCAAAATGTGAAGTGAGAAAATATTTCTTATGTCGAGGGTAGAGAAAGTTATGTGACTGCATCACACTGTGCTTTATTTTCGTGTAATTCATTTTTCAGTAATTATTTTCGGCAATATATTACATGGAATCATAATTCGTTAAAGTCCAGCATTAGGCTATATAGTTGCCAAGGCCCTATGTAATCACAGTAAACAATTCACTGTTGCCATGTGAACTGAACAACATTTCATTTTTTTCAGTAGAATATTCACAGAAATTATATAATTTTCAAGGGAAGGACTGATTTGTTTCAATTTTAATGTCGACAGCTATACTTCCCGGGCTTAACTGGGTATGTGTGCAAAATGTCGTGTAAATTGGTAAAGAAATGTAGATTTGTATAAGGAACAAACATACATACATACATACATACATACATACATACACACTTTCGATTTTATATTTTAGATACATACACATATATCAGTTCTTGGTCATTGTTCAGAAATCTCTATAGGTTATTGATTTTAGGTAAATAATTTTATAAATGTAAACTACTCAAAATAAACCTATTTTTCGTCTGAAGGAATTTGAAGGGAGCCTAATACTTCAGGTTAAACATGCAAACAAAAAGGTCTAGCTGAAGGATGACAATTTCATCTGAAGTAGGTTCTCAGCACGTATGTTGTGGTGTTTGTATCCTGTGCCTGTGCATTCCATTCTCAAAGTTTAATGGCATTCGTTCGTGGTCAGAGGCAGTTTAAAAACATCACACGTACTTAAATATAAATATCAGTACATGAATATAACAAATGCAATTAAAATTGTACAGTAATTAAAAATAATATAAAAGCAATAAAAAGAAAGAAGCCTTTAGAATATGATGATAATGAGGATGATAATAATGTACGTTTTTTATTTGCTTTAAGCCACATAGCCAATTCAATTAAACAACTGTTTGCAAAAATTCCATTTTACTTGTGACCTCAGGCCTTTCGCACTGAGCATGCGCAATTCACATTGGTTTATTATTGAGCTCATAACATATCCTGCTTCTCAACTGTCTTGTTCCTAACTGTACATCGCATATCTCAATTTATAATATAGGCCTACTGTACCATAGCACAAAGAATAGAGCTAGGCTTCAGGAGAAAATAGTGGAATATTTTAAGGAAACAAATTTATTTAATATACTATTTTATTTTCATGTTTTATTAAACTGTGAATTTATAACTTATACATTATAATTTTTTTTATTTGTATTTATATGTAATTGTTTTTAATTTTCTTAGAAATTATCTGTAATTATTTGTTTTTAATTCGTTAACTTTTATTAAGTTTTGTCCCACTAAATATGCACCAACGTTGCACTCTAGTAATCTGAGACGCATACCTTTGGGAATTAAATACTATTTTCAGGTATCTACTTTTCTTTTGACATTCGATGCTGTTTTCTTGTCTTTATTATAAATTATATTTCATTTGTACATTTATGCTTAACTATATTTTTATATTAGAATGTATGTGTATCTGTATAGCGATAATCTTCAAAATAATTTTGAATTGATTATTTAACTTACTTAAGATAACATGTTCTTAGAACCGAAAATATACTAATCTTTCCGTGAAAAAATATAACTACTAAGTACCGGTACTTATTCAGTGTATTTGAACTTCAATGTGTGCTTGCATGTGTCTGTGATGTATGGGTGAGTGTGTGTGCAAACATTGCTTACCTACTTTTAAACTCTTATAACGTTACATTTATAAAGTGTTCTTTAAATAGCGTTCTATCGAGAACTTCAGACTTTACTAATTAAATTTGCTATTACAAAGTTTAGCGCTAAATATTGGGAACAAATTTTTCTTAGTGTCTGTGTAATACTTGTGAAAACATTTCCTCTTTTACAGGTAATGATAAACCTATCATTTGAACTTACTTTTAAGGATTCTATTGTTGTTAAATAATAATAATTTCACAGAATGAGAGATACCGGAGTCCTGTATCTTCTTAGAACATCTTTCAAAGAACCCGTACTCACAGCCACCTTTAGTCCCAAAGTATTTTTATACTCTTTGTGCCCTTTCTTTTCCAAAGCATCTTCCCTTCCTGTAAATTATTAAATTCCTTTGCTCGATTTATAATTTACTTCACTAGAAAGTCCATTCGTTGATATGGTACGAAGATTTAAGTAAATAATGTTATAGGTTTGCGCATACTTAAACATTCCGAATTAATCACTTCCTATGAGCCTCTTTGTGGAAGATACAGGGCTAGTAATTGACTGAATAAACTGGAGGTGTATCTCGCGGCATTTCTGTGACGTATGTACTCAGTAGGGTGGTTAGCAGTATTGCCTTAAGGAAAACCAGGGACGGGGAGGGCGCAAGGAGAACGCTAATTGCACAGAAGGCATGCTGCATGTACATCACAGATGGTATTTGGTTTGGTACTTTGAGGACCAGACCAGCTAGTGTAATCGCAATAGCAACAGGATTCCCTGTATCTCTCCATCAGATACAGTATCATTTAGGTCAGCTGAATTAACGGTAGAATTGGCACATAATGTTATCTCAAAAGTGAAAAAAATCTATAATAGCATACATAGCTCTTTTAGTGGGAAGGAACATTTTTTTAACACAATTTTCTTTAAATTTAACAACTTTTACATCAAACATCACAATCCTTATAAACTATAGAATAGGTTTTCTTTACATAAACAAGTGTTTATTGTGTTAACAAAAATACTAGTTTCATGGTATATTTTACCATCCAACATTCAAGAAATTTTATGCATTCAATGTACAACAGAAGAATGCTGATAAAAAATCTTCGGTTGATACAACATTAAAGTATTATTTTCTTGATAGTTAAAACAAATTAAATAAAATGCTCAGGCAAATGTATTTTAATTGGAAGGTGTTGCTAAATTCCTCAAATCCATTCCTAGTAATATTGTAGACAGGCAAATATATATAAGAATATGTAAGAATATGTACAGAATATGATATCCTAAAATACATTGAATGAATTAGGAAGAATACGGTCATATTGAACAGGACAATTTAGTTACTGAATAAAGAAACGGAAGCAATGGAACTGGCAAATTAATCGTAGCGCAATACAAGAATGTTCTACATCAATCCAATGATTCGTTCATCCTTGCTCCTATTGGTTTTAAGTGTTGCTCTTGGTATTGATTACATGTTTGTACGTGGGAATGAAAATGTGTGAAGACAATTTAAAGAAACAATGAGAGCATTGCAACACTCGTTCCATAGGAGCGAGGTTGTAGCAAAATACATTAATGGGTGGTGGTATTTCTCAATCTAACGTTATCGTTATCAAATTTCCGGTACTTATACAAAAATGCAATGGTTGCCGTCTGTTCCAATTACCTGAAAACAATACTAAACAGATAGTGCTGAAATTATGCAAGAACATAGTTTTCATACTCGGAAAGAACATAGGATTATAGCAGTAATACTGCATAACACACAAATTTAGACAACAGACGAAATAACGAACGGTCGAGTTAGAAACGACCTTTATTTACTCGAGCAGGGTTTTGAGTCTATATCCAGCAGTGTTAAAATTTTTCTCATCCGATGCGTGCATTGGTGTATTTTTGGGAATGTGTGTGTGTATGTGTGTCTAGTTGAGTGTTGTCTTTGAGAAAGTTAACGCAATGGGGAGATTCTTTTGCCTTCTTTGGTCAAGTGCTTAAATGGGAAATAAAAGAAAATGTACGTACATCATATATCATATATATATAAGCGTTTATGATACTACGCACAAGACAATGCTACATTTGTATTCATATTATACACCAAGCTGAGTGTATATTATCTGTAACCGCAGGAATGCAATCAACCGAATTAACCTTTTCACTGCAGCTAACGTATAAATTCGCCACTTTAAAAATTGTATAAAAGCAGAAATATAAGGTTTGTAGATCAATCCTATATTTAAAATGGGGAATATTTATCCTTATGCTTTGATTATAATTTTTGTAGGAACGAGCTATTTTACTGAAATTTTCCCCATTCATTTAAAATTTAGATTCCATTGATGATTGCTTATATTATTGTATAAATTCAGCCTCGTAAAGGTTTAAAAAACTACAAGCAAACAGACAGTAGCTTTATATACCTTGAAAACAGATAGTTTTAGGTTATTAGCAGGGCTAGGATTTATATGTAATTACATATTTCTTAATATCACATATAGACACATTTTTTTCACTTATCTCCACCTATTATGTTGTCCTCTATTCAAATTAAACAAATTTATTTTACATATTTTTCCATATTTCTGATATTAGTACATATTTATATGTAAATTAAATATTTGTCCATATTTAGTGATTTTAATGCAATATTTGTACATATTTCATTCTTAAGAGTAAAACTATATAAAATTGTCGTTTTCAGTGACAGAAAATATGGCAGCACAGGATAAGTTTACAGTTATGTACAGAAATGAATGTATAAAAAATGATTTGTGTTACATTGAATCAAATTTTTGTAATATAACAAAAATAATTCAGAAACTACAAAATAATAATCTCACATTACCTGGAAATATTGACAATGTGAAGAACATGATTCATGAACTCAAATGTATACGTGGAAATTTAGCCGATCTTATCAAATGTAAAGTGGACAATGTGTCATCAAGAAATCCAGGCTTTGAAGAAATGTGTAAAATCAGTGCAGTCTTAAGGGGCTCATCAAATGTAAAACTAGAATGAGTTAATTTTAAACACGCGCCAATCACTTCAATAGAACGAAGCTTCAGCCAATAGCCTACAAATCACTTTTGAAAATTTAAAACAACATTTTGTGGCATACTGTTATGGCAGCCGAAATAATCAATGAATGAATACAAATAAAGTGATCTGAAAAAAATTGAATAATTTAATTTATGAATCCAGTATTTGTAAAGCATTTTAGTAACAAAATGTAGTGTCTAGTGGTTAAATTTGTTTTTATGTCCATATTTTACAAAATATATTTGCATATATATATATATGTAGGTCTTTTTACATTTTTAGTACATATATATGTACATATTTTGACATTTTATAGTACATATATATATGTACATATTTTGACATTTTTTAGTACATATAAATCCTAGCCCTGGTTATTAGAGCTATAATGTTTGATGAGTTCCAGCTATACATTACGTTTAGCCAGGGTATATGTTATGACGGTTAAAGTTATTCCTCAGGTTCGCAAGCGACCCCTGGTGATCCCGTAAGGATTTGTTACCGGGGTGCGCCAGTCCCCTACCTACTTAAACCTAAGGACACACACACACACCCAGTCCTAAACCCAGGAAAGGAAATTTTCACCACTGAAAAATCCCCGACCCGGCCGGGAAGGCCGGAGTGGAAGGCAGGCGCGCTACCGACTCACCCACGGCGGCGGACGTTATGACAGGGAAAGTGCCGATCACTCGTCTTGCATGTCTTGTATAAGTTATCACATGTTTTATACTGTGTAGTCCTGTTTCATTTACGGTCAAGAGAAATTATAGATCAGTCGATGTGCTAAATACATTTCCATGTAATTAATACCGAAATATTTGCACTTATACTACTAAGTCCCAGTACACGGCAATTTCTCTGTCACTGTTCACTTGCCAACACAGCTTAGTTTGTTTGTTATTTTGTATTTTATTTAATTATTTGTTCTCTATCCTTTTCTTGTGATTTCAATAAGCACGTAAGGCCCATGGGGACCCGTGTGAGTGTTTGCATTGGGTTGTGTAAAAAGCAAATTAATGTAATAAACACTCACACTCTTAATTATTTATTTATTCTGCCAACTACAGGAATAAATCCAAATTACAGTTGGCGTAGTTTTGCCAATAAGTGTTGTGAATATTAAAGTGCAATACAATAAATGAATTTGTGAGGATAAAGAAGAAGATACATGAATAATTTGTAATAAATACTAAAAACTAAGTCAAATCGTATGGAATATATAACATTTAATGAGTAAATCCTATGTAGGGCTACTGATTTAATGATAAGTCGAAATCCAGAAGAGCATTTTGAAGTGATAGAGAATTATAGTTTACACATTTGAATTAAATATGAAATTTAATTTTACTACAATAAATTTAACACGTTTTAAAGGTTCATTGCTATTAATTATACCAACGATAATTTTATATAAGACGAACTGTTGCGCTACCAATGTTCTATCGATTAGAGTTAAAAATCTAAATTCATTGAATAAAATATTATAAGAAATTCTATCAATTAAAGCAGATCTACCGTTATTTAAAATACATATATCAAAGAAAATTATTCTAATATTTTTCTATATCATTAATATGAGTTTTATACAATGTTGGCAATATAACTGATGCATATTCTAACTTACTGCGTTCAAAACTATTATAAAGTAACTGTAAAACAAATTTAATATTTTTGAAATTACGAGGGCATGACTTCAGGGACTGGAGTTTCATACAGCTCGTACGAAAATTCGTGGCTGAGATGATTTCGCGTGAATCTGTGGCAGCGGTATTGCAAAAATTGCTGTATTTTTTAGACTATCAGTGCACCTTTGCGAATGGAAGGAAGGGCTTTCCAGCGTATCGGGTTAATTAGTGTCACGTTTGTCAATTTGGAGATAAATATTTGCCTTGCCATTCTATAACTGGATTGATTTCAGATGAATAACTTATTACTCTCCTACTGCCTAGCTTGATCTACCTTAACGGAAGAATCAATCCTCTAACATTTTCAAATTAAATTTCAAAGAAACAAGTTTCCTTCAAACCTGCGTACGATTTAACTCTATCAAAAACTTTCTACAATAATCCTTATTTCTCTTGAATAACGTTGCCACACATTGATTTACATGGAATCAAATTAGAATTGCATTTATTTGTACACGTTTCGGCCAAAGATCTTAAATCTTTAACGAGCTGGTTTGAAATTTTACAACGATTTAAATGCTACTGGAATAGGGAGATACAATACCGTTGAACACAAATTTTTAGTGGGAATTAAAACATATTTTAGAACTGAAAACAGTTCATGATTAAAGTTATGCAAGGTCACTGCAATCTAAATATAAAGTGAGAATTACTTATTATGTAAAAATTAGCCTACATGCCTACCTTTGTATATAAGATGTTGCAGACTATCCTAACATGTTCATAATTATTATTTTGTATATTT
Organism: Ectobius pallidus; assembly: GCA_964059195.1. NCBI lineage: Eukaryota > Metazoa > Arthropoda > Insecta > Blattodea > Ectobiidae > Ectobius > Ectobius pallidus. Next base: position 58,759,680 of record CAXKWD010000003.1, read on the forward strand.
TTGTTTGCACAAGCCTAATCAAATTTTTATAAAGCGGTTCAATCTTGTTTCTTCTGCAGTTCCATTAAGAGTTGATTTTTCTCCTAAATCAATATTATTCATTTTTCACCAGGAGGGCCTACTATTTAAATTAGTGTATATTCTTTTCTATTGTAACATTAACAATTCAATACATTTTCAGTAATTATAATCCTTATTAACCGTATACGCCTTACGTGAGTATGGTATTTTGTCAGAAAAAAATCCATGGAGCGAGACTAAGTATGACATCTTCAAACTTAACATTCATTCCAAGACCCATATTCGTGACGAATATCCATGAAAAAAAAGCTTTTAATTTGAATTATTGTACTTCAATCCAGTTTTCAACATAGACCTCGGTACATTAAGTAAGCCTATACTACGCAAAAATCAAGGCCTTCATAGTTAAATTGGTATTTTAGTTATTCGGACTGGATTTGTAGTTGAGCGTTGGTATTGCAAGCTGTCACCTATGTTGCAAGATGGTCAACAATAGCATAAGCAGTGACAACAATATGCTGCTAATATTGTATTGACAACTAATTAGACTCAACTAATTGGCATGTAATTGCTATGTTCCATTTTGATACTGTCCATGTTCAATCATGGGCGGCTATTCAGGGGAAGTAGGTGAAGTGACAATTCACCAAACATTTTAAATTAACAGACTTATTTTTAAAGATTATTTTCCTTATGACGTGTGTTGGTTTTTTCTACAAACATTTTTCCCTATTTTTGCACTGAGCGCTAATCTCTTGTAGTCTTCCTGATGCGGAACGTGCGACTAACTTCTCGCGTAAAGCATTTGTTTACTTTCTGCTAGTGGCAAACATCTCCGATGCAATTAAGGAAAATTGATTGTATTACGTAAGTCCTAGCATTATGAAATATTTTTAACGAATATAACACTAACCTATGTGCACATAAGGAGTCATACATACAATTTATGTGATGAGATTTCCGTAAATTATTATCCTTCGCGCGGGCATAACAGCACCCAAATTTAATACATGTCGTAAAATCATAATTTTACTATGCAGTGGTAATCTACAAAAATTGCTTAAGATTTCTTTTCGACTATTTTTTACTCTATAAAGACTACTGGAATGAATATATAACATTAAACATAATATTTTATTTTATTTATATCAATGCTCTCAGGTTTAACTTTGATAGAATTTTCTTTTTTTTTCGGAAATTGTTTGGAAATTTTAAATAATCAGTACATTATTTATGAATCAGGCTTGTGACGTGGTGTGTGTTTATAAATTTTATAACTCTAAATTCCGTGGCGCTACATCCCTGAAGGGATAAGGCCTCCCCCCGACCGTCATCTACCATAGCAGATGGAAGGATTGGGGGCATGTGGTCAGCATGCCTACACTCACTAGACTGAGTACTCCCCTTTCCAGACCTACCTACCTCAGAAAAATCCGATGAGGTACCCGGGCTGACGGATCAGCGACGCTAACCACAAGATCACTCCGGTGGCCGATAAATTGTATAGGCTAAGCATGTGTAAATGTAGTAGTTCTTCACATAACTTCAAGGCAACAAGCCGCCACTAATTCAGTTCATAATAAAATTTGGTAAACTGATGTAACAAAAAGCCAGAATGCTTTTGTTTAAACAGTGATAATTGCAATTATGATGTGTAGACAACATTTTTGTAATCGATTTCCCAGTTAAACTCCAGATCGATTCTTTAAGCAGGGCTTACGGAAGAACAAAGGTCTAAAGTTTGATAAGCATATATAAAGGAATATGTGGGTAGTGTTATTTGTCAAAGCAAACTGAACTGCACTTAATGACTGAATCAATGAAATCACATCATTCTAGGGTTCGTTTAGATATTCCATTATGACAAAAAGATTTTTTATAACGTCATTATAGTGGTTATTAGCATAAAAGCCCCCAACCAAATAATACGATTAAAGCATTAACTACTTACAAAGAAGCTTTTATGGTTCTCTGAACTTATTAGCCAGTGGACCTATTACCTCTAGAATAAAAGTGCGTTAGTAGGTTATGTCGACGGACGTCGTATCTCTTAGACTGGACTCTATTAGTTTGTACAATAATACAATCTTGAGATTTTTAAGATACTTACAAGCGATTTAATTTAACTAACAGAAATTAGTTTAAACAAGGTTTATCTGAATTGTTTATAATATTTTAAATTATTCTGTTGAAGTCAATCAGCAAAACCAACATGGTATAAGTAAGTTCATTTATTTACTTTTATGTTGGTACTGTTTAATCCTACATAATAGCATATTATAACTTCTGGAAAAAAGAATGATAATATTTAAAGTACGGTAAACATACTGAATTAATTATTTCAATTCTACTTTGCATAAACCGAGGAAGGTCCAACATCTGTTGAAAATATTTATCCACGTGTTGAAAATATCGTTCGTGAACACTAACTTATTTCCATTGAAATTTTCCTCACTGATTTCAAACTTAAAGCCCACTGATTATTTCGCTCGATGAATGCTTAACAGTAGTACAATTCCGCTAAGGGTATCAATATTTGAGCCTTTTGGAGACATCGGAGAAAAAGAAATAGTGTGAAAATATAGCGACTTTTGTCAATTAAAATCTAAAAAATAAATGTATGATCACAGTATAGTATGTTTCAATCAATATTCTTCTAAATTGATTTAGTCATTCTCAGTTTTTACCAGCGTCAATATCTATTCAGCATGTAAATGTACAGGATTCGTAAAATAAGCAAATTAATACTTGGTATCAGCATATAAACAATATTTTATTGTATGCCTAGGCTTTAGGCAATCCTTTGTCCTCTTGAGGGCATCTTTTTTATGTTGGCGTAGTTGTATTAATAATTTAAAAAATATAACTTAAAACAGCATTGTCTTATGTTCTTTTCAGCGGGATGAAATAACTAAAAGGTTTAATTACGTATTCTTACCCAATAATTACTGATAAGCATATAAATAAATTTGGGAAATCTATGTACAATTTTTCAAGAAATGCTACAGTAACAACAGAGTCTTCCGACAGTGATGAGTAAAATACTGTAACCGCTTTGGCCCTTCAGTGATTTGCAGTGATAGTTAATTATGTATTTTTATTAAGCCCCTTATCAGCCTTTACTCAAGGAGAGCAACATCATCGTTATAATCATCACTATGAATCCGTCGCCTTGGTCATCTGGCACTTCAAAGAGAAAGGTAGCCTATGTTATATTTTTAAGATAATATTGTGTTATAATTCTTGTAGCATAATGTAGCGGAATTTTGTTCGACCTGTAGCGAGATTCAATGTTTCTTTATTGGCAACACTGACAATCTCGTGTCATAACGGGTTATAAAAATTTGCACTGAAGTACTATTTGTCCGTTAGCCAGCGTGTTGGACAACTATGTTTTTGTGTTTCTCTACTTTCAATATAATTCTATCCGCATTTCCTTCTTCCTACCTTTTAAATTATTACGGACTATTTGTCCGTTAGCCAGCGTGTTGGACAACTATGTTTTTGTGTTTCTCTATTTTCAATATAATTCTATCCATATTTCCTTCTTCCTACCATTTAAATTCTTTTCATTTTACACAATTGCTCGGGCAGAAATGAAATTGGCCATTCCACTGGTAAGTCACATTTTTTTACATCTTATAAAGCTATGACTGCTAATTATGCAGTCTTGAGAACCAAGTTGGCACTCTCGATCACGAAGGTAACTCACAGGATTATTACTTAGTTTTTGGAGCACGTCACTTTGGTGAAGCGTACATAACCTATAGGTATAAGGAGAGCTTTTAGACTGGAATACTGGGCAATGAAAGACATCAGGGTATAAGGAGGGGACCGTTTTAGATCAAAACCTGCCTGCATGACATAAAAATACAAACATATTTCTAATCCCTTATGTATTATGGGTTGTCACAATATGCTAGAACTGTCTTTTCTTTTGATCTAGTCCTCATTGTTGCCCTTATCATCAGTAAATTGCGATATCCCTTCAAAGTAGACCTCTTTAGATTTCATACCTGTCCAAACTTGATATAGATGTGGTAGAGAGTTTGCTAGATGTCGGAATGGCAGATTTGTTGTTTTGCAAACCGTCGATAAAATAGCTATACCCAGCCACAAAACCCTCGTTTATTTGAAGTAGATTCGTTAAAGAAATATTCAGCTCAGTTTTAAATTAAATTGACGACTGGTTAGATACCGCATTAACAAAGTACAAAATGATGATAATTGGTACATTTAGTTAGATTTTATATCTGGCATTCTATGTATGTTCATACGCGATTGAGTGAATCCGTGTTTGTCTGTGTATGTGTGTACATGTGTGTGTGACCAGGTTCAGAAATGTTGTGGCTTCGGTAGCATTCGTTGGGAATTGGGCCCATCAGTATGTTTGCAGTTCGTCAACAAGTGTTCACACAATAGTATTAGCGGGTTAAAGCCAGTAGGGGAAAACGCGACCGGAATGGATGGAATTTTTAAAGGAAAAATCTCTATACTATGTAGCTAGATACCGCAGATGAATGTAGGGCACGGTGTTATGTGGGTCTGTTTTCACGATAGTTTGCCTCGCTACAGCATCGTTGTCAGCAAAATCGTCATCATCACATTCATAATCATCTTCATGAACAATTTATTCACCTGTGAATGAATGATTGAAGTGCTTTTATTAGTATAACAAAAATGAAATTACGTGATACATTATTCGTTGAAAGAACCATTAGGCAGCTCGTGCTCCAGAGGCAAAAATAAAACGTATAATTAAAAATAACAAACACACAAACAAAACTTTCAAACACACCAATTAAAACAATATAAACATAAACAAAAAGCAAAAATACGTCCTTAAAACAATGCTATTAAAAACACAAACCTATTTAAAGCTAACACCCAAGTAGCTATAATAAAACATCCCCTTAACTCAGATATAAGGCCAGTGATAGGTACCCAAAATTAAGTAATATAGATGCGTGGTCTATAGAATAGCTAATATAAAATTTTTAGAATATACAATAAATTATTTAGCAGCATTTCACTTGATAAATTTCACACAGTCGAGGACGTGCTAAGAAATCTGGTTAAAAACGGTTTGTTAACTTTATACAGCCTTTAAGAACTGTTGTTTTGCTTGGAAAGAGGTTTCTATAGACATTGTATAATCTAAAATGTCAACATTCTAAGGCGCCACTTATCTATTATAAAAAAATGCTATGTCCTAGCACCAAAGCATTGATTGGATGTAAGGGACAGCCAATCAGAGGCCGAGCCGCCACAAGCATTAGTATTCGTACCTAACGAGGATACTCAAGGCGATATATCAGTTTCAGTCAATAGAAATAATAGACGTTATTACTAACTAAAGAACATGCTTCCATATCCAGATGTCCTGTCCAGTTGCTACTTTACATAAACTTGCATAAATTTGCAAGTCGTATAAAGTCAATTCAAAATGTACAGTATTCCTATTGGTAAAAAACTATATGATGCATGTTATCCTATGCTAATAAAAACAAAACTACCCTAAAATTTATGAATTCCCGCTGGAAATATTCTTATTTCACAGTTGCAATGTTACATCAACATAAAAATATCAGATACAAAATCAGTATGCACATATGCACATTAATAATATCAACAATGTAAAATCCCAAGTTACACCATCCACGGCTCATTAATTAATACCAGTATGCAAATACCCTATACTCTACTGGATAAAACATTACCATTAAAAATTAAATGAGCCACGGAATATACGTGTATAAGTCCAAATACAAACATTTCAAACTTTTGTATTTGTGTAAATACGTTCATTTCAATACCATTAAATTAAATTAAACTATGTTAACAAATCTAATTTTTAATCATCCTAGCTTGTTTAAACAGAGTTATTCATGAAATATCAAAATGTAGAACTGTAAATGAAAGGGAAAACATTTCCCAGGGTGAGCGTTGGTTGAGATCTCATATAAATATATTTGCGCATTTTTATTTATTTATAAAAAAATCTCTTGTTTGAGAGCTGTTGGATAAAGTAAATTACTTGTACGGTACACTCTTTGGAAAATACAATCATAATATCAGAATATGCAATATAAATTAATACAAACGAAACAGAAATAAATACCCTTGCATTAGAATAAAACGTAGTAGCCCTATATTATTTTTATTTCTAAATGCAAACGTTTGACCTCCCTCAAATGGGGAATATTTAACAGGCTTGTCCAAATTTAAATAAATTTGTCCCCCAATTACACTAAACAAGTTCATGAGGGCCGCACCAGAATCCCTTAATTCTGATCCTTATTAACTTAACCAGTTGGAGAAAGATCACCCGCGAAGACATAAAAGTTATCAGTATCACTATTTGACTGTAAAGTATTATAAACATTTTTATAACAGTACAAAAATGTTAGTTTTCGCAAAAAGTTATTTTTGTCACACTAGTTTTCAATGAAAATAATAGTATTACAATTTAATAAGAGAAACTTCAGGTGATCTGCGATATTATAACATCCTTATTTCAATACGTACTGGAGAGAACAGTCACTTAGTCAAGTCCTGTACATATTTTCGATAAATTTCCCTTGCGAAGGTATGTGATTCCAAACATGGCCAGATCTGAATATCAGAATCTCTCAGCTGGAGAAACTTTCATCTGAAAGAAGTCTGAAAAAGTTATTTCATTTCCTGTTCTGCTTTGAAGATACGAATCAGCTTGAAACTCACCTGGATAATTGATCATCGATGTTCACTTTCAAAGGATCGTTAGGAAGAAACAGTTTGCCCATTATGTTTCAAAATCTCTAAATCTCGAAGAAAATTCTTCCATAGTCATTTCAATAACCTCATAAAATAAAATAAAATAAATAATATCTTCTATTACATTTCACAATTCTTTACAAGATGGAAAACGTGAACAATATTTTTTCTCGTAAATTTGACCGTAACAGTTGTAACTTATGCCTACACTCATTGTTTCAATTTGACACGATAGTATAAGCTTTGTATAGTTTTCTTCCTGTCTTGTTGCGCTGGCCGCAATAACAACTTCCGCGGGCCGCTAGTTGGCTAGGCCCGGTCTACACAAAGCATTCAATTATGTTGATGCGTGTTTTGAGTGTGTTTGAATGAAGTAGGCTATTCAATTTATTACTATTCCCAAGAAATCATTAGTAATCCACGGGAAATTCGTGTCCCTTACCACATGCAATGCCTTAATGTCTTAAGTGAAATTCTAATAGTAGTTGTTGTCATTGTTGTTAATCTATTTCGAGTAAAGTTATAAAGGATATATGGTGTTTCTAGCTATTTTAATTATTTTCGTGAATAAATAAAAATAAAAACAAATGATATAACATAAACGCGATGTGCATGATATAATATTATTGTTACCAAGATTTAAATAAATAAGCCCATCTTTTACAAAATCCACGACATCGTTAGTTCCTTCCAAAAACCTATTTTTCAGAACTTGATTGAAGCAGCAGCAATGAATTGCAACGTAAACATCTTATCCATTCCATACCATTGTTATGTAACCATATAATTGATAATAAAATATCATTAATAATATCATATCACTAATAATGCGCAGGATAACTTTTTTGTTCCACATATGTTAAATATGTAACTAAGTAGATACCACAGGCCTACATTATTTATAATATGATATTAATTATTACGTTTAAAGATTATTTTGGAAACTAGGAAACCAAACTTAGCATATGTCTATACTAAATGCTATCTAGCAGTACTTCTGCGGAGAAATATTCACTAAATATTCTAGTTAAAATATGTAACAGCCTCGTAGGATGGTGGTAATTTATACATAAAGGTGTACCATTATTTTCTTTATACTCAAGTATCTTAAATAAATAATGAATATTAATAATTATAATAATAGTGATGATAATAACAAAGGTATTAATAAGAATACCGTATCATGTAGGCTTTTACAATTCTTATATATAATGTTATTGTAAAACATTAATAATAGAAGGGTACAGTATTTCGATGTCATGCTGTGTAAGCAAAATTTCTAAAAATATATTCTGTGTACGGTATATCACTTTAATCAACGATCCTATAAATAAAAAAACAAGAGTTATGGAAATGTTATTGTAATCCGCTCTAATGATGAATCAGTTTACTGAAACCAATATTAATATAAATGTTTCCATTTTCTCGTTTATGTCCCCAATATAGCCCGAATTTATTGCTAAAACCTTCCTGGGAATGTAAAATTTCAGAATACGTCAACTTAAGCCTAAGAGTTTAGGGATGATCAGTCATTGACAAACAGACATGTCAACCCGTATTTTAATTAATTAAATATGCTAGCCTGTATAATTATTTATCTCACAAATGCATTATATTGCTATAATTATTGTTCTAAAGCATTTGATGCGTCGGAAATCAGACGGAGACGTAGTCCTACACCTCTCACAAGTACTCAAGAGTTGTTACAGTGGTTCAGTTTTATTTCACATTAGGTTTATAATGAGAAGACGTGTTTCCACACAAATTACTTTTTACTTTTTTTTAGCACTGGTTACATACTGTAATTAATTTTATTGCACTCATTACCTCAACCAACTAGTTTTATTTTTTCCCCAGTTAACAACACAAATTCAGATCCCAGAGGTATTTCCTGAACAATTTCAATTACAAAAGTGCTCGAGGAATTGATACGAGTGCAGCAGGACATTGTGAAGTTCGGAAAAAAGGATTCAAATGCAATTGGAATACAGGGATGAGAAGAGTGGACAATACTGGGTGAATCTCATCGAAGACACGATTTGTACGCTCGGCGGGGCGTAAATATTGTACATAGAGATTCGTATCCAGCCGCTAGCAGGTCGCATTCACATCTCTGATGTTCAAGTGGATTTCGTTGGGTTACATTACAATGTTGCCTCGTGGCAACATATTCCACTCGAGTGTACACCATTCCCTCCTACTACGCTATCAGAAGCAGCTGATTACCCGTACCACGATACGAGCTCTACAAAATCATACGCGTTTCAAATGGAAAGTGAAATATCAAGCTGGGAAAAATTCCCACATATGTGCTAATAGGCCTTAGTGCCTCTGGGATTTATGGACCTCGGTACTGTTCAACTACCGAAAGTATCGACGGATCCATTTCCATTACGCAAACGGTTATAGAAGGTAAGTTCACACAAAGAACACAACTTGCTTACATGCTTTGTTCTTAACTTCATACATTTTCCATTCATTTGTTTTGCTCATCGTAACTTCCAGCTCAAACTTATTACTATGGCCAAGAATGTTGAATTATTATCGTTTACATTATTATACTGATCACTAATAACATCGTCACCATCATTATCATCAACACCATATTCATCACTACATTTGTAAAGAAATAAGACATAAAACAACACCAGAGGAAATAGATCTCTATGATATTGGTCTGTAAATTATCCTCTCATACCCGAATGTAGCATTTTAAAACACAACATGCAACCATGCTTCATCTGAAGATTATTTTCTTTCTTTTTAGCATGCATTGTAATTAACTTCAAATTGGGATTAATTCATCATCAACTTCACGGCATAGGCCTTCTGTTCCGGATTAAGTATAATTATAATTACTGTATAACTAACTATAAGAATAGTTATAATTCTATATTTAAGTGAAGAAAGTGATTTTATTTATTACATTACTAATCTCTTACTGTAGATACCTGCTCCTAAATTTGTCGATTTATTAGAACCCGAGCTGTCTCGTATTAATAGAAATTTCCGTATCCTCTCTACAACTTCTTTTCTCGGCAGTATTGCCGATGCCCACTGTTCACTATTCGACGCCGAAAAGGATCGTGGTCAATATCTTCCCTCCATTCTTCCGTACCCTCACAGTTCGCTAGCATATGTACCCATGATTACTGCCCCTTACCGACGGGACAGATTCTCAGCTGATTTTCATCATTTATCTCGATCACCCACCATGTACCAAGTGTTAGCCCGCTTTCTTAGAAGAGACCATTTAGGGTAGCTGTTTTAAAGAACAAAGTAAAAGCCTCTGTCGATAACATGTCAAAAACAACGATAATGTTAATAGCTTGTATTCTGTTGTATGGTTTCCTTTATTTCTGGATCTACCTTGATCGAGTTATATTTTAAATTTCGTATTTTCGATAACCTAGATCAGTGTGGTCGAACTTTTAATTGCTAGAGGGCCAAACAGAATATATTCTGAGGAAGGGCGGGTCAACTCTTCTAAATTACAATCTTAAAAAACGCGTACAAATGTAATACATAACATTAACAAACAGAGAAAAAAATTAGATGGAATTCAATTAAACTCAATTAAACTCCAATTAAAAATACAAGTGAAATACACAAACAAGAAAAATATAACATGCATTCCATTAAACTTCAAGTCTTTGAGACGTACCAAAGTAAGTGAGGACGTTAATGTGTGGATTGGTACTGATTTTATTAAACAAATTTTAAATATGTACTGAACGTTCTTTCAATGAATGTCTCAGCCAGAATTCTAGTGAAGCACTTTAAATGAGATTTATGTTTTTTTATTTAATGGCTTCTAAATGTAAAAAGGGAACTCAAACACACATATGTACCCCGAAATAATGACATGGTTTCAACTGAAAATTTATGTGGTTTAGGAAAACGGTCTTTTTGTTAAGAGTCTCCAGTAATCCTCGGGAATGTTCCATTTTGTGTCTTAGAAGAAAGAATCTCCCTGAAGATCACAAATTTGCATTTCAATGGCAGAGGGTTCATTGCAATTTCAGTTTACATGGGGTTGTTGAGCAGTGAAGTTTCGGCTTCAAGATATAAAAATTTAGATGTTGGCAGGATGGGAAGTGGGTTTATCGTTTGTTTTTAAGGCATTTGGCAACACATAAAGTTTTTTACGGAATCCTTCAATATGCCATACAAGTTGAGAAATATTTTTCTTGCAATTAATCTTTTAGCATAGAGATGAAATGTTAAATGAGTTAGGAAGTCAAGATTTTGTATGAATTCTTTGCTTTTCAGTTTATCTAAATATTCAGTTCCAATATTTTCATTTTTAAACGAAAGCAAAAATTTCATTTCTTAAAGCAAATATTTTTGGAGTTTCCAGCACTAAGAAAACGGACTTCACAATGCAATGAAATCTTATCATATTCAGCATTCAATGTATCCAAGAATAGGGAAAAGGGCAACAAAAATAAGCATGAGGGCCGCATGTGACCCGCGGGCCGGAGGTTGGACCTCGCTGACCCATGTGAATTGAATTCTGTTGAAATTCTTTCATTTTCTCTACGGACCTCTAACAGTTGTTCAGTAGGCCTACAATATAAAACCAGATATGTGATTTGAAGATCAATGAATTTTTTGAATTAGTGTTATATTTTTAAAGAATTGTTCAAAACTACACAGTAGAAAATAGTTCAATACAAAAAGGAAATTGCAATGCATCCATTATTAGGGTTTTTGTTACAGTACATGCCGTATATGCAGTATCACAATTTTATAATTATATTATTACTAGGGACCGGATTTTTAGGTTTTTAAAAACACTGTTTTAGGTTTTCCATTAGGTGAAATAGTTTTTTTTAGGTTTTTGTCTAAAATATCGTTTTCGGGTAGAACAATTGGTTTAATGAATTTGAATGTGCTACATAGGATTCAATACATAATACTTGTAAAGTTTAACTTAACAAAATTGACTTTAATTTGTGTAAACTTGCTTTAGGACAATATTATACAATTAAAGAAAGAAAGCATAAACAATCAAAAGAAGCAGTGAAAATAAGATTGTCTCACATTTCCTGGTTACAGTATATCACTAAATATCTTTCAAGATTCTCAACTGTGAAGTTCTTCCTGTTATCTCTTAGAATACATTTGAAGGCAGAAAATGTACTTTCAAACTCACATGACGTCAGCAATAGTTGTTCGTACGAATATTTTAAAAGGAATACGCCGGTACTCTTACACTTCCTCTCTTGATACTGTCATCCTAGACGACACTGGATTGAACGAAACGCTGGTGCTATTAATTTCAACTCGACAAAAATTCTCTCTCGGCAAAATATCGATATATCAACTGACAAACAAAAAAGACAAAAAAGTAGCCTAAATTAGGTATTTTAAGTTTTATATCTCTCTATATTGTCTATATTGTCTCTCCGCAAAATATCGATTTATCAACTGACAAACAAAAAAGACAAAAAAGTAGCCTAAATCAGGTATTTTAGGTTTTATATCCCGTTTAGGTACATTTAGGTTTTTATACCCCATTTAGGTATTTTTAGGTGCTACAGAATTAATGTGGGTGAATCCTATGGACATGATTCGAAAAAGTGTATAATCGCTTTTTGTTTTGGAAGTAAGGAAAAAAATAGGTAAAAACCTAAGAATCAGGTCCCTAATTATTACATTATACATACAACAATACTTAGCAGGCAGTTTAATACATCATCATAACCCTTTGTTAGTATCCTAGAGAGAAGAATTACAGCTCTCGCATTTATGTGCAAAGCATTATGAATCTCCAAGTCGCCATATATCGCACTTTAACCGTTCACCCGGAGTTGGCTTTTTGTGCGTGAAATATATTAAAGCTGAAAATAGGGACAGCTAATCTAGAATGGTATTGTTTTTATGCCAAGTCCAGTACCAAGGGATATTAAGGATATTTTAGTATCTCTCTTCTCCATACTTGAAAGCTCGTGTTTACAGTGTGCTGTTATTTTGTGACATTCGTGAGATATATTATGCCCACTTCTGTTTCTACCTTTGCGCAATCCATTATTAACTTTTTTAAATCTTTTCTGATAAAAAAATCCTCATCACTGTCCAATACTAGAACAGTGCACAAAATAATGACGTCACCCTATTGTAAAGAGTATACAAGTGTATTTTACACAGATTGTAAAAAAGTCGACCGCGGAAATATTACTGCAGTTAAATAAAAACTACTATAAGAAGAGGAATGTGTGAAAAATTACAAATAGTTGAACTGCTTATAAAATATAAATTTCACAAAATAGAGCAGTCATACCAGATGTCCAATTTCCTACGATTCACTTTCAATGCACCTGCAGTAGCCTGCCTAGGTATGAGAAACGTGCTTTTAGAACCATATTTAGAAAAGCATGTTGCATTAGACAATAATAAAAATAATGCCCGAATTAGTAGAATTAAATTAATTTAATGTGCCGTAAAAATTGACAAGAAGCTATAGACTTTTAGAAAAAATCTCGAACGGATAATTACAAAATTCAAACAAATTCGCTATGTCAATAAAAGTACACATAAAATGCAAAAGTATGAATAACGAACAAAAGAAAAAATGACTATGACAAATATAAAATAAAAGGGAATGAAAATATAAATACCGAAAATTTACACTACAAAAAAAGTTTAACAGAATGGAGTTAAAATACATATATAGGGGGGTACTGAAAACAGAACTTCCATAGAGAGTATCTTAGGCTATAAATTGTAAGACGCTACCAACCTATAGGTTTCGTTTCTACAACCTATTCACAGGAATAATTTTGTTGCAATATTTTAGAATAATTATTACCCGAAATAAAAATAACTTTACTATTCCTTACCATAGTTTAAATATCTTTAATAAATCCATCACGGTATATGGCTTGAAGGTGTACAATGATCTGCCTAGTGGTAGCAAAGTAATGAAGCCTAGTGATTTAAAAGTTTTTAAAAGATGTATTAAAATATTTTAATTAAATGTCCATTCAATATGAATGCTATAAGCTTTAGGCCTCATGAAAGTTATATATATATATATATATATTGTTATTCTTATAATATATGTATTATTTATTTTTTATTATAAGTATTTGGGTGTGAAATTGAGATTAGTGGGTGCATCATGTTCCTTCGTGTTTGCTATTTTAATTCAAAGGTTACCAGAATTTTTTTTATAAAACTTTTACGTCACAAACTATGTTTCCGAGAGTCAATCAAAGTCATGCCAACAGAATTTTGGGCATCCTTGACACGTTAGTTAATCACTGGCTTCATTTGCAGTGAAAGGAAAACGCTGTTGAAACATTTCGATGCGTCAGTAATATGGCAGCTGTTGATGTCGATATATATCCAGGAGTACCACTTATTGCAGAGTTTATCCAGTGTACTGACATGAAGAGTTGTGCATTTGGGGAATGAAGCGACTAGTTAGGAGTGTAATTACTTAACGACTCCCAAAAGGCTTGTGCGATGCGGCACAGCTGAATTAGAGTACAAAGGGGCTATTGTTGACCGCAAACAAAACCCCGCAAGTGGGCTCCTTTATGAGCGCCTGGATTAGAACCCAAAGACGACCAGTTCATATTTAGTCAGACAATGCTTTATGCGCATACCAGACTATAGCCTAGATAAAACAGAAAAAAGGCGGTGTAATAGAAGAACAGCATACATGAAATTGTAGTTCAGTGTAAGTTTCAATGCTTATACACAACCTTCATTACATAGGGTACATTTAAAATTATCCAGCAAATCCTGAAACAGTTTATTTCTTGTTTTATATGTAGCATTAAAACAATTCCGTAACTAGAGGCAAAAACAATCCTGTACATGCTTCAGGTAAAAATGAATGCTGAGTGGTTTTACTAACTGTAAAGACTGTATAAAATGAAAACATTTTGTGTATGATGTATTCTTTAATCTGAAAGTTAGCAAAAATCTCTTATTTAAAATTGCTCCATTTTTCCCAGCATTAGAATATTTTTCTCTGTAAACAATATAATACCTGCATATCGGTAATCTCACGCAACGTCATGATTATTTATAATAATAAAAAACTAACTCTTTAAACTACGAGTATATTATGAAACTGCAAAGGTAATAATAGTAAATATTTATAAATTCAATAAATTCTCTAGTAATTTTTTTTTTAATTCTTGGGAGAAATTACTCAAAATTCCTGTTGAAATGATTAACAGTAACTAAAACTTTAAGAAGGCTTATAGGTAAACTATGTTTCTTTATTGCTAAGTGAAAGTATACTAAATTTGAGATTTCTGTGAAACTTAAAAAATAATCGAAAAATGGGCATTCATAAACCTTTATCTGAAGAAAATTAATTGAAAACATACAACATTAAATACACATTACGAAAGAAGCCATGCAGAGTAGCGAGTGGAAGTAAATCATTATGAAAATTTTACAAGTAGATGCAAACGTTAGCAATAAAAGAAATGTAAAAATCCGTGAGTTCGAGCAGTAGGAAACGTGTATTGAAAATTAGGAATACCCCGAATGTCTTCTTTTAAATTCATTTATTTTAAAAATTCTTTCGACATCTAGCAAGACCCGAAATATCCTCGTTCGTACTCATCATGCCACATTTAGCCATTAATCAATTGAGCATTACTCATATTTAGTAGACATTCTATGGATGAGAGTTCATAGACATAGGTCAAGTTTTATCAAATGACCTAGTCTGAATTGTAAAATACGTTCTAGACCCGTAATAAGTGAGTGTTCTCTTAATACTTATTACTACTCATGCATATAATGATGTAGCGTTGGAAAAAAATCATTTTCCCTTGAAAAACACAAGACATCCATCCAAAGTTAGGTAAAAAAGAGCATAAAAGCTTTCTGATTCAGGAGATTCTTTTGAAATGTAGTTACTATGAAAAAATCTGGTATTCATTCACGTAAAATTCTCCTCGCAAGCAATACAACTTTCTCTATTTGCAATCTTAAATGGTTTTCCTGAAGTGTTTTTGCCCCACGAACTGCTCATCGCACAAAACATAAGCATGAGTTTGTGCTCATGATGGACGGCTTATAACTACCCTTCAGAGAATTTTAGCAATTATTTTCCTAATACAACGTTTAGCTCTTAGTATTAGCAAGCACTTCGTAAACAAATGTAAACTTAATCGTTAGAATCGTATTAAGAAAATTAGCTCAAGATGAAATTTGTTATGTGTAAAATAGTATTAAAAAAAAAAGCTGGCGCCATCCCCCGGAACACAATCCGAAAGGTATCGAACCCGAATTCAGCAGTTTGTTTTTAAACGATTCTTCGTTCTCGAGTAAGTACACAAAGAGATAGGCTAGTGGACATTTTCTTAAAAGATGAGAAGCAACAAGCACCCTAAGAATGCAAATGAACACAACAAAGGCAGAAAAGACTTCATGAGAATTTAAAAAAAAAATACTCCTCTTTACAATCCTTAAGTGACCCTGACGAGGGTGAAAGAATGTATTGCCGAAAGCTTGGAGTGGATTTATCTCACCCGAATGGTGGTCCGTCACATTGTTGTTTTTACATAAATCACAATATTCTGCCAAAATAATGTACAGGGTGGACCAAAAGTCGCGATCGGATATTTTTTATGTTAGTTTATGCAATAATAAAATGCCGCAATTGACGTAAAAACTTTATTTATTGAAGTAGCAAGTATTAAGGGATGGGAATATGGTAAAATAAAGTTCCCTGGGCCTGTCAGCGTCATTGTTAAACATCCAAAGTTTCGGTATGTGCACCATCGTTTTCCGCGCACAGTTGAATGCGCTGCCATGTCCTTCTGCTTGCCCGCCTCAGCATTTCGAGAGTGATCGTTCTGAAGATACGGATGATCTCTCTCTTCAGTTGTTCAACAGAATCCATCCGAATCATTCCAAGATTTTCTTTTAAGTAGGACCACAGCCAGTTGTCGCACGTTGAGAGGTCGGGGCTTCTTGGAGGCCAAATGAGAGGTTCACGTAGGAAAGCTGGTACTTAACCGTTCCCGAACTGGAGTCCAGATATGTCCTGGGGCTCCATCTTGTTGAAGAACAACGGTGTTAAGAATACAAACTTTGTCAAGTTCCGGAACCAGTTTCCGTAGATTGGCTTCAATGGGAGCTGCTTTAATGGAACGATTAAAGAAGTTCTCTCTGATTTCTTCGTACGTTTCGCCAGTTTGTTCTTTTTCATGAGCCCACACACTAACAATGAGACGTTCCTCAATCGTATATTTGCTTGTACCCGCCATTGCTTACAACACAAACATAACACAGCGTTTCACATCGACAACAATCGCCTAATAAACCCGCGCGCAAGAAACATCTTGCTTGTTACCAAAACATAACAATGACCTTGCTCTATCGCAAAATTGACAAACTATTGCTACAAAAAGTATATGAATGGGGTAAATATTCCTCTGAGCCTATGAATAGTTTTTAATTAGTTTTCGGTTTCGGAAATCGAGTTATTTCAATATAAACATTATC
This sequence comes from Ectobius pallidus, assembly GCA_964059195.1. Classification (NCBI taxonomy): domain Eukaryota; kingdom Metazoa; phylum Arthropoda; class Insecta; order Blattodea; family Ectobiidae; genus Ectobius; species Ectobius pallidus. The sequence goes on from CAXKWD010000003.1 coordinate 58,776,942, forward strand.
CGATCGCGACTTTTGGTCCACTCTGTACAATGCATAATATGCAAGTCTATGGATAATTTGAAGCCATGACGAAGAGTCTATATTCGGTGTACATTTAGTACATTAGCGCAGTGTTTTGATTATGCGATAAAAGCCACAAACTTAACACATAACACAAATGTATTAAACAAGGGTGTGGTCTAAATCCATAAATTATATTAATTACAGCATAGAGTCGGTCATTTGCGAGCATTTAGCACACAACTGATGTTCTCGTCAGATCGTCTGCTCTAATGAAAATAAATAGAAACCATGGATTCTATTTTAGGCTTCCCTAAGACTGGGCAGTCAGTCAATTTACTTTAAACTGCTGAGACGAGGAACAGCCGAATTGGAATTTGTCTGTAGGCAGAGTCATTCCATTCCTCTTTCCGCCACTCATCACAAATTTTTGTCATTTACTGTGATTTCTAGAGTAATAAGTTATATTTTGTAAGATCACTATGCAGCACTTTTTCGTAGGTGCGAAATTTATATGAAAAGCAACAGCACACCATTTCAATTACAGTGGTAAAACTTTTTTTGGTGATGTGAATTAATATTCGAAATGAGATATTACCTGCTAGTTTTTACAGTGCATGACAACTCATCTAGGCACATCATAGTTCATTTGCTGCTAGAGCTTAGAGTGTACAGGTTATTAAATCCGATCACTGTTTACAATTTATTTTCTTCTATTTGCATTTTTTTGCTATTATCTTCAGAGGGGTATCAATTTACTTCTCACAAAAAGAAGAAACAAGCAACTTTATATCTCCTTCAAGGTAAAACGTTTGTATTGTATAAGGCGGTAAAAGATTCCCGTATTCTGCTTTAAGATAAACACAAAGAGAGGCTTATACCTGCTTACATGACAGAGAGGAGAATAAGATCAACTTTGTGATCAGATAGTGTTTGCTGATAGGAGAAGAAAGAACAAGCCGCCCTCCCCACATATTGACATAGGACAAAAGTCAAGAAACAGATCCGTGTAACAAAGAAAGCGTATCGCTCGTCTACGTGAAAGATATCTCTCCCTAAAAGTCAATATATAGAGCGGATATCGGGAATCGGACCTGTAAGTTTAGATCCTAAGGGATTACATTTCCTTTCCTACTTTGCTTTAAATGAGATTGAAGAAAACACGCTATTACCGCATCTGCTAGTGATTTACTGTTACTTACGTGGAAACAAATTAATCTTGAAATCGAAGCTAACAAAATTGTTTAAAATTGTATTTGAAAGCACTTAATTAGAAGCATTTACGAAGATTATAAGAAAATATGGCAGAAAGTGATAGTCCATTTTTAATAACAAGATGAAGGTGTGCACAAATGTGCATTGTTCATTCGTTAGCATAATTCACCAACGATTTTGTCCCTTTGGGTTAAGGGTTAAGGGTTTGAGGGCGTTAAAACCAAAGTGGTAAAAGTCATGTTTTAAAATGTTTTAACCTAAGTATTGGAATGCAATGTTGCGGTATAGATATGTTAGCAGGAAGAGTCGTGTAAGTCCTATTATGTTCATACACTATATGTGTATATATGTACACATAGGTGGGAGGACAATATTAGGAGAGATTATTATAATGCATCTAACAAAACCTTCTGTTTCTCTAAATGCATAAAACATGATCCGGTCCTGCTGCCAGTCGCAAATCTATTGAGAAGGTCGTAAACTCTCGTGGGCTTACCTATGATAAAATGTGAAATAGCATGCCAATGAGAACAAAGCAGCCAAAGTTAACAACATCTTTTAAAAAAATGACAAAAGTTAAACTCTCTATCAGAAAACCTTTGTTACGTGGGTTGCTAATTAAATATATAATTACAGACTATTTTATTGTGTTATACGCAAAAGTTTAATTATGTGCTTGGCGGTGTAGTAGTTAACTGTATTCCCCACGATTTCAGAAGGAATGGACTAATGGGAAGATCACCATTCATTTTCTTGTGTTAATTAAAACGAACGCATTGGCTAGAATTTGGAATGGATTTGAGCACCTAATAAAACTGAGAGCATTAGCGGTCATTTAAACTAAAGATAATTTCACAGGTAAAGGTAGCCTAATTCACTTTAGCCGCAAGAGATCGTACAGAGCGTAATAATTCAGATAGTTGTAACACTGTAATCTATCCAGTAGCGAAGCAGTAAATTTTCTGTCCCGGTTCGCTAATTGGTTAGACGTTGGGGTGGTAACCTGTAAATTATAAGGCCACATACATACACGCACACACACGCGCACTGAGTCACCCGCATCCTCTCATCTTAATGCCCTGTATTAGTATTAGATGCTTTGTGAGCTAGCCTATTTGCTATCTCCTGTGGTGTAAACCCCACATGACAGAAGCGTGTGCGGGCTCTTTTCCTTCCTATATAATAATGAGAACTATCTTGTGTTTACTGTCTTGTTGAACCTGCCATTCCTAATATATCGAATTTATTTTATTCTTGGGATTGTAAGAGTTAGGCTTTGTATTAATTGCGTACATATATTAAGTCTTCTTTTCTTTTATCTTGGGAATTGTTAAAGCACATAATGGTCCATGCTGACTCGTGCACATGTTAAACTATAATGCTGTAAACAGTAAATAATTATAAGATACTGAAATAAGTTATTTTGTAAGCCTTCGCGTTTCAAGGGCAAGATTACTAGTTTCCTTTTTCAGTATCCATTTTTCTGAAAATTTAATAAAAATATAGGTAAAAATTATCACGGAAATGAATTTCTTACGGCGGTCTGCGTAGCATTCAAAATTACAAAAAAAATACAAATATAAAATAAAAATGGACTTAAACAATTAAATTGTATGGACATGTAAAAGGAATGGAAGAAGAAAGGGTACCAAGGAAGGTATGGGAATGGTATCCACCTGGAAGAAGAAACAGAGGCAGGCCTCCAAACTAATGGATTTAGGAGATCAGCACAGGAATTAAAGACAGGGAAGTACAAGTGGACTGGATTACAGAGACGAATGGAGGAAAAATAAAACTTAAGCACAGAAAGATGTCATTAACGTTGTCCTCTGATTATAAATAAAAATTATGAATACCTTCTGGGTAAATTTTTATTATAATGAAGCCTTGTTTGTCCAATAAAGTAGGGAACTGAAACTGAAAATTCAGGCACATTACATGCGAATAAAAATATGACTATTTGTTGTTTTTATCGACAGGGTGTACTGCAACTTAAAACTTTGACACTGGTCGGAATTTTTCCTGCAATAATTTAGTATTATTCTAAATACAGACCTGGACCTGTCATTTTTATGCATGCATGAATGTCATCGACCTGGGCGATCTTAGGGCGAAGAAATCAAGCGCCACTCAGGCCGACAAAGTATAAAATTCTGATATTATGCACTGATATGACTTTTTCTACTTTAACCATAGACAATGCAATTATCTCGTGTCATATTACCCTGTAGAGCTATTGGCTACATTGTGTAAGGCTGCTACATCTGAATGTGTATATCTCGCAAAGAAGACTTAAAAAGGCTTGAGTTTGGAGAACGCGTTACTAACTTATAACTACCCTTCAGATCACTTCCAGGAAACCATATTTCAGATAAAATATTGAAATCTTAGAAAAAATACCTAGTAAGCTTAATGAACACTTCAACATAATCGTTGGAGTCATTTTCGAAAAATAGCGAAAAACAAAATTTTCTGTATATTAAGTTAGCGTAAGAGAATTTCGTTGATGTTGTTTGTGAATTATTGCAATAATATACCTATTTTAACCGAATTGCAAATTTTATTCTGATACTTTTTATGTCTGGGTTACGCTTATCACAGATGTGTTTCCGAAAATTCTGGTATTCACGGAACCTCGTAACGTATAATAATGCTGAAAACCCGATACATATATCAGGGTCGAACACAACGTGTTCTCAGACTACAGAACCTACAACACCGGTGGTCAAAATAGTAAATAATTTTTATTATCCCAGCTATTTTAATTTCTGAAAGGTATTTTTATCCGAGAAATTTTAAATTCTGATAAGAAGGTGCGAACAGTGAACGTAAAAGGCTTTCTTTCGCACTTTTCACTTATTTAAAACACGTTGAATGAAATTCTCCTTGAATATTCTTAACAACGGTTCATTTCCCTGAAAGTAGAGGAATCATTAAGGCATTGAATTAATAAGTATTTCAGTTACTCGTGTACAAAGTCCCTGCCGTTGTTTTTCAGGGGATGGAGAATAGTAAAGCAAATTTAAACACTTCCGTTAAGGAATATCACCCTCATGGCTGAGCTAGGAATATAATATAAAATGTGGCAGGTGTCAAAATAACAACGTTCCCATACAATTTATCCTATTTACATCAATTTAGTCACGTTGCCTACTTCAGGGAAGGGAAGGAAACTTGTACCATCAGAAATGAAATTAATCATGAAGATCATTAACTTGAGATTAGCATCTGAAAACGAAATACGGACATCTTGAAAGTAAAGCTACTTTGGATTTTGTCATTTCTACTGAAGCAGAATATGTGACCTTTTCTGAAATGTTAATAAGGCATGTTATTTAGGCGTGGGTAAAGGGTTACCATTACTATTATTATCTTTATAATAATTATTATTATTATAACTATGGTATTACGTAGAAAGTTCTTTGAAAAGAAGAAATTGCATCCATTTCTTAATTTAATATTATTACACATATTATGTAAATTATATATTTTATTACGTTAAATTATTACATTGCTACAATATTAATGTACTATTATAATGTGTTACAATTTATTACTGACATGCTGTGAGCAAGAGCTTTGATAATGTTGAGGTTTTAAATGAAATAAGTTATATATGCATAAAGTGTTAGGACTATTTCATTTTAGAAATATATGCTACCATTGCAATGGACTGACAACAAAGAACATCCTTGATAATGAAATGTGTACAATGAATAATCTTTTTTATATAAAAGCAAGGGTATTCAACATAGCACAAAAACAACTAAAATGGAAGTCTGAAACCCTGACATACACATTAGTCAGCTTTTATATCAAAACACTATGCTAGAGGTATCGTATTGTAATAAACTGTTTATATTATAATCTACAAGAAGGAAAAGAAAGTAAAATTAACACGACTGATCGATATTCATACTTACTGAAGCAGAATTTCGTCTTAATCAGATAATTGTACTCTTCAGAAAAGGAATAATGAAGCTTCCAGAGAGCTGGAGTGTATCGGAAATGATTAAACTCAAGCTTATGTGCACATTGCGTGACATGCATATAATTATCAGAAACTCCTGACTGGTATTCCTACTTGAGAGAAGTTCCTGAACAAGTTACGCATAAACTGTAAGACAGGGTGTGATCAAATGGATTTTGAGTAAATTGGAAACGTGAAAAGATTTTTGAGTGAAAATAAATTACTGAGAATTCATTACGTTATACAGAGAAGAAGCTAATGCCGCACAACAACTGAAATTAAAATTTATATTAAAATGTCAAGGTTCTTTCTACTATGCTTGGTGTGACGATCTCCGAGCATATCTTAAAGCTGGCCAAGCTATGAGTCAATTCAAAGTTAATTCTGACTACCACTCTTACAACACCCGACATAAAAACAGCATAGCACTGACGAAACACTCTACCCATCTATTCGAATCTTCTCCATACTACTTATGCTCTAAGGTATTTAATTCACTCCCCTCTCATATCACATCACAAAAAACAGAAATTTCATTTAAGAAAATGCTCAAATCATTTCTTTTATCAAACTGTTTTTATAATATAAGTGATCTCTATTCTTTGTAAGTGTGTATATACTGTATTCTTAAATTTATCATTCAATTTGTATAGGCCTAATTCATCTTCCATATACTGTAAAAACAGAGCTAGAAATAATATTAAAATGTACAATGTAGTAACATGTAGCATGTTTAAATATTGAATATTTGTATGTAAATTATTAATTTGTAAATGTGTGTGTTAAACTTTAAGAAATGTAGTTTATAAATATATGTAAACTTATAAGTGTAGGTTAATGAAAAACACTGTACTGTGCAAGAAAATAAACTAACTAACAAACTAACTAATCAACCCGTACGGGGCATCGAGGCCTCCGGGGGAGGTTTCCATTACCGAAAACCAATTTAGTTACCCTTATTTTCTAGTAGAAGCCAGAGTAGTTACTATAGACCCACTGCGGGAAGAAACCCGTAGGAAGGAAATACAGTATTAAAACGACGTTCAATTTTATTCACAGGCTGCAATTTCGGCTTGGAGTTCTTTATCACGCTGCAAATCTACGACAAAGGACCCTCAGTTTATAGTCCCTCATAGTCCCTCTCGAAGGACTTCGTGCCCTAGCTTATGTTATTGAAAATCCGTTGACCTCAGTCGGATTTAGACCAGCCTATGGCATGAGGCATATTCTGTTCGATCCTCAAACTCTAATCCGAATGTGCCTTAGACATAATTATATGTTATTAAATTCACTAGGTCTGAGAAATACTACTCATGGAAGAGATTGTTGTGTATTTACTCGTATTTGTTCTTTCTGTCCACTTGAAGAATACAAAAACGAAACTTTGCACACATATTCAAAATTAAATATTTGAATAATTCTGAGGAAGCAATATAATTTAAATCATTAAAGATCGTTAGATCATGCACATTGGCCCGTGAGATTACTAAATAAGTTTTTACCCTGTCCCTTCTTCTAAGGCTCTAAGCAAACATAGAGACTTCTAGGCTGACTCGTCCGGAGTAGTCATTTCGTTGTCTTCCTTCCGTTCCTTCTTTTCCATATCGAAATTATGGGGAAAGGATCTCGAAATGTTTTTGTCCAACATGGCTTTTTGCCTTCTTGGAGACAATTTACGAGCCGGAACATTAGAGGCGTTTGAGAAAGAAACCGAGGACAGCAGCAGGTGGCGCGTTTCAATAACTGAAGGTACACAACATCATTCGACTTCCAGAGGGGCTGCAGAATAAGGAGTTCCATAATGAAGCTACATACAAAATCCTAAATCAAACGTACACCGATTAAATGATTTTTCGATAGTCGAATTATTGCGTTTTTCATGCCAATATGGTACTTCATAAATATACGTCTGCTAATACGATTTATAATACAGTATATTTATTTACATCGATACCGAACCTTCATGGGAAAATTATTGAAAATTTGGAAGCTCATCGATAACAGTGAAGTCAACGAGATTTGAGAGAAAGTAGATAACATGCTCATAAAGTAAAATACGTGGTATTAAAATTTCACTTTCGAGGCTTTGTTAAAGTTGCTCTGCTCATTTGTGCCCAGTGTATGTGCTATAGAACCCCACCGCTCCACCTGCATTCGAAGAGATAGAAAGACTCGTGCAGATTACAATTTTTTTTTCAATGTGAACAAAGCAAATAAAATATAATACGTTCTTGATTCATATTATGATTTATGCTTTAATTCTCCTTTTAGAAACTGTTATTTATGATTGTTCTCTGCGAGTATGTTAATATACATAACAATGCTGAAAAGGATAATCTGTACAGTTGGTAGGCATTTGCATATGTTTGAATTTCATTTTGCGTCGTAAAAATGTCAGACCACACGCTTGTAAAGGCACAGATAGAGTGTACAAATGAGAAGATTAACAAAACCTATTCTATAGAAACCCAATTCGTAAATTAGATTTATTCGTATGGCAAATATAACTGCATGCGCAGAACAGTAAATGCTGATATTTAAATTGTTAAAACGCGATTTCAAAAGGCTAAAAGGATCATCATAGCATTGTTTTGTATGACATCCCTTTCCCTCACATAAACAGGCATGTTTGAACTTCATCAGATGTGGATTAAAGTTAATCATGCAATCGATGCACAGATTATACAGCGATTTTAGAAAGTTTAAGCGTAGGGAATTTCAAGGACAGGAAATAATCCGGCGAACAGAATCATGTGTTAATTTTGATTTAGTGCATGTTCTACAAAAATACCTTTTGAGTAATAATACATTATTACGTCAAACTTCATTACTCAGTGTTTTTGGAATATAGTAAATATGACCACCATTTTGTTGTTCTTATAATAAGAAGTTAACCATCGAAACCCGAACCCCTTCTCACAGTGATATTCTCAAATGGACTGTTAAATAAAATCAGGTAAACTGATATAACCAAGTGCCAGCATGTTTTTTTTTTAATCAGTGATACACGCAATTATGATAGGCCCATGCATAAAAGTTATTTTTGTAATAGATGTCCGAGTTAACTCCAAAAACAAAATGTGCCGGCAATAATAATAATGATGCAATAGACCTACGATTCGCTGATATCTCTGTTTCAATTTAAAGCAGCCTTAAAGGTTATGAATGAATAATAAGCATATGCAATCTATCTGTCAGGAATTACATTAGGTATATTGCTGCACAGGAACGATAAGAAAAATACTCACAGTAAAATATAGCCTAATGTAAATATCGGTAGTCTACATAACCATAGAATACACATTATAATATCAATATTCAACGGCTAGTTGATATAAATCGTTTATTTAAGTTATTATTTAGCCACACTGACATCGTTATGAAGAAACAAATCAATGAAGGCTGCTAACAATATGAATAAACGATTGGCAATTTGTTAAGTTTTTTTAATACATTGTGGGCCTTGAAAGAATATTGATTACAAAATTAATATTGATATACGCGTTACTTCGGTACCGATCAACCGATTTGGCCCTAATTCAATAGGCTTGTACCCAAAAACGTCATAAATTCGTATACCAAGTTTCAAGAAAATCCGATAAAGCGTATTTGAGTTATCCACGCCTTTGTGATATATTACCATAAAAAGGCACTAAATTGGGCATTATTCCGGTACCGCCCAACCGATCTGGTCCAATATCAATAGACATCTTCCCATGGACATTGTAAATAGGTATTCCAAGTTTCATGAAAATCCGATAAAGCGTATGTGAGTTATGGCGCCTTTAAAATATACACTAAATTGGGTTTTACTCCGGTACCGGTGAACCGATTTGGTCCAATTTCAATAGGGTTCTTCCCATGGACATTATAAACGCGTATACCAAGTTTCATTCAAATTCGATAAAGCGTATTTGAGTTAGAGCGCGTACTAGACACACGGACGGACGGACGGACGGACGGACGGACGGACAGACGGACAGACATTTTTCGTCCCCCACACAATCTCATAAAGTACCATACTGGCACTTAATAATGTGTATACTAGATTGTGATTGTTTATTGCTGTTCCTACTTTAATTACTCTAGTCTCACCACAGAGGGAGTGTTCACCCCAGAAATTCTATGTCGCGTTTTCAGCATTACTGAAAGTTTTGAGGTTCCCTGAATTCAAATACAGAAATTTCAGATAATTTACACGAATAAATTTTAAATTTTACAATTTTCTGAAAAAGGCTCTAGCGTTCTGTTTGAACTTTGTACCGGGCACATATACTAATTAATATCAACTTTTATTTAAGACTTTTTAAACATTTTTCTGCATGGTCATCGTTGGTACAAACTCAGGATTTTTGTCTTGCGTCCGAGACAACCCACTTTTGTATAAGGCTGTGAGAGGTGTATAGCTAATCCTTGCAATGATGCCTTTTTTGTATTCAAATTTGAAATAAGATTATATTTTCCATGATTACGACAGAGAGAGTTATGTGAGTGTTCCACAACACATTTTTATATAAATCAGCATGTAAAAATCGTTCTAGTACTTAACCTAATGTTTCGGAATTTCTTAAAAATGTAAACTAAACTGGAAAATAATTTTAGTAAATGTAATTTACTTTATCAAGTTAACTAGCGATGATGAGGAAATATAGCTGTAATAAGAAGTACCGGTACTTAAACGCTTTCATTGTTTTGTAGTACTGTATACGGTATCTTATTTCTAATACCATTTTAATGACAGCTTACGAAGTAAGTAATCCTTATGTGTGTGTGAATATATATATATATATTACTGGATCGCTGTTTTATAACCAATCGAGAGCTTTAATTCTCAAAACTATATATATATATATATATATATATATATATATATATATATATATATATATATATATATATATATATATTAAAGCTCTCGATTGGTTATAAGACAGCGATCCAGTAATTATATTAAACCATCTGTATGGTAATTCAATAGCCGATTTCTTCTGTTCCAGGAGGGTGTCCCATTATTGCTGAGTGCTTTAGTGAAATATTTATATAAATTGATTAACATCTTTAGAACAATGACACGAAATAGGCCTAATCTGGTGGGCGAAGATGGCTTTCAGTAATTAAATTTCTCCGTTCGTACAGTAGGCAACAAGAAATAACAAAGGACGCTTAAGCATTAAAAGTCCAGTGAGTCAATACGAGTATATTGCTTTATGTACCGCTATTAATTTCACAGGAATGCCAGTGGAAGCATATTGTACAAACGTGATTCCATCATTAACTATTAATTACTTCCTTCATGATACAAATTAAAATTGTAAAGCAAAACGATCAGAAAAATAAAAAAATGACTGGCATATATATTGCATACCTGCTATATTAAGATTCTTCACTTTTCAATATTGTTCATTGATCGCCAAATGAAAAATGATATTTTGTTCATAGTCAATTTGATAACCATGAAATTAACAAATTCTATTCTTGTCGTATTGATGAGTTCAAAACATGACTAAAGTACAAACTAGATTACCTCATGGTACTGAAGAACCTATGATTCTACATAATCTTTGCATAGCACATTTGCAAATTCGCTTGAGATTTATTTTTTTAATTTTATACTGTTATAGATTTCTATTTTGCATTCGGACAGAAATGTGTTATCTCCTAAATCCTCTTCATCAGCTGTAACGATAGGTTATATATTCCGATTTTTGAATGAATAAACAAATAAATGGTAATGTAACTTCTTGTGTAATAAACGGCAGTTAACAGTTAATACTCAGTTAATTCACATTGGATTGCATGTGGTTGTGCTAAAAAAATTATACTTAGCCTATCTAGTATTTTCGGATATTCGCTTCGAAATTTGACCTAGTTTCAACGTTACGTTTTTAACCGAAGTTCAACTTTCAGCATTAGACACATAAATAACTATTTATTTTGAGGCATATAATATTATAATATGCATAGCTAAATCTGTCCTTTTTTCTCCATTGTAAGCGTATCTTGACTTCATATTGTTACATTGAGAAAATGTTAATCTTTAAGAATTTCGATCACATATTATTTTCATCATTATCACCATAATCATAATCAATAATCAATATCATCATAATCATCTTCTAAAAATCAGTTCTCTATAAACCTTTACAGCATGACGTAATAGCGTTTAACACAATTGGAATCCTAAATTACACTTTTCACTTAAGTGTAGACAATGGCAATTCTCTGTTAGAAGACTAAAGCAACAAAAATACAGAGTTCAAAGTGTACTGTGAGTGACTATAACGTGCAATCCCAACATTGTTTTCCACACTTCTTACAGATGTTCTAGAGTGAGAAGATAGGAGTTAAGGAGTAAAAGCGTTATCGTGGAAGAAGAAAGCTTTTGTAACAAAAAGTACGTCTTTTTCTGCTAATGTTTTATCTTGTAGTCAGCTTCTGCTGCAATTTATTTTCTTTTTGGTACACTAGTTATATCGAATGGGAATAGAGTTCTAATATAGAAAATAAGAAGAGGAAGTAAGGATAATATAAACTAGAAAACTTTGAAGATAACTATCGGAAACATCTACTTTCCTAATCCGGAATTGCAATTGACTGCACAATGTAGGATGTACATGAATGTAAGGGCGGTTGGGTGAATATAAGGTCAGTAGGTTGAAAGAATGACTGGCTCGATTAATTGACATATATATTTACGTAAATTTGTAAAATGAAAATATATATGTATGGTTAGTAGGCTTAGCATAAAATCAAGGTGAATCACAGGAAGTTCATAGCATTTTGTTGGATATTGGTTGGATATCCGGCAAATAGGAGCCTTCTAACACAATAACTAGAAGAAATTGATCTGGTTCTATCAAACTAAAATGAATTTTGGATCTGACAGAAAGCCAATGATTAAAAATAATTCAATACCTTAAATTTATTGTTGATTCACAATAATATGCAATAACATAATGAACTGTTTCAAGACTGGTAAAAAAAATTTTACTCATTATGATGAATGATTGAGTGTACCACATGACTGAATCTTCGCCGGAAGGGAGTGAAGAAGAAGAGGCAGGTTTTGATCCATCTTACTTCATTATGTTATTGCATATTATTGTGAATCAAGAATAATTTTAAGGTACTGAATTATTTTTAATCATTGACTTTCTGTCTGACCCAAAATTCATTCTAGACTTGTTTATAAGCCAGCTCGATTTCTGGTAACTGTGAAGGCATTCGTTGTGATAGAAGGCTCCTATTTGCTCTGAAGTATGCTGGATATCCAACAAATATCCAACAAAAGCTATTTGAACTTCCTATTTGCTTTGACGTATGCTGAATATGCAACCAACATTCTACAAAATCGATTTCAACTTACTATAATTCACCTTGATTTTATAGATGTCTTGCTACAATTAAACTTCCCACCCTCGTAAATATAATCTTGTCCGATTAGCTAATATTTTACAGGATTTAATATATTAAGGTGTTTCAATGGAGAAAAGGGGCAGAAAAGGGAACGACAAGGCAAAAAAGTGAAATGACGAGTGAGAGAATATGCTCTACTGGACTTCCCCAATTGCTACCATGATCATACATATTTATAAAGTTCTAGCCAGGATGTATGGATACTGTCCTTTTTGTATATCTTCATTGCGGTATCTGTATAAACGGAGATAATTTACTGCGAGTATTTTAATAGACTATCAAAAGAGCAATAAGCTACTTCACATGGAACGAGCAAACGAACGGTGGAGAGGATAGTGAGTGGATATGAGGTAGATAACAAGAGCGAAAGAGAGAAAGAGAAAGCTAACCAGTGGAAAGTAAATAATTCAGCAACATGTTTTTGTTCACAAAAAGAAGCCATCGTGCAGTATGTAGAATGTATGTCGATGGAATGTATATATAGTAAGAAAATACATAAATATAACTTACATCAGTCTAATGAGAGAAAGAGCTGCATAAGTACATAATTGTTAGGTGGACGGCTAGATTGATACTAACCCCTTTAAGAGGTGAAATTACACACTAATATAAGCACTAAACTAAAATCATCAGTGGATTATAAGTTTTAAATCATTATAATAAATTCCGTCGAAAAGCTAGTTTCAAAATGTGTAACCGTAATACGAGAACAAATGTATACAGATGTTAAGTTATATCACTAATCTTTTAACCTAATATTTATGCTTAAATTGTTGTAGTGAAAATATATACATCAGCAGTAGTAAAAAGGTTGAAGGTGCATTGGAAAAGGGTCGAGGGGAATTATATAATTATTGATGAATAAATGGAAGGAAATATTAATTCAGCAGTAGGATGAACATATGGATGACAAAGCCTGAGAAAATGGACCATTTGCATTAAAGAGAATAAGTTATGGTTGAAAGAATGACTGGCTCGATGAATTGACAGATATATTTATGTATGTTTGTAAAATATAAAGATATATGTATGGTTAGTAGGCTTGTAGAATAAATGATGGACGGTTGATTGGAAAAATCAAAGAATGGTCGGATTAATAAACAACATGGCTGGATGGATACATGAATGGATAGATAACAGAACAGACTAATGGGTGCTTTCAGAGGGAAGACAGGGGGAGAGAGAGAGAGAGAGAGAGAGAGAGAGAGAGAGAGAGAGAGAGAGGGAGGGAGAGGGAGAGAGAGAGAGAGAGAGAGGGGGGGAGGGAGAGGGAGAGAGAGAGAGAGAGAGAGAGGGAGGGAGAGAGGAAAAAATTGAATTGGGATAAGTAGGTAAAAAGATACACAGAGTAGTAAAAAGACTTCACATAACAAGTGTTTTACGTTTTCGTATATTCAGACTGTTTTTGCAGCATATGTTTTATTGAAGCTAATGTGTCCTCATTTGCCCTATACAAATGACGGATTGGAATAAAGCATGTGATGCCATTGCTCTCATTTAATGTGTAAACTTTTACAAAAGAGCAAAGCTTGTAACCATATTTAATTCATCTGTATGAGGGAATCACCATGGATCAGTAAGCAAATCGTTATATTGCTATGAGATTTTGCGAATGCACTGGTCAGGAAGGTTATTCCCCAAGCTCGAGATTACATGTCTAAAGCCGGACAAAATGAACCATTTGCATTAAAGAGAAGAAGTTATGATCGACAGTTTTTTTTTACGATTACTATCGCTCCATATTTCTGTATACAAGGATTACATTCCTTAAGCAATGAAGAATCATATTATATTACTCGCAGCATGCAAGCTATATTTTCATCGAATGTACGAGATGATCGCATTACTTAAAGCTTTTGCTACTCTGGCTTCAGCTAAGTATATTCAGTGGATCATAGGAAAATATTCCTATCTAACTCTCCGCATCTCAACTTTATATAACAAAACATATATTTTTCATCAGAGCTTACGAAATGATTACATAGAATAAATAAAAAAGGAGGTAAATGGGAACTATTTTCTATCTGAGCAGAACGTAGAGAAGTTTGAAGGTGCTGAGCTAGGGGCTAATTGAAAGAAAAATAAAGTACGGAACATCGGGAGTAGTAAGAAAGTGGTACATCGACCATGAAAGACCACATTTTTTTGGTCACCTGACCATGTGGTGGCGCGGCGCATGTGTCATGTGTCAGTGACCTGAACTGGTTTGTTCAAGGTTATCGCATTGTTTGGTTGGAGTACGAGTTGGGATATCATTTAAGTTAATTTATATGAGCAGGTGTGCATGTTGACATTGATGGATGGAGTAATTGTTGCGATGTATGTTAATTTGGGCGTTGCCCGTTATGTCCGTATTAGGATGCTTATAAGAACAAGTTGGGATATCATTTAAGTTAATATATATATGTGCAGGTGTTCATGTTGTCATTGATGAATCGAGCTATTGTTTTGGGCGTTGTCCGTATGTGACCTAAGCGGAAAATTTATGATAGGCGTTGGCCGATGTATGTTAATTTGGGCGTTGCCCGTTATGTCCGTATTAGGATGCTTATAAGGACAAGTTGGGATATCATTTAAGTTAATTATATGTGCAGGTGTTCATGTCGGCACTGATGAATGGATCCATTGTATGAAGTTGTTGCGATGTATGTTAATTTGGGCGTTGCCCGTTATGTCCGTATTAGGATGCTTATAAGAACAAGTTGGGATATCATTTAAGTTAATATATATGTGCAGGTGTTCATGTTGTCATTGATGAATCGAGCTATTGTTTTGGGCGTTGTCCGTATGTGACCTAAGCGGAAAATTTATGATAGGCGTTGGCCGCAGCGGATGATCAAGATTTATAAGGAATAGCAGGTGGCTGAGTATATGTTAATTTGGGCGTTGCCCGTTATTTCCGTATTAGGAGGCTTATAAGGACAAGTTGGCATTGACCTAAGTGGACTTGTTCAAGGTTTCTGCATTGTGTGGTAGGAGAATAATAATAATGGTGGAACGAGTTGGGTTTAATTAATGATAGGCGTTGTGTGGACTTGACAGATGACCATGTCATGTCTCCTAGCGATGTGTAATAAATAAGGGTGTGGTCGGGACGCTTAGGAATGGAGTTTTCAAGTTTTAACTGTCGGCAGGTGTGTGAGGCATATATATAATAGGAGCATTCCATGGCTTCTGCATTCTCACATTATAAGCACAAACACACACACACACACATATGCACATGCACAATACACAATGGTTAAGATTAAATAATTTCTACATATTATAAGCGTGTGCTAAGTCTGTACATAGGCCAGTCCATACAACACTATCATAATGGAAAGATTTAGCTGCGAGCATTGTACTGCATCATATAAAAATAGCACGTCTCTAAGAAGACACGAAAGAGAAAAGCATACCAACATAACATTTACATGTAACATATGTAATCGTACTTACACCACACATAGGAGTTTACGAAAACATATTATCGACGTCCATGATCGTCGTACCTATCACTGTGATCTGTGTAATACGATATATATATCTAGATGGGGACTGAGTGATCATGTTCAGAGAGAGCACTGTGGAAATAATCAGGTAAGAAGCTAATTTTACTGTGGATGTAATTTATATTAGGGAAAATAATAGATTATTGAAAACTTAATTTTTTATTTCTGATTTCCAGACAGCGGGACGAGAGGTCAACGCTCAGCCAGAGTCCTGCCAGCGTGATTCTTCTCGTCCTGATACTAATCATCAGGATCATGATATCGTGCCCAGACAATGCAGACCTTCAAGCCCTCAACCCGGACCGAGCCATCACCATGGACATACTACAATCCCACAGCATGGAGCAAGCCCTAACCACCAGCCAATTATTCACCAAGGCTCCACATCAAGCCCACAGCCTGGACCGAGTCATCAGGATCATACACAGGTCAGACGGAGTGATAATGGGGGTAAAATGGTATTGATGCAAACTGCATTCCAATCTAGATTAAAAACATATGTTGCATATAACATTCCAGTTGGGGACATTCAAACTAATTTGGAATACTATTTCAATGACATGATAAAGAAACTAAAAGAGGATATAAAATTGTTTAAAAATGTCAAGTGTAACTTATTCGTTGAATGCGAATTCGAAAATATTCAAAGCGAAACTTGCATGAAAAATTTCAAAACAAGAAATACTGCATTGGCTACGAGTAGTGATGTGGATCAGATCATAAGAAATAAGTTTGCTAAAATATGTGCTGAACTAGAAGATTGTTCCATGAAGGGCTCGGGCTGGCATTTTAAAAAAGTACATAAAATAGAACTGCGGATAAATAAGCATATCCCCCTCGCCAAAGCTAGTTCATACATAGACCTGCCTATGAAATATAAATATTCACAGTCAATTGTCAATGTGAGGAATTGTGATGACATGTGTTTTAAATACTGCATCCTATCTAAATATATCAATCAGAACAAAGATTGTATAAGCTCATATACACAACGTCCTGACCTGGAAAGTAAATATGATTGGACCGATGTTACATTTCCCATACAACCAAAACAAATATCTAAATTTGCAAAAAGAAACAACATTTCTATAAATATATACGCAATTGAAGATGTGGTCACTAATACATATCCATTCATGGACCATGAAATTTATCCCTATAGTGTCTGTGATACCGAAGCCGATGACCATCATGATATACTTTACATTACCGATGGGGACCGTGCTCATTTCTGTGCCATAACAAACTTGGAAACATTAGTTCGATCGCAAATCACACTTTCGAGGAATTGTAAAAACTATAGAATATGCAGGCGGTGCTTCTCGCAATTTAATGATGGCGATACGAAATCTTCGATTGTCAAACTGGCAGAACACAAAAGACTTTGTATGTATTTTAAACCTATTAAATATGAAATACCAACACCCGAAAAGCGCATAGTTAGATTTGAAAACCACGGACACAGTAGTAAAGTAAGATTCGTAGTTTATGCAGATTTCGAATGTAGTTTAGTCCCCGTTGCGGGCTGCACAGGAGATCCTCAAAGCAGTTGGACGATGCAGTATCAGAAACATGTACCATATAGCTACTGCTATATGATAAAAGACAGCGAAGGTACATATTCCACATTAAAATTATACAGAGGTAAAGATGTAGAAAAACACTTCATTAGCAATCTTATACAAGATATTAAAGTAATCGAAAAAGAGGTATTACAGCAGAATATTGCTATGCTTCCTCTAACAGAAGATGAACGCATACAATTTGATAATGCGTCCAAATGTTACATTTGTCAAAAAGGAAACTTTACGGAAATTAACCGTAAAGTAAAGGATCATTGTCATGTCACGGGGAAGTATAGAGGACCTGCACATAATGAATGTAATTTAAGATACAGAACACAAACAGTTATTCCTGTAATTTTACATAATCTTTCAAGTTATGATGCACATTTCATAGTAAAATCATTAGGTTATGATGAGAGTAGAATAGATGTCATTCCTACCAACCAGGAAAAATATATTTCGTTCACAAAATATGTACCCCGCGAAGTGAAGAATACATATCTCAAATTGAGATTTATAGATTCCTTTAGGTTTTTAAATAGTAGTTTATCATCTCTTGCCAACAACCTACCCAAAAACAAGTTTATTGAGACACAAAAGTATTTTAAAGAAAACACTGATTTAGTGATACGAAAAGGAGTATTTCCATATGATTATATAACATCGGACCATGTATTTTCAGAAGAGAGCCTGCCCCCTAAAGAATGCTTTTACAACAAGCTGGTGGGGGATCATATCACGGACGATGACTATTCGCATGCAAAGAAAGTTTGGGAGAAGTTTAATTTGAAAAACTTGGGTCAATATTCGGATATCTATCTAAAAACTGACGTGTTAATTCTAACGGACGTCTTTGAAAATTTCCGAGACATGTGTTTGGATGTATATGGATTGGATAGTGCTCATTATTATACAATACCGGGGTTCGCATATGCTGCGATGCTAAAATATACAGGAATCGAACTATCTATAATGTCGGATATAAACATGATTTTAACTGTTGAAAGGGGGATTAGAGGTGGGATTTGTCAAAGTGTGACCCGATATGTAGAATCAAGTCAGAGCAATTCAATAATGTATTGGGATGCGAACAATCTGTACGGCTGGGCAATGAGCCAGTGCCTGCCATATGGTGATTTTAGATGGTTGACGGATGAAGAAATCGCCGCGATAGACATAGAAACAATACCGGACGATTTTTCGAAAGGTTACATATTAGAAGTAGATATTCAATACCCAGATCATCTGCATGTGAAACACCAAGACCTACCATTCTGCGCTGAAAGTATGTGTGTTCAAGGTGATAAGCAAACTAAATTATTAACAACGTTAAATAATAAAAACAAATATGTTACTCATTATAGATCATTAAAGCAGGCTATTCAACATGGTCTTAGGTGTGTGAAAATACACAGTGCTATCGAATTCAGCCAATCCGCATGGTTAAAACCATACATTGACCTGAACAATATGAAACGAACTGTGGCTGCAAATGACTTTGAAAAGAATTTTTTTAAGTTAATGAATAATGCGGTGTTTGGCAAAACTATGGAGAATATTAGAAATCGCATTGATTTTAGGTTAACATCCAATATGAGACAATTAAATAAATTGATAAATAAATGTAATTTCGTGGACCGTACGATATATGATGAAGCATTGGTCGGAGTTCTGCTAGAAAAAACTAAATTAATCTTTACAAAAGCCGTATATGTTGGCATGTCCATTTTAGATATTTCAAAAACACACATGTACAGATTTCATTACGACGTAATGCAGCCATTGTATGGCACAAACCTGCAACTTTGCTATATGGATACGGATTCCTTTATTTACAATATTCATACTGATAACTTACATAGGGATTTGTTAAACATATTCGAACATCTTGACACCAGCAATTACAGACAGAATCATCCATTGTATTCTATACATAATAAAGGAGTACTAGGGAAATTTAAGGACGAATTAGCAGGGGAAAAAATTGATAAATTCGTATCGCTGAGGGCTAAAATGTATGCTATGCAAATATGCGGTGGTAGGGAAATAAAAAAAGCAAAAGGAGTAAAAAAGAGCACAGTACAGAAAGAATTAGCTTTTTCCGACTATGTTAATTGTTTAAAACAAAACACTGTCACATATTCGGAAAATAGATATATCAGATCAAAAAAACATGAGGTACATTCAATATGTGTAAATAAAAAAACTCTCGATGCTGTTGATAACAAACGTAAAATATTGCGAAATGGGATAAATACATTACCATATGGTCACAGGCATATTACATGATTGGACATGTCTATATAACCATCCGCTCATAAATACCTCGGTCCCGGTTCTTTTCCGGTCAGTTTGCTGCGTGCAACGGTGAGGAATAAAACTATAAAACAATGGACGTGGGAAACGGTCTATATATTGATATAATTCCGCAGAAGAATGAGAAATTGGGGAAGTATCGATTTGTATCAACACCAAGAGTAGCAAGAATAGTCAAGGAGGGGGATGTGCTTACATATACCATCGAATGTTTAGATTATGTTCCCAATGAAATTAAATTCACACTACAAATATATAACCCGAAAAGAAATTTGGCCAATTTGAGAATTTCGAAGCTGGATTGTGAATATGAAGAATTCCGCATCTCGGCAGAGAAAGAGGAGATACGATCACTCGGTGATAAAGGGGACTTGGTAATCATTACAGAAGAATCTGACGAATCCGACATTCTGAGGACGTTATATGGAGAGAGCACTATGCAGTTAACTACGTGGAAAATGGAGCCTGTGCGAATATCTGTTCGCGACTTACTTGGACATGAAGACGTTTGCACCGGTATTGAATTCGATGGACCAGCCCACTTCAGAGCGATGGAGAAACTCGGTGGTCAGCACGCGCATGGTGCTCCAGCCCACTTCGGAGTGATGGGGAAATCCAGCCAAAGGTTTACAGATGCGCCATATGATCATAAACATGTCGATACGGAGAAGATAACAACAGTAAAATTTATAGTTTCCAAACGTCATTAAAAGGTACGTGGAAAATATACTTGTTCCCTAACACCTGTTTACCTTGATGAATATCAACACCTGCTTCCATAAATTATCCCCGACGTTTCCATACATGCTAACCTTTGTTAACCTTGAAGAATAACCACACCTGTCTCCAACCTGTTTCCATAAATTTCGTTCCCACCATTTCCAGACTCGTTAACCTTTTGTCGACATTGGAGAAAACACCTGGTCCCATAATTCATTACAAATATGTGACCAATGCCCAAACACTTGTTAACCTTGGAGAATATCCATACCGGTCCCCAACTTGTTTCCATAAATTATCTCCCACCATTTCTATACTCGTCGACATTGAAGAAAACACCTGGCCTCATAAATCGTCCCCACCACCTTCAACAGGAGAGATATAAAGCAGGAGCAAAGCTCAGTAGAGCCTGTATTAACAGGAACGCTACCGTGACTACATCATCTTCAAACAATATTACAACAGTCTTACTATGGCAACTCAAGACAGAAACGGAGGAGGACATGGTCCAATTGAAGTCGTGGACTCGAGACGTGGAAGAAGATCCGTTACCAAAGCAAAAAGTATCGAACGCATGGATACTGATAAGTATTCAAGAGAGAACTCTGCAGAAAGTGTACCTGACCATGGTGCGAATGAAGATGCTTCTGCCGGACTGCTTCAGGAATTTAACCAACTTGGACGGGGCGGCGCATATGACGACGTTATGCGGAAACTGGAAGAGTTCACTGTCGATGCTGAATACCCAATCAAGAAGGCCAGAGCCGTGAATACTAAGTATGGACGCCGTGTGGTGTTAGATTTGGTAGATAATACCAGTGTGTTTTTACCCGCACGATTCTCATCGTTCACGGATGATAACATTTTGAAATTAAACAGTGGACGTTTTGCTGTTGTAAGTCGCGGTATGCAAGACGTTGGGAACGCCCGCTTCATTAAAGTAGAATTGGTACGCATGGACTAGAAATTTGTCGACATATGCAACAAAAGATCAAATATATATATTTTATAATACTCAAACATTTGAAGTAAATTAACATGACACAATAGTATTCCAAGTTATGTGCCCAAAAATTAGCAATATAAATATGTTAAATGTAAACCAGAGTGTATTGTGGATGTGCATATGTGCTGTGATGTGAGAATAAAGAAAATTTAATGTAATTGTATAATTGTTATTAACCCTAGCAATCCTATCATGATGTTCACCTATAGGAGGAGAGGGGAGGGGATCATGTAGGTGTATATATATATTATGATATGGTAGAGAAAAAAACTTTTCACATGGGATAGTAGCACTGGTGTGAGAACTACAATGAATGCACTGTTTCATTCGGAGACGTGCGATGGAATTCGTCATTGGATATATTGTGATAAAGCCATATCATGGGGACCTTGTAGTGATTGGAGGTATTGTGATAATCAATGTAAATTTTTTAAAAGTGTTAAAAACATGAAGACGTGTGATAAAGGGACTGCTATGGAGAAGAGGACTTCAAGAGATGCGTGTACGCAAACAGATAATCTGACTTTAACATATGAAGAACTGGCAAATGTAAACAATTTAAATATGTTAGGGGAGTGGCTAGGACAGCTTGATAAAGTGTAAGATGATGGGAAGTAATAATAAAAAGTATTTTAATACAAAGCCATATTATTTTTTTTATTCCACCAAAACTGTAAAACGCTAACATTGGTTAAAGCACACTTTGTAGTATTAACACAATGGAACATACACTTTAACTGATTTCTTTGTACATCTAGATTGTTCTTCAATGACTCCAGGCTAGGACAGCCATGTAATTCCAAGTCCGAAATGTATCTGTTTAAAACACTTTCAAAAAACATCTTTTTGGACAATCCTTTCACATACACATCCATATTATATTTCACACACTCTTGAAGCATGGGCTTTAATTTGTTATAAGGTACAAATCCAACATCCCACTTCAGCCCATGGAACACATGTTCGAGAAAGTATTTTGATTTGACGTTTGGAACAACGTCATCGGGAGGAAGAAACACGAAATGTGCCATTTTCTCACCACACATCACAGCAACCTCCTTGGCGATGAATTTATTATTAGCTGTATAGAATCCTTGGACATCTAACACACAAGCAGACATTTTTTATATAATATTTGTGACAATGCCCGAGAGTGGTCTATACTTCAGTTTCCTGTCATGTATAGCGAGGCAGTAGATCTTAGTGTTAGCAGGTAAGTTTTCTGAAGCAGTGATTTCGGCTCTTATATTTACGGCCCCTGTTTTTATTTCCTCCTGTTGCTTGGAACAGTCGATGACGAAAAGTGGAGCCTTTGACACGAATTCCTCTCTATTTAACATCGGGCCAGAGGAGTGTCCATAATATGAGTTTGCGAATGCACAGAATCGATCATGTAATATGGCATATCGATTATTATTAGCATCAATATCGAAGGATTGATAAGGATACTTCTTGTCCTGTAGATATAACTGTACATCTGTTATTTTGTTTAAATCGAACTTTGACGGATCCCCTCCTACTTTTTCTCGGTCGGTTTGTATTCCGAAGATGACATATCTTGGCTTCTGTAGTTGTGGGACTGTAGAAATATTCCAAGTTAATTTCGTTGTCTGGGGAACATTTGGATGTACGAACATCTGCCACTCTCTGAAGGCAATTGGTAGAGCGGAATCCTTTTCCATATATTTTGATAATTTTAATCTCTGCTGATCTGATACTCGAAGCATAGGCATGTTCCATATCACTTCCGTCAGCTTAACTTTACTCTCTTCCACTGTCACGTTTATACTATTTCTTGCTCTCTGCAATACAAGCTTCAGTCGAGCGTTTAACACAATCTTTTGAAAATCTTCCGCCGAACCCAATACATGACTTAATGGGATACTGACGTTAAATTTCCCATTATCTAATATTTTAGGGTCATCTTTTAAGTTACGACACCATCCCATATTTTCAAGTTGCTTACATTTCTGACCATCATAAGAGCACAATCCCTTCATAAGGCTTGCAAACCCAGGATAGCGTGTTCTGTCTATAATTTCTCCATTGACCTCGAGTCGAATTTCATCAAAAAGATTGACTAGGCCATTCATAGCCAGTTTACCAGTAAATGCAGTACCATCAGCTTTTGTCACTTCACCGGTTAATATAATATTGCTTCGGGATGGAAGTAGTTGTGATTCCTGGCTATGAATTTGTATTTGAATCTCATCACTTTCATTAATAGCGGTAATATTAGTGGGACTAAAATAGTGATATTCATACTCTGTAACTGACTCCGAAAAGGCAGTATCCTCAGCGACGTCTAACGGACCCATTTCTATTAACTCGATATCCCAACAGTTGGAGGAAGGATTTGTTAGCTAGTGTTAACTGTTTGACACTACGTGTTGAACTGAAGGATTTGGTTTTAGCTTTTGTTTTAATACTATGTTTGGGTCCACTAAAATCAAGCCCCATTATTTAACGGGCTCTGATATGCAGACGAACCGATAGCTCTTCTCCGCTATTATCGATTATATTCCCTTCCTGGTCCAGTAACTTGACAGTGATGTTGTTGATTGATGTTGTATGTTTCAGGGGCATATAAATTAAATTCGATGGCGCTAAAGATATCTTAAAGCCAGGTGCAACTGTCGGAAAGAATTCATGTAATGTATGAGTCGGATTACCATTCGTGAATGAGCCCGTCGCCAAATTGCACTCGACTCTTATAACGTTTACTGCAAATATATTAGGAGGATACGTTGATTGGACCATATTATTATGTAAATATTTTTCTCTTTCATTATCCTCTGACAAGGTAGTATTAAATCCTAGAACCGATCCCAGAGAGTTCGGTACTTGAAATGTGATCGGCACTGGCGATGTTAATTCCACCTTTAATGTGGAAGCATTGGTTTTTAAATAAAATCCTCTAAGGCCTGTTGGCTTGTTTTGTACCATATGCATTTGCTTTTCTATTTCGGTAATCATTGCAGCCTCAATATCATCAATTTCATATGTGCCCGTAGGAATATGAAGTGTGTACTTTTTCACGGCAGTATCGGGACGGAGATCGTTTCCGTCCTTGAGTTTTATAGCAAAACTGTTATTCTTATCCGTAATATTAGGTATTGCGTGATAGGTGTTTAAATTAAGTAATGCTATTTCATATGTCAATGAAGGATCCAGATCTATCGTAGGATGATAATCCTGTGATAAAACTGTCGATGCTCCCGTGAGCGTAAATACGTTTGATATCATGATGCACCTTTAAGAGACTGTTTTACAATATTTCGGAACATGCCTTTTATAACTAGCAAATTGTGGGCGAAATGATTATAATAAAAATGCTAAACACAAATGACCGCAGATTTCCGTATCAAAATTTTGATATGAATTAGCATTATATTTTATGCTCACCCGTCGTAAATACTTAACAATTTCTTTAGGAGGAGGTAAATTGCCAAACGAGTCGAAATAATACGCATATCGACCATCCTTTTTAATTGCTACCCAGTGTGTTCCTGTGTTCAAGTGGCTATCTAAATTTACTATGACATTCTCTTTAGGCCAAGGTTTTCTGGGCAACGTATCGCGCATGAATACGCCTCTAAAATTAGGTATGCGTAATTTTTTTACATACTTAAGAATGTCGATATCGGTTAGGGCTTTTTTTTTAGCTTTATACACCTATTTTTTAAACCCGCACCTTTTGGATATGGACGTAAATATAAGCCCTTTCCCTTGAATTTGCTATCCAAAACTTTACCTAGTTGATCGGCATCATATGCTGACAGTTTTTTAAAAATCGGATCTATGACCCCACGTCCTTTTTTACCTAGTGCGATGGCTTCCATTGTCTGATTATGACGTTCGGATTCTTGTAACGATTTTTTATTTTTTTTTGCAGTATTTACAGCATTTGCAATAGCTGCACTCCCACCGGCTAAACTACCGAGTGCCGAAATCCCGGCCAATATTGGAAGTAGCGGTAAAATACCACCTCTCTTAGGAATTTTTAGAGTCCTTCTTTTAGGATTTTTACTTCGTTTAATTGTTTTTTTAGCTACCATCATTCGATTAATTTGCTGAGCTTGTACTTTTGACGTTTTTCTTTTGCTACTCATTTTTTTTACCCCAGCTCCCATTTTTACTTTCCCTTTCATTAAATTTGTCACTAATAATGCTGCTGCCTTTTCTTTAAATGAAGCGTCGGGCGCTTTTACACGTTCCCAAGCCCTGTTAGCAAGTTCTAAATCGGCGATGTGACGCGATGATTTGTCGGAATGCTTTCCGTATGCAATATCGTGATGTTTGCAAGCCTCATCAAGTTTATTTATGCCCGTATCTCCTCGTGCCAAGCGACGTTTTAGTTTTGTTCCCGGACCACAAAAGTTATATCCTGGTATGTGTAACTCGAGTGGAAGCTTGTTTATGATAGTGTTTAAAACTCCTTTTCCAGAGGTCCTTCTCCGAACACGTCCTGACATGATATGAGCTCCTGTTGCGTGTGATGTGGATACTTATCTATTTTTTTCTATCAACATTACAGCATAATGTACAAGTTCCAACTTGTTCCTCTCCCCATCATAGTACAATCTTTCTCCTCCTCCTCCTCCTCCTCCTCCTCCCCCTCCTCCTCCTCCTCCCCCTCCACCTCCTCCTCATGTCACGTCCCATCTTGATACTCCTCCTCCGCAATCACAAGTCAGGTTGGCCGAGTGGTCTAAGGCGCCAGACTTAAGTTCTGGTCCCCCCGGAGGGGTCGTAGGTTCAAATCCTGCACCTGACAATTTTTTTAGGTCGTATGAAAGATATTAAATATTACGTACACTTTCCTTTACACATCAGTTTCTAACACATCACTCTACGGCAATGTTCGTATGTGGTATTTGTAAGGCTGCTATAAAGCGGAGAGATAACTTCAAACGACATGAACAATATTGTCAATCCAAAGAACTGAACTTCGGTACACTACCGGAAAAGCAGAGCATATCCCTACCGATAGCAAATATATGCACAACCCCCCAAACACATGAAGTTAAGCATTCCGTGCTGTTTCCAAACACAATAAGATGTATCATTGCAGGCCCGAGTGGATGTGGGAAGACGAACTTGTTACTGAACCTAATTTATCATCCAAATGGGTTGAAATTCAAGAATATATATATATATTCACCCACGCTGTATCAAAACGCATACAAGAATTTGGATGATGTTTTAACACGTACGCCGGCCATTGGATACTACAAATTTCACACAAACGATAATACAGTTCCACCGCCTGCGGAAGCGAAGTCTCATTCGCTATTCATCTTTGACGATGTTGCTTGCGATCCTCAAAAAATGATGCAGCAATACTTTAGTATGGGAAGGCATAAGCATATTGATGTGTTCTACTTAATGCAGACATATTCCAAGATACCTAAACAATTGATAAGAGATAATTGTAACTTTATCATTCTCTTTCAAATGGACCTTATGAATCTAAAACATGCCTATGATGACTATGTTAACTGTGATATGTCATTTCCACGTTTCCAAGAAATATGTAGAAAGTGTTGGTCTGCTAGTAAACACGGATTCATTACCATCAATAGAACAAAGGAAAAAAATAAAGGTAAATACTGTTTAGCTATAGACAACAATATAAACATTGACTCTGAAGACATCGAATCATAACTACAAGGAAGTTTGAATGATACACA
This sequence comes from Ectobius pallidus, assembly GCA_964059195.1. Lineage (NCBI taxonomy): Eukaryota > Metazoa > Arthropoda > Insecta > Blattodea > Ectobiidae > Ectobius > Ectobius pallidus. Next base: position 58,804,337 of record CAXKWD010000003.1, read on the forward strand.
CATACACATATACACGCACGAAATGAGTTACATACGAGAGGGGCAACAGTTTATCTGTAGAGACAGATCGCTATATCCACGTCCGTTTATTACGAGACGGAGAAATATGTATCCTACTGAATCCTTCCACATGGACATCCATGGAAATGTTGTATTTGACAACGTGCGAATAACTGGAGTTGCTGATCCCGAGGAAGCATATGACGTTGTGACGAAAGGTTATGTGCTAAAAGAATTGGAGGAAGTTCAGAAAAATCTATTATCGAAACTGAATATCGATATCAATGGTAATAATAATATCTTGAGTAAGGATGATCAAAATAACATAGTTTTTAACAACGTGCGGCTAACACAAGTAGCACCGCCACAATTACAAGACGATGTGGTAACAAAACAATATCTTTTAGCACAGCTTCAGAATCAAAGTCATACGTTTGTTACTAGTGATATTCTTACGACCCTAGAAGGACAAATTTCAAGTCTTGTTCAACAAACGCAAATTCTAACTCAAAAGCTGGAAGTAATTATGAATAAGTTTGATACTATGTATCAAGTGAACTTTAACTACATCCAGTCCATCCAACATCAGAACAATGATACGAGTGCTTATACCCTGAGCACTGGAGATGATTATTTCAGTTTCCCAATAAATTGCGAACTGTTGGATATATATATATCCCACCCAAGCATTCCTTCTGAGATTGTATACATACACTTGAACGGTAAGGACCTAATTTTAGATGACTCTCCAATTTCGCTTACTACAACGGATCAACTATCTTTTCACGTAGCTGACAAACGTCATAAAGAAATACATCCGATCTTCCTAACAATTATAAGTCGTACAAAACTTGGAAAATACGATTATCCGAACAAATATATATCGTAATATTTGACGGCATTATTTACTCTTCATAGAGATGTTGCTCAACGAACATCAAAAAAAAGTTCTGCGCGACATCATCCGTCATAGCAAAAGTATAAAACAAAAGCTTCTTGCATTACAGACACAGGAGCAGGATGATTTCAATATGAGCACGAAGTCCTTACAGCCCGTCATACTTCCGCTGAAGGAGCTGATCAATTTACAGAAAGGAGGTCCGCCTAATGAATCTATCACACAGGATACTGACACAGATAATACGAAACAGGATGATGGGGAAGAAGAACCATATGCTGGGCTGGTCACGCCTGCACACACGCCTGAAAAAAAAACTGGACTGTCCACCTCTACATATACACCTGAAAAAAATAGACCTGCGGATGAAGTGAGAAGTGAGGCGCTAGTCGACGATTACTTGAATCCGTATATAAGCCCATCGCATGATATGAAAGGAGTTGATAGAGTATTTGGACCGACATATGAAGACGGTTTATTGAAGCTTGGAAACGTGGAATTAGTATTTAATCCAACTGGGGACATTCTACTAGCAAATGATAAAACATACAATGTAACACATGGGCTACTTGAATTAATATTTAGAGTAAAACCCGAACATTATACTGATGATGACTTGCGGAACTATAAAGCTATTTTAGATGATTCGAACGTGCATAGAGTAGGACATGCGAAAGATGGACCTGTTATGGTGTCATTTCATCGCAAATTTAAAACTATTATCGCTCCAATGTATAAGGAAGAAAAGACAAAGACGAAAAAAGGCGGTCTCATATCTCCATGGAAGGATGTGCATATTAATCATAAGATCGACTATAAGTACTGGAGCAATCCTAACTTATTGGTAGATAGACTTAAACTGTTGATAGCTTCGTCTCAAGCAGGTAATACCGCTCATGATAACGAGATAAAAGAGATACTGGGGGAATTAAAATTAAAAGGATATATATCAATATGAGCAAGCATGCAATTGCAGGTGAACTCCATAGGTCTGCAAGAAGAACATTTGATAGAAGACATGTTATTACGAAAGGTTTATATGACTTATTTCAAAGTGATTTAATGGACATGACATCGTATGCTAAGCAGAATAGAGGATTCAAATACGTTTTGGTGGTAATCGATGTATATTCAAAATATGCATGGGCAAGGCCTTTGAAGGACAAGTCGGCACAACAGGTTACGAGTCAGATGAAGAGTATTCTACAAGAACTTCCTACGATGCCAAGAAATTTGCAAACTGATAAAGGAAAAGAATTTTATAACAAGGACTTCCAAGCGCTAATGAAAAAGAACGGAATAAACCACTACTCCGTACATAGCACGATGAAGGCTTGCATAGCAGAACGTTTTATAAGAACTTTAAAAAGTAAATTATTCACTTATTTTTCTGCACAGGGGTCCTATAAATGGATTGATATATTGCAGCATTTTGTACATCAATACAACCGAACAGAACATTCTACAATTAAAATGAAACCTATTAATGTTACTAATAACAATTTACTTTCTACAATATTCAGCTATAAGAATACGATGAAACGTAAACCTAAATTCAAAGTTGGTGACTCTGTACGTATTTCGAAACATAAAGCACTCTTTGCTAAAGGCTACCTACCATCATGGACTACTGAACTCTTTAAGATTGCTAAGGTGCAGCTAACACGACCTGTGACTTATCTGTTGAAGGATTTTCAAGGGAATGCAATTACTGGTGCTTTTTATAATGAAGAACTACAAAAAACTAAATATCCTTCTACTTATTTAGTGGAAAAAATTTTGAAAAAAAAGGGGAATAAAGTATATGTACAATGGTTAGGTTTTCCAAGCGACCAAAATTCTTGGATAGATATAAAAGACATAGTTGATTGAATGGCAATGTTACAATGAATGTGCTTGAATAAAATACATTATTTAATAAAAAATTGTGTCTTATTTCAGGATATAAATGGAAAGGTTTATATTTTTCTAGAACTCCTATTTCCCAATACTTCTTACAATGAGCCTATTCATATGTTAAGGATATTGACATGGACTCGTAAATGAGAAGGCAATATAAGTAACTTTTTTTTATTTATTAATATGTACATATTATATAACTTTTTTTTACATCGGATGTATTCAGCGGGGAGCTCCATCAAATGATCGTAATATGTCTCTCCCGATCTGAAACACAGATTGATGAGGAATTTAGAACTACTATTTACACATAATAGGACATAGAGTTAATATCACATATGCATATTTTACTTACTGCGAAACATATTTGTATGAACTCCATACATGTCTCGTTGCATCCCCGCGTCCAAATATCGGCCCTCCCCCGCAGTGGGCCGTCGCACCTGGTGGTATGGCGACGGCCATTACACTCAACGAGGTGGTGCTCGGCGCCATGTTGCCCCATGAGATGGCCGCAAGGGTATTCCACCTCCATTGGATTAAGTTGTAGCAAATGTTCGTATGCCGCCCGAGCCTCAGGTGGTGATGGCGGCGGCGGTGGGTGGAGTTCGGGCGGTGGTTGTACCTCGTTGAGGTATTGAGGCTCGGGCGATGCCGGCGCCGGTGACCTTGCCTCGGGGAATAACTCCGGCGGCTGCGCATGTTCCCCTTCTAGTATCTCAGGAAGGGGTGACTGGGCCCTCTGCGGCGGTGGTGCCGGTGGTGATAATACCCTATAATAAATTGAGATAGCACTCGTTACATATGAATTTCAATTTAAAAAAATGTATGTGTAAGTCGACTGATATGTGTTGGTTCTAGACTTTATAATTAGAGTTATTTCTACTATTTAGATATGATTTTTTAATGTATGATAAACATTGTTCTGACTGTTAAAATGGAATTAAAATGGTGGAGACATTATTCAGGAAACTTTCTATTCCTATAGCATTTTATACTGCTAAAAATGGTATTAAAATCGAATCATCTGAAATATTTTAATACTTAATAAATATAAAATATAATAAAATATAATACACTGTTGAAATGGAATTAAAATGGTGGAGAAATTATTATATAATTTAGCTTGGATGTATACATTAATATACAATATTATTACTTACATTAGTGTCGGCGAATACGGCGACGATGGCTCGTCGCTAGCGCTTCTTGGAATTATCCTTAAGTCCATCTGAACTGAAGATTAGTATTACCAATGATATTTTTGTATTTCTCCATTACCGTATATATAGCGCTCCTGACTGTTAGGTCGTATTTGCACATATCCCCCACTTGAAATATTTTGACCAATAATAAAAGTACAAATCCCACCAAGGATCGGGAAAACCAATAGCAACTCGTGAATAGGATCCAACCAATTGGAACAACCGCGGCTCGTGCATGCGCGCGCACGTCTCTTCTTATACCACACAATGCAGAAACCTTGAACAAGTCCACTTAGGTCAATGCCAACTTGTCCTTCCAAAATTAACATACGTGGCCGCTTGCTAACTACTTCATACAATGGATCCATTCATCAGTGCCGACATGAACACCTGCACATATAATTAACTTAAATGATATCCCAACTTGTCCTTATAAGCATCCTAATACGGACATAACGGGCAACGCCCAAATTAACATACATCGGCCAACGCCTATCATAAATTTTCCGCTTAGGCCACATACGGACAACGCCCAAAACAATAGCTCGATTCATCAATGACAACATGAACACCTGCACATATATATATTAACTTAAATGATATCCCAACTTGTTCTTATAAGCATCCTAATACGGACATAACGGGCAACGCCCAAATTAACATACATCGCAACAATTACTCCATCCATCAATGTCAACATGCACACCTGCTCATATAAATTAACTTAAATGATATCCCAACTCGTACTCCAACCAAACAATGCGATAACCTTGAACAAACCAGTTCAGGTCACTGACACATGACACATGCGCCGCGCCACCACATGGTCAGGTGACCAAAAAAATGTGGTCTTTCATGGTCGATGTACCACTTTCTTACTACTATCGGGTACAGCATGACGTATGTGTGCGAGGCAGAATAAACCCTAGGAGGCTTCTATAAAGTTTTTTGAACCAGATTGATTCTCTACTTCCTCTATTCCCAAATTATTCGTTTTGTCTATGAGAGCTAAGGACCGTATTTTTTCGTAACAGCGACAAGCGCGAATTAAAATAAACTGCTATTCTCTTGTATGTTTAACTTTATGGATGTTTAAAATACTTTAGAATTATTGAGCTAATTATCTTCATGCAACATCGCGAAATGTTTTGTTGTTAACGATAAATAACCGTCAAATACGCCCCCTCCAGAGTACAGAGAAATGAGTACGAAAATATCTGAAGTATTGTAATTGTTAGTGTTCGCAACTATTTATTTTCTTCTCTGTCTTAGTAGCTTGTGCTGCTATAAGACTACTGAGAAGATACATATCTTATGATCGATTGCAGAATTGTCATGGAATATGGATGATAGTTCTATCTGAATTTTGCAAATGACAATTTTTTTAATTAACAAAACTTCCCAAAAACTGAACAATGTGATAAAACCACAAGATAGTAGGTTCAAATGAAAATTGAAAGATCTCGTTACAATCATTAGAAAAACCTAGATAAGAAATACTGTAATTAATTAACTACCGTAACTTTATGTTTCAGCACAAACTAATGTTGATTCTCATTGCAAAATAATAAGCAATACTTTTCTCTTTTTTTAGTTGCATTTCCCAACGTTATATTTGAATACTAATGTAGATCTAAAAAAGGAAATAGTAATCTATAAAATAACTTATTTAGCGCAATATTCATCTAAATAAAAGGAAATAACATCGAAATCAGCCTACTTATTTCACAAAAAAATTCCAAGTCTAACCTATTCGTTAAGAAAGAACAAGAAAATGAGAAATAGAACGTTGGCAGTAAAAATGTTTTACATGTAATTTTTGACATAATATGCGAGTCTGACATTTTTTAACCTTCTCCAAGACACGGAACAACATCTAATTCAACTTAAAATGAATTATGTGTAGTCATATATTTTCGCGATAAATTCTTCGAAATAAGCAGGAGACATTAATTATTAATTTATTTTATTTTTCCTTTTGTTACTGACATCATGTAATTCATGTCTCTTATTGGACAGTTATTTTCCGATTCGATTACTTGTGTAATGAATAAGTACAATAAAAACGTGTTCACCATCTTTTTAATAGAGTTACTTATGAGTGTATGTACAGTACATGTATGATAACCACTCTTTTTAAAAATATATTTATGTCTTGCTATTGGAAGTTCATTTATAACTTTAATTTCAATTTAGCAATTACGATCCCCATGAAAATAAAGTTTGTAGTTAACACCTCTGGTCCAAAATGAATTAACAACAACTATGATAATAAAAGTATGTGACCAAAAATTAAGTATCTAATGTACAAAGTGTACGAAATAGGAATTGCATCTCTCCTTCCCTTAATGAGGAATATGTTTGGAGCCGATGCGACGTCACTGAAACAGCCAGTTACATAGAAGAAGGAACAAATCAATTTTTAATTGAGTTCCAAGTAGCGAATACTTTGTTAGTAAACTTCTTGCCTAATTTATTTCACTTCTTAACCATATTTTTAAGTTCCTTTTCCCTTCTTCAGGGGGTTTTATTTTGTAAAATATGATAATTGTATATTCCAAAACATGCATATTTCACTAGGTTAAGCTTTCCCTCTTCATCTGAAATGTAAAAAGTTCATTTCTGAATTACCTACTGTATTTTATTTATTATTAAACGGATGTTGTCAGTACTTTTTGCAAGCTGTGTACTGAGTATAATAAAATTATTTTGTGAAGTGTTCTTGCTCAAGGAGATGCTAATTATTCCAAAAGGGCGTTAATTATTTTTGGTTGTGTAGATAACAATACTTTTTTTTTATTATGAATACTTACTGGTTTTTCCTTCTTAAATACAGAACACAGAAATTGTATTATTGAGAATTTTTATGCATGTAGAATTTTTTATCGGTCATTACCAGGCTTTAAAACTTAGTGCTCGAACCCACAGTGGGAGTTAATTCCGGTTACCAACAACCTGAGTATAGGGGGTGGAGGGTGATTGCGAAAGCTGATAAGACAGTCATTGATAGTAGTACTGAGAAGTGAATGCCCTCGTAGTACGGTGACTCTCAAATTGGTCAACAGTTTACCTTGTCATTGTGCGTGTTTATAAATTTATAATACGTGTTCGGCATGCCGAAAGTAAAGTGTTCTAAAACGCAAACATATATTTAAACATTTGGGAGGGACTATTATACACAAACAGGAGAACGTATCATTTTGCATGCTTGTAATGTGAGTTTAGAGAATGAGAAGTTATTTTGTGGTCATCTTATACCTGTATGCCGGTTTGTGTACTATCACGTGAACTAGCATAATGGTAGCTAGCGCATACGCCGAGCAAAGTCTGTACAGTACGGTTGCTGTTAACATATTCGATCGGGCACTAAGTTTTAAAGCCTGGTCATTACTGTAGGTTTCAACATATTTTTTTTTAAATTTCGGCTGTGTTTATATTCCTTTTAGCTTCGAGGATATGTCAGGAGTTCGGGATCTGTTTCTGTACAGTATGACAGGCCATGGAACTATTGCTTTTCATTTGTTTCTATTGTCGTATTTTAATGGAGTAAAATTCAGACTGATATTAATTTAAATGGATATGAGACAGGATAAAATGTTTAGGATGATTCATGGTATGTAAATATCCAATTCGGCATTTGCCTTTACGAGTGGGAAAACCATAAAAAACCCATTTCAAATTGGCAGACCACTGGATTTGAACCTGGGACTTCCAAGACGTTACCATCTCGGCCACCTCGTTCGATTGATCTATCTTGTTAACATCTTTATGCACATAATTAATTACACTGTTATGTTTCAATATTAATAATTATGAAAAATGAACTTCATAGAAAGGAATATTAATTGCAGATTTATTATACTACTGCTAAATGGAACGAACAATATTTTCACGTACCAATATGGATAATGTTTCTTTCAGAAAAAAAAATATTCCAAAGCTTTGAGTTGCAACATGTTCCGCTGCTCTACTTTAAGTATTGTAGAAATGTTTTTAAAATGCTTAGCCATAACAATGTGTACCGGGATTTAAAAGTGTGCAGCTTTATAGGATTTTCATAAAACCTGAGGATTTAATACCTGTAGTATTACATAGTATTTATTCTGAGGCCTACCTCAGTTAATCCAGCATGGTGTATGGCATAATTTAATGGCCCATAAATAGCATTCGTTTTTGTTAGCCAGCACAGTCAGATATACCTTGGTAAAGGAAAGGTTGTTCGAGATATGAATTTAAGCAAGATACAATTCACTATATATGGGAAAAAACTTAATGCTGTTATAAGCTAAAAAATTAAAACGATTTAATTCTATACCACCATAGAACATCGTAAAATGATATAACAGAAATAATGATATTTAAAATGACCAGAGGCTACTTCCAATATTTTGAAAACATTTGTTCCGCCTGATTTAGCAGCGATAACACGATATCATTATTTCACTACACTCCACTGGGAATAAACCTTACTATCTGCATATGCCTCCATGCCATTTAAGGCATGCAATGGTACAATTTGGGGAATTTTAATTGTAACTGTGAAAAAAATAGTATATTGCGAAGCACAAGTATTGCGTGCATCATTGGAGAATCGAGGAAGAGTTTGAAAGACGAGCCAAATAAGAGTGTTTTAAATTTCTCTGATTGTATAATGCATTTAACGTATATGTATTACATACTAGTTTTCTAGGAAATGGAATAATGCAAATATTACTTACATAAAAATAATTAACCATTAATAGCTATTAATACGGCCCACAAGTTTCATTTTAAAAGGTAGTGACTATTTTAATCTCATCGATGCAGGGATTAATTAAATGTTGGCGCAACAGCTGCATCGTACTTAGCTGAATTAAATCTAAGTATTTTTTTAATAAAAAGCAGTCATGGCACAGGTAAGATTGTATTAGAAAAATAGCAAATACGATTATTACATTCCATGTCTGAAAAATCTAAAGTTGCAGGCTCAGGCATAATGTTGAGGAACAGACTTTTTTGGTAACAGCGATAATCGCGAAATTTTACAAAAGAGCTTTCTTTAGATATATTTAGTTTTGTACATTCATAATATATTTTTTTTTATTATTTTCTTTCTGTCACCACAGATTGCAAAACACAAAGAATACCATTCAATTAAACAAACAGGGAAAAACAAACCACAGTAGAAAGATATGTAGTACAACAAACTCAACGAACTGAAACAAAATAAAACAGTATGCAAACTATGAAACATGAAAACATTAATCCTAGAAACACACTCTATTAGAAAATTAAATAAAGTACTTTTGTATGTAGTTTCAGTATAACCTACATTACGTACGAGAGTGACCATATAGATGGTTACGCATCATCTGCACAGCAAACTGAATCCACGAAATGTCATATTTGTTCGATTGTGTGAAGTGTCTGAAAAAGCGTGAAATTGGCCCACTGTATACGAAAATTGAGAAATATTTAGACAAATTGAATTTAAAAGCTTAATTTCTCGTTTTAGTGTGAGTTTTCCTTCATTTCTTATAGCATTCCTCCTTTTCTGCTATTTATATGGCTACCGAAAAGTTATCGACAGTTATCCACCGTAGTTAGAAGTTTTGTGAGTATAAATTATTCCATTTTAGGTTATATTTATTTCACATTCTTTGGCAACTAACTGAGTATTATGAATTCTATTTGTTTTAAAGAAAATTACAACCTCATATGGTAATTTTTCGTGTCCCTAAAAAAGAACAGCATGCAGAATGCGTAGAATCCCATAAAGATAGTTGTATAAAATATTTTATTTTGCGAAATACTCTCGAAATAGAAGGAAATTAACGCCGAAATCAGCTATTTTATTTTACCAAAAATTACGGTTCTTATAATGTTTCCCCGAGATCTAGCGAAACACCGAAACGCATGGAGTCTAATGCAGACAAACATAAAACACTTTATTACAGAGTTTTAGCCATGCCTCTCAGTATCATTATCGAACTCCGAAAGAACATCAGGTGCATTAAAAAAGAATTACTTTATTTCTGATATTTCTCGACAACCCTAAAAACCGGGAAAATTCTATTTTATCTCAAGAAGGACGGGCAACGAATTAGTACTGTTTAATTTTATGGCTTGCTTCTAAATTACAGCTTATATAGCAATGTAGGCCTACTTTGCTTAAGATTGTACGTAATAGGTTTATATAAATATCAATTTAATTCCTTACTTCTTGTTCCAGGTACGTATGCAGCTAGAGCTGAACGAAAAATAAAATAATACTTGCAAGAAGTGACAATTCACGGCACTGGTAAGTCATAACGTAGGTACAGCTTACCTATTATGAATCAGCAATGTTAATAAAAAAATATATAGAAAAAAAAACATAGTGTACAACTTTGCCGTGAACCGAGAGTTTTATACCAGACTCAACAGTAAACTTGACCAGGCCTGAGCTGCGAAGATAGTGTGTGCTTGTTTTAAAAAAAAAAAAAAAAAATATATATATATATATATATATATATATATATATATATATATATATATACCAACTGATTATTACCAGAATCGGAATTTTGAATAAGTGCATCAGAGAAAACATACCCTTTTACTTAAATAATGTATATTCATATTTAGTTAACATGAGGCATAGAACAATAGCCTATAGATTTGCTATCCTTCGATCAATTCTGAACATACACGATCTAAGAATCTTTAACATGTCCCAAAAATGTATGGCGTAATTGGATGTGGAGGAGCTTCAAAAGCTATTCCCTCTCCATTAATTTTTTTTCAAACCCGTATTATTAAAACTTTCTATAAACCTCTCGACTATCCCTCTAAATTAATATTTTCCAATTTTTTTCCTGTATAGTGTCTATCAAATTTATAAATATATTTTACTAAATTAGATTTATAGAAATTCAAGCTTTAGATCTTATCCGCATCTCCATTCATACTTACAACAAACACAACAAATATATTTATACTACACCGTACATGTTTAAGCAAAACGATAATTAATATGTTTCGAACAAGTAAAAAAGGCTTCACGGGAGGTAAAGAGATGATAACCAATTCCTTTGACAGTATCCGGCTGTTGTTCATTATCTTGTTTTTCCTTTGATCACATAATACAAAAAGCTTGCGTTTCCTCTCCTTTCAACATGTATTCCTTTCTTTTCTTGTTCCGCCAGAAGTTTGAGAGACAGGAACACAAACACGCAACAAAGAGAGCCCGAATGACACACAAGTTTGTGGAAACCAAGTCCGACGCTGATGGAACGATTTAGCGCACTTTACTGACAGAAGCAGGCCTACAAACTGATACGACACGAACTGAAAACCGCGTGACAGGACGGAAACTAATCTCAACAAATTTAAAATACAAGAAGAAAAAAATTCTAGAGATATTTCCAAAGTATTGATTCCACGTGAAGAATGAGGCTGCGTGTTTTCTTCTCAGAGCTTTGGAAACCTGATGTATTCTATCCAACAAGTGATAAAGGAGGTTAGCTGAAAAAGAGCCACCTGTTCAATCTAAGTTATGGGAGTGTTTCTTTAAAAAGACAAACTTTCCTATTCAGGCTACTCTCACACTTACATAAACAGATTTCTAGACGAGCTATGATTAAATTACATCCCCCCAATCTAACTTACTTCTTATGATGCTCTACGTTTCACCACATTAACTTTGAGGCTTTTCACAATATTACTCGTAGTTTAACGGTTACTGAAGCTGACGTCTACCATCAGACTTCAGCGTCATCTACCACAGGAAGGTGGCAGGATCGGGGGTCAGTGGTCAGCATTTACTTAAAAATTTCTTTTTTCCCCTCGGATTGTTCTACGGAGTAAACCTAAAGGTGGGTTTAGGCACTAAATTAAGATCGTAATCTGTAATATGTAAACTCATATCTGCTAAAATTAAATGAAGTGTTACATGATACATGATCGCGTTTCATTCAAACAGTTAAAAAAGGCTTCATGACACATCCGTTCATTCGCTTTGAACATCATACCGGACAATCTGAAGAGGTTAGTACCGAGAACAACTTATATATGAACCCACCTTTACATTTTACAAGCAAAAGTATCATCTAGATTGTATAGAGGTAATTGGCCTTATGGTGGGTGCTCGTGGAACTATACCCTTATTTTTTTTTAATTAAATTTTCGAATGAAATTGATCTTCCAAAATCAGAGATCGAACCGCTAGTTGTTATAACATCTTGAGATGTCATCTGTATAATCTACAATAATTCAAACCTTGTTAAGGGATGTTTTATTTCAACTACATTAAGAATCTCTATATTGTCAAATGTAATCTATGTGCTAACTTCTCATGTATTGATTTTATATTTTTTAACAAGGCCTAACTGTACATCTAGGAGAGTTAATAATTTATACAGTTCCTTTACCTTATTACTACCTGCACTAAAATTGCAAGAATTTGATAAACTCCTGAAACATTTGGTTTCCAAGATTTGTCAAATATAAGAGCATTGACATTTTTGTATAAAATAATTATTTCCTATTTTCATGTAGGAAACCTTATACAAAGAATAAATAAATAAATAAATAAATAATTAAATAGAAATAAATAAATAAATAGAAATATATAAAGCTAGTAGATTGAAAAAAAATCAATTCACCAATAAACAGAACTCTGAATAGGTACGCGAGTAGGTCAATAAGTATCAATAAGGTGGATCCCAAAACAGCTCACTGAACAGTACAAGGACAAGCATGTGACCACCTACCAACGCTCACTGAATCGCCATGCTTACGGAGGTGAAGCTTTGTTGAAAAGAATAGCCACTGAAGACGAAACGTGGATCCATCACTTTAACCTGAAAGCAAATACCAAAGCATGAACTGGAAACACCCTGTATGTTCAGTCAAAAAGAAATTCAAGAATCAACCCCCGCAGGAAAAGTGATGTTCACATTTTTTTCTGGGATTCACAAGGGTCAACACGGCAACATTACTGCCTGTGCATTTAGACGTGAACACTGTAAACACAATGCGCAGTGGTATCAGTCTCACGTGATCCATACTAGCAACACACTCCCCTTCCGTCCCGCCCTATCTCTGCGGCGCATGCAAGTGTTCACGTCTAAATGCACAGGTAATACTTGGAGAAGGGCTCAACAATAAACAGCGCACGTTGCAGTGAGATTTTGAGTAACGAGCTGAAGCCTACAATTCGAACCAAACGTCGAGGCCTATTGTCGAAAGGAGTTGTTTTGTTAAAAGACAATGCGCGCCCACACACTGCCGCCCACAGTGTTCTAACTATTGCGAAACTGGGATTTGAGGTATTAGAGCATCCTGCATAAACTCCCGATCTTGCCCCGTCAAAATTTCCATTTTTTGGCCCACTTAAAGATGCCTTAAGGGGCCGTCAATTCACCACCGACCAAGAACTGAAGGAAGCTGTGTATACGTGGCTTCCTACTCAGCCGATAGACTTTTTTAGAGTATCAGGAAGCTTGTGCAACGATGGATCAAGTGTACTGAGAAGCAAGAACACTATGTTGAAAAAATGAGGTATTTAAAATTTTTGTATTGTTTTTTACAATAAATTTAAAAAAGAGAGTGCAGATACTTATTAACATACCCTCGTACCCTCGAATATCCATGTTATTTCTTGTCCCTGGTAGCGACTGAACAAATACTGAATACGTAACTAATAGAGAGAAACAGCTAAACTTATTCTATTTTAAACGAATTATTAATTTTTTTAACACATCCTAATATAGTCCAATGCATTGTCAGTTTAGTCGGTCAGTTTGTTTTGCTTATTTAAAAGAGATTTTATAGAAACACAGCTTCCAATATGAAGCAAGTTCTATGACGTTGGGGGATGGTTTCTGGTTATGAAAACAAATATTTGAGTTCATATTAAAAAGTATCCCCTAAAGGAAAATCTAACTCATGAAAAATGTATTTTCTTTGATATTATATCCATTTACCATGCCGGTCTTTTAAAGTTGTGGGTTGGAATCGGGAAAGAGATATTATGACGAACTCATTCTATGGAAGTCTGAGGCTCGACGAAAACACGATCAATAGTCTTTCCACAAGAAGGAAAGACGAGTAATTGATTTCCGAAAGGATCCAATTTCAATTCTGAAAAGAAGACTTCTGCATTACTACCAACTGAGGATGCTTTCAATCATCTTTCTCAATGCGTCCATTCTTTTTAATTTTATGCAGTGATACGCTTTCCTTTCCCATCAGACGCATGCAATTTAAACCCTATTTGTTATATTTTTCAATCAGGAATAAATTATTGAATCTGTGAATTTAAACTCGAACATTTAAAGTGGTTTTATCATCGCAGTTCTCAAGAGATGATCGCACATTTCCTTTCGATGGCTGTAAGGAATCTAGTAACGAAAAGTTTTCTTCAAACTTTGATGGTGGAATGGTACTAAAAAAATTGAATTAACGGGATGGTAATATTTCCTTCAACGTAAACCTATAACAATATACATTAGGAATCCTGCAACTTTTTAATGTAAAATAACAATTAAGAAAAATAAAATGATGAGGTCATATAAATTTTGTTATGTAAAGGTGAAATTTTACTTATACTAATTCCGCCTTCTGAAAATGATATAAACAAAATATTCGAGAAAAAATACATTTTCAGGTTCGTCATCGTGAACTCTCAATTAAAATTTAACTACAAGTATAAGCTTTAGAAATCAATTAAAACGAGCAGGTTAAGCCTATTGGAATTTATAACACTTGTTCAGTTTACTTGCACATAATTGGCTCTATACCCAAGGTGCTGTCACATTTGTTGGAAGAGCATAAAGCGAACATACTAATGACCCGAGAATTTTTTCAACTTCTTAAACAGATCTTGCCTTTCTTATTAATTTCTTTGTTCAAAATTCGTTATTTCTTATAATGTTAATCTAGATATGCCTAAGTTTTCGAGAGATTTCAAAGTTCTGCTTTTGATTTGACATGGAGGATGTGGATTTTTCAATAAATTCAAAATACATGTTATTTGACTGTCCAATGTGCAAAATATACCGTGTCCTTGCTTTTTGTGTTTCTTAATCAGCCATGAAACTTTCTACTGATTTGAAATTGATAACTGCATTCAAAATTGATTTTTAAAATAAATATTTCCCCATAAAAATCCGAATGGCGAAGCTACAGGCAGGGATACTTCTGAATCATAAGTCATAATTCTATATCGAAACCTTCACTATATATCATTATGGGGAGAGGCCTGTTAAATTTGCCTAATAATGGAACATATATATATATATTTTTTTTGCATATTAAAGAATGCAACATATTCTAGCTTAGGTGCATTTATATGCCGTTGTAACTTTTAAGGGTCATAGGCACGTGCTGATAAGCTCTTCAAGTCGCATTTTATTATTACAACACTACATAATTTTCTTAGTAGATAATTATTTTGATTCAGTGATGCATTTATTTTATTGTCTTAATTTACATATGAAACTTTCTGTTTACAATTTTCCACACTTTTTTCAATAACGCGCTACCAAATTGAGTACAAGCTCGTGGTCGGAGCAGTTCTGAAGGGCATTAAATTAAAAATATAAATTGTTTTAAATAAATATACAATCGATTACATTCCTTTGGAATAATATACAAATATTACAATTAAAATTATAGTTTCAGTTATGCTCGGAGTAATGCTGGAAGTGAATTCATGTATTTCCTGTCTATTACTCTAAAGTATGAAAATGTCAACTAGAAGAAAGTTTGTTATTGTTTACATAAGACATAAACATAATAGGCATGATATAAGGATTATAAAAAATGCGCGTAAGTCCGGCCGGGGATATAAAATCCTATTGCTTACAAACCATAACCACATCCTAATCCATGCAAAATAACTACTTCACAGAATTATCAGGATTGTGTTTTAGAGGATCCTTTAAAATAAAACATTATTATTATGTTGATTATTATTATTATTTTATTATTCCCTCTGCATGCTCCACTACATAGTAGCACTACATGCTCTTAAATATTCTTAAATTGATGAGTTAAGAACATAATTCCTGTTTACAGATACATCATGTTTTCTGATGGCTATTGTTCTTCTTTCCTTTTCAATGTTTGAAATTCTAATGAGTTCACAAATTTTATAAATGGTTTCAAGTTTTCTCTTTATTAATATAGAGTTAAGCCTTCTTTAAGAACACTATTAATCAGAATTTCTCTTTCACTTTTCACTTCACTGCACTCGAATAATAGGTGATCCACTCTTTGAAATCTATTGTTTATTATTATTAATGCTATTATGGTTGAGAATAAAATCAGAGTTGTGACAAAGTGAACCTTGGAAGAAGATTGTGCATTAAAGGTCTTCAAAATAATAGAGAAAGTCTACACTTGGAATCTGGATTTATATCTTTCTGGTGGGATATATGATCACATCCTTTTCTCTTGGAGCAATAACTTCTCTTTGTAAGATGTCAAAGCTAGGTTGTTTTATGATCTTAGTTGAGTTCAGAAGCAATGGACTGCAAACAGAAACCGACATAAAGACTTGTGTTGTTTCTGGAACAGGACAAAGTGCTTAGATCGTTGAATTATCGGTACCTTTGTTGGAATTCCTTTGCGACCAGTGTTTGCCACAATACATTTCTTGCTTAACGGAGATTTCGGAAATGGAGAAGAAGAAGAGAAGGAGAAGTTTCCTTAAGTACTTAGTAAACTCGGAAATCGGTTTATAAGCTTTGCTTCTACCCTTACCAATTACATTAGATGTTATATTGATCTTAAAAGGATATTATTTGAAATCAAACTCAATTGCTGTTTTTTTAAAACTGAGTACGTTAATGTTATTATCTAAATAATGAATTGTCTAAATTGCTGATCTAGAGTTAAAAAATCAGGGGCTAAAATTAATGCTATGTTTTAATCCTACCTATTAAAAAAAATGTGTTTCTATGCATGTTTCGTTTTTTATATCTGAAGAAACTTCATGTTACATATTAAAAAGTCAGTAAACAAACTCCAGAATGGCAAAACAGGATAATTTACTATGTATGAACACCGTAGTTTACCACCGTCTGATAACGCAGCACTGGGTACGCCTTTCCTTAGCTTTAGTAAACTCTTTTACAGTTATTTCGTTTCTGTTTTCGTCTAACTCCTACATTCTCATAAACACACACTTTATCATAATAACATCAGAACTTTCTTTTTTTTCCTGTGTTGAAGCGTTTTAATTACTTGCCCCAAGTTATACTAAAACCTTGAAACACAATCCTGTGTCTAAAACCTCAATTGCAAAGTGGATGCTTCTTTTATTTCCAGAGTCTAGTCCGAAGTAAAATGAACACACATTCCACGATATTTCACTATGAATAAAATGAATAGTTAAAGACATTTCATGGTTACGTTGGCTATGATTATTTAAGGAATACGTTTAGAATAAGGAAAAAGTCACGTTTATATTAAAATTTGAAGTAAAACACGCTTGTATTCAGGTACATGACTATATTGCAGTAGTGCACATTCATACCCGTCGATTTCGTATTCGCATAAATCGCATCTCAAAACCTAAAATCGGGAAGCTCGTAAATTATAACTATTATCAAGAGAATCAATTGTGGAGTTTTTAAAGTAAAAGATTTAGCTCATAGTGTAATATTATAGCCTATATATAAATGTAAGTATAAAAGTACATTTATATATATGCAAATTATTAAAGTAAAGTGTTCCCTATACAGGCCATGAAGAACCAGAGGGTTCCGGGAGGTTGAGGTTCCCAGATTTTTAAACATCGGCACATGAAGGTGGTAAGGTTGTCAGCCTTACGCACCGGCCGCCTTTACCCCCAGGATTGCTCCTGGTACTCATTTCTGTTGGAGGCTGAGTCGACCCCAGGGCCATAGTGCCACCTGAAGGATTAGGCCAACTGAAAAATTCCAGTGACCTCATCGGGGATCGAACCCGCGATGCAAATTATTAGACCTCGGAATTTTAGGCATGAAAAACCGACATTTTAGATAGCTAAAATAAGTTATAAAAATAATGATGTACGTACGTAGTAGTAGTAGTAGTAGTAAATGATTTATTTTCCCTGGCAGAGTTAAGGCCATAAGGCCTTCTCTTCCACTCAACCAGGTTTCAGAAATATATACAATGTAGGTTTACATAAATAGCAAATTAGTGAATAAGAGACTTATGACTAATACTAAGACTAAGGTTAAGGCTAATCATAATTATAAATTAAATACGCACTATTCCTTAATATTTTTGGGAAGAATTTTTACTGCGCCATAAATGTCATGAAAAAATTTTTAATTAACCTTCACACTGCTTCTGCAAGGGAATTTTCTCCATTGATTTCATACTTAGTGCCTTTTGATGATTTCAGTTGAAGAATACCTTATTACCAGTGTATAAATTTAGCTTTGAAAGGAATAGACGCAATTAGCTGTGTTGACTTTCCTGATTCATTCGCATTTACTTCTGTTTATTTTAATTGTACCTACGTAATAGTTAAGATATTACCGGGTGGCCTTACACACATTATACGGAATGTACACTTCTACTGATTAAGCTACACAACGATTTACCTTAACAAAAATTGTGTTTGATCAAAAATTTAGTACTTTAAATGTTAAAACTTATTAAATTTACCAGTAGTTAAAAGGGCTCAAGATGTAGCCTACAAAAAACTCCATGAAAATCTCAATACAGTTGCAAAGACGGTGACACTGCATCAGAGACCACTAATGTCAAACTACGCGGCTTAAGCCAAACCGTGCAGCTATTTTTTATACATACTGTAATAATAATAATAATAATAATAATAATAATAATAATAATAATAGAGCTAAAAAATAAACAGTAAATTAAGAAATCGCGTAAGAATAAACATAAATAAGAGAGGGAAAGACAATGAAATCTGAAAAGTAATTAATTCAAGTCAACGTACACTAGTAAATTCTTAAGCTAAAGTTGTTCCAAATTGAATTAACATAGACTCTTGTTTAACGAAAACCTAGCAGTTTATTAAGTTTAAGTTTAGTTTATTAAGCATTGAAATAAATGATCTATGATGCCTTATTTCTATTTACAATATCCTGTAGGATGGTGGACGATACACTTTCAATCCGTTCATTGAAACTATTATTAAAACAGTTAGTTTGTCAATTAATCACTATTTTAATACACAAACAGAGCAAGAGAGGAAGATGGAGAAAAAGAGAGAGAAAGGGAGATTGAGGGAGAGCAAACTCTATTCTCGCCGCATTGTAATGCCTAAAGACGATCCACTGTTACTAAGTTCTTCCCTACTTCCACAGGGTAGTTTCATATGTTTTGACAGTCTGTCTCCAGAAAGTTAAATGTTTGTACAGAAGTGGACTGTGTTGTTTAATCGGATTTTCGCGGTTGTGAGACGAGAGGTCCAAGAGTAGGAGAATTTCTCTTAAGAGAGTTGTGATGTTGAAGTAAGGAGCCTACAACATCATAACCTTTTGTATATAGACTAGGCTAGCCTATGTTTTCATTTGAAATTTCTCACCCACATCTCATCTTCTCTTTCTATTCCTATTCTGCTTCCCTTAAGAGCTGGGAGCAACAAACAAGAAACCTTGGAGTATAACGGAAATAAGAAACAAGAGAAATCATACTGCCGAGCGTGACTGGAAGCTACAAGTGCTTTCTGGTTTGCTGAATCGCTGGAAATTGGGGCGCAGACCTATGTTCTTGAATTCAGTCCCTTGCAGGTCTGTTTGCGGTTTTGTGTTCCTTATGAAGTCAGAATTAAACAACGTCTTTACTGGGCATAAACTGATTACGTGACTCACAATTGGAGATATGAAATAATAATTTCTAAAACAAATAATATTAATTAACTAAATCTTAAAGGATATTGTGTTAGAAATTCATTTATAAAATAATATAATGTTAAGTCTATCAAAGTCTCAGAAATAGACGAACAAATCTTGGAAAAGAATAATTTTATGTAACTTGCCTCAACGGACTCTTCTGCATAGAGAACCATCAATTCTGTAATAATAGATATTTTTAAATTATCCGACAAAATACATCGGTATATAAACCTATGGAGAAATTGTTTCTGAATGCGGACTTTATTTATAGAGGACGAGAAGAGTCTAAAACGTAATTTTGGATTAATATCCCCCATACACCAGGCAAGCAGTATTTAAAAAGTTGCGAAACTTAGTTAGAAAACCTAATTTAGTCCTGAAAATAAGCTTTTATGAAGAATTAATAAGATATGTTGAATGTGAATAATGGTAAAGATACACTCATTTATAAATAATGGACATTTTATGTATGTGTACATATATATATATATATATATATATATATATATGCTGAATGTGAATAATGGTAACGATACATTCATTAAAAATAATGTTGTATTCAATATTATCCCCATCAGTCCCTGAAAAATCCGTGTATTGAAACCCTCGATCCTCGGACCTGCATTAAAAAATGTCACGATCTAAGGACACCGTCTACGAATCCAGGTTCCCGTACGCAATTTGTGTAATAATTTGAACACTCACCGAAAAATATTCGATAGAAATATTTCAATAATACATTTATATTTCTGAGTTATAAAAATAAAAACAAAATGATGATTGTGTTGAGATGAGATCAATGGGCCGAATAAAGGCTGGATCCGTGGATGAATAAACGGAATGTAGATGAAAGGAAAATACAACACTCAGAAAAAAGTTCCACTGATGAAAAATCCTCGATGCGACCGAGAATCGAAGCCAGGTTGCTTGAGTATAAATTAGCCACGATACCGACTACCCAACGGTGATTCTAAACCATACACTGTAATTTTTTTTCGCAGCATACACCATTTAGGGTAGCTTTAGGTAAAGACACCCACCGAGCAAAGATGCCTCAGTGCTTATTATCCTGCATTTGCTTTGCTCGTTTCACAATTTTACACGAGTATCTTATGGCAGCTTACGGTGTTGGCCAAATCGAAGCTTTCATTTCCTCGTTTTCATGAAACCAACTGATTTTGACAACATGAAATCAATTTATTTCAGTATGGTATTAAAAATATCACGAACAGAATAATTCATTTAATTTAAATACAGGCTTTTCTTATGCAGTTTTCAGCTGATACTCTCAATGTCTCAAGATCGTCCCGTGTTCGATAATAATCAATACTACATCGATGTAATAATGGAAATCTGGATCGTTATGAATATCATTATGATACCGTTACGTCACACGTAATAAGTGTATTTCAGTATGGTCGAACATAAATACTTATGTGGTACTGATTAATGTAACAAAACACAGAAACATAATTTTCTATGCACAAATTAGCGGTGTATACAAACAATCCAGTTGTGGAAATACGATACCTTCAGACTTCTTAATTAGTGAACGTTTTTAGAAGCAGCCTTCTCGTGTTATAATTCTTTTGTCCAAGAGAAACTTAATTCAAATTATGAAATGGAGTTATGTGATGGAAAGTTTCCAACAAAATGTCTGTAACGTAGTCATTTTAATTTAAAAAGAGTAAGATAAGGAACGTTAAATGGAGTAATAGGTTATTGTACTAATTCCGAGGTATTTTCCAAAAATGTTTAAATTATAACAACGTACAGCAAAATATTGACGTACGTTTCATTAATAGGAGGTACTGTAATGATTGATCCTACACTAAGAACTCGACCAGTTAATACCTCAAGAAACCAGATTATAATTCACCCTATCTTATTATTAAAACTGACTATCAAGATGAATTACAAAACATTTTTGTAAAGAGCATACTCTTACTGCGTTCTTACATAATTTTTACAGTGTTCGCAGATATAGCTTTCGTCTAGAGAAGCGTTATTTAGAGATCGGAACATTTAACATAAGTTGTAAGGAAAAGTGTCAACTCTGAATCCAGCAGAAAGCCTGATTAGGGGTTGTCATCGTACATCGGAATACAACTCTTCACAACATGATAGGGAATATATGATAAATATAAGAAATGTGTATTATTCAAGATAGTATGAAGTTATTTACATTACAGGTCTCATAATGTAGGTCTACCACGCATATAGACATTGAAAACGTTTCTTCACTTCAGTATGTACTTAATAAAACAAATTGTATGTACATTGGATATTATACCTAGTAATACAACTCTTCATGCCTATGTAATGTTTCTTGAACCTTCTCCAATATTACAAAGCAATGCAGTAGAAAAATGGAGGAAACTCGCAAAAAATAACAAATAAAGAATGCTCTTGGAAATGTATATATATATATATATATATATATATATATATATATATATATATATAACTTCTCAATTTGCACTGCTACTAATTGAAATAAATTATTATAAGGAATCCGTAAGTAATCAACTTTTTAACTTTCGATGAGCCTACACTGTATAAGCCTATATGGGCAACAGGCTACGTAATTTAACCGAAAATGTATGTAACTTTTTTTAAATCTCTAGAACTGTTATGTAAATAATTCTTTCCAATTTAAATATAAGATATAATAATCTATAAATTACCCTGATTCAAATACATACAAAATATAGTTGAATTAAGGAAGATGTTTAGTTAAGTTTCTCGAGTCTGCTCTTTACAGAACAGGTGTAGAAAACAAAATTTACCTTAGTTGAAAATTAATTGTGGGTAATTCAAAATAAGATCCGTTGAGAACTAACATCGCCCGTTAAAAACACGTGTTGCAGAGCTCCATAAATTACTCTGCTTCACATAAGCTTTCACTTTAGGTAGGAACAAAGGATTCCTGTGGGTTGTTAAACAAGGAAAAGCACCTACGGAGCTAGTATCAAAAGATAGACGACTTTCGTTATTGTATGAACGAGCAAATTAGATACCGGTACTACTGCAAACTACTTGGAGAGAGCCAGCGATTGCAGAAGTACAAGTGTTGTCCTAAATGCTTTTCAGAACTTACAGTAGCTCCACTTTTCAACAGTACATGCACTTGAACCCTATTTCTAAATCCTTCTATGCTCCCGCACTTCGTAAGTTTAGGTGATGGTAGGGAGGTAATTTGGGGCGGCTGTAACAGAATGAAAAAAACTGCGAGACCAATACAGGCTTTTTTTATCCCTCCATCACCGTCCTTCCTCCTCTTCTTCTCTTCCCTGTTTTTATACGCTTCTCAGTTAGGATTTCAAAGTGCTGAATCTATTCTCCTACAAGAGATGATGCGGTGATGCGTTCCGTAGGAAATGGAATAGTAAAGAATGAGGTTTTGTGAAGCTGTACAGTAAAGAATGAAAGCTGTTGTACTACTTGTGTGACGTTTGGGTCATAAAGTCTGAAGTAAGGTTTATGTAGTGGCCCGCATATGTGTATGGGGTTTCTTAGTGTGCCATTTAGATTCTTAAAGGGGTTTCAAGAGCTGCTGAACGTTTTGTAAAGCCCTTTAGCTCTATATACTCTATTTCTGAAATAATTAAACATAAATTGCATTAGCTGTAGCATCCTAAAAAGTTTATCATTAATGTCACACCGCATTTTTCCTTGTTCTTATATATTTATTAACAGCTTATTATGCTGTTTTACGTTTTGTCGTTTAGAGATTCCTCCAAGATCATGAAATAAAAATAAACGCATTTTCTCAAATTAATAATGCTTATGCAAAAATAAGTATCCTTTCTTATATTTACTACAGAATGTCTTTAACAATTAATTGCAATATGAAGTACAAAAATTTATTCCTATTTCCTTATCAAAATTGACCAAGCAGCGTTGCAACACAAATTAGTAAGATGCTGGTAAAATGTCTGCGAATATTTTTCACAGAAACATATATTTCTAGTGGATAATTTTTAAATTCAATTGCTTTATTTTAACAACATTCACTAAGGGATACTATTACTGAAGACTCTCAATCACATGTAAAATTTTTAAGAACTACGTTGGACACTAAATTTACATGAGAGAAACATAAACATTTTATGTTTTAAACTTTCGATAGCCGACCATATTATTCAATGGTCAACTGGGGAAGATCATTGCTATAATATGCAGTCTTATCATTATTCAACCAAACGACTATTTGAAGACTGCAGGTTCTCCCGCGATTCACATTGTAGACTGATGATAAAAATTTAACGGTTATAATCTTATACATATAAAATTATTTATTAGGAGTTACGAGAAATTTTAAAAATTACATGAATAGATCCCAAGTGTACAGACATCACACAAGATCTAATTCTTTCGTTTCTGAGTTAAAATTATCAAGTCAAAGAAAATATGGTCTTTGCTCGACTGCTTTGATATGTTCAATATGTGCCAAATTTAAACTGCAATAAATTTGACATTTTCTGGCTTCCATGGACGATGGAAAATGGTTTCTACAACATTACAGAATATCTCGACTCTTCTACAAATACTGTTGTCGTCATATTGTTTATGAATGATTATTATTATTTTTATTCTGTTACTTTCTTTATGAACTTTCTTGTGATTATTTATTCTGTTACTTTCTTTATGAACTTTCTTGTGATTATTTATTCTGTTACTTTCTTTATGAACTTTCTTGTGATTAATTTTCTGAACAAAGCAACAAGCCATTCAGAACGTCAGATGTGTTAGGGTAAACCCCTGTTCGGAGAATTAAAGAAATGAAGATGTTAATTTTTCAAGTTAAGTCTTTGTGTTTCTATGATAACTTTACTTTGCATGGGGTGGGGGTTACGTCTGTGAAAACTCTTAGATATGTAAATAATAGAATATAGGTTGATTTTTATTTTTTAAATTGGATTTATTAATTATTTTTTATTTTTTTTTAAATTAAATGTATGATGTGTACGCGTACAGGCGGTACCGACTGAGCTCGTATGTTAATAATATGGTTTTTATGTTAGGATATTCACAACGAAGTAGGTCTATACTTAACTTCGTAGCGACAACTGAGGATCTATGTGATAAAGAAGTAGCACCTTCGGCTATGAAAGAAAATATGAAAGCTGCTGAAAGCGTGATGTGGTTCAATCCTGCCATCTGACAATTAAATAGAAAGACAAGTTTGATGATACAGGAGCCACTTCCTTGAATATTATTATTATTTCTATTATTAATATTATTATTATTATTATTATTATTATTATTAAGGAGTTTTGTTAGTATCTTATTGCACTAAAAATATAGGATGTAAAAATATGGTATGAAAATTCATTGTTTTCTCCCTAACTCCTACAATCCGTGTACTTTGGAATTAATCATAAAATTTAATTTCGTGTGCATTAACCTATTTTTACCGTTCTCCCACCCATTTTGATAGAGAGCTTCGCAGGGATGCTCGTCAATCCCACCACCACATCACTTCGAGTTTCCCTAATGATGTATTGTTTCCAATCTGGATATATGGATCGCTATGAAACGTTCCGCTTTACCAACGAATTTATGCTCACGAATATTTTACTAGGACGGTTTTGTCAGTCAGCCCACACAAAACGAATGGAAATAGAAAATTTATTATTTTTGAACGAACAAAATTCTGCACAGGATTGATAGTGAAATGTAATAGGGGCTTGTTCCAAATCGAACATTCGTTTTCGTAAAATATAACAGTTAAGAGAAATTGCTTTGCGTTTGTACATAAATCACTAGTGAAGGTTCTTTTCCCAATACGAAGATATACCTAGATCATCAAAACTAGTTGAAGCATTGGTGGAAAGAACGGTGTGTTCCAAGTGAAAAGAGAATGACTTTTTTAGATACTGTATTTGTAGTAATGTAGCGAAGAAAATTATGAATGAATTTTCTACATTTACGGTAAATATGTAATAAAGAAACAAGACAAATTAAATGTGATCCAATCGCAGTGATT
This sequence comes from Ectobius pallidus, assembly GCA_964059195.1. Taxonomy (NCBI): domain Eukaryota; kingdom Metazoa; phylum Arthropoda; class Insecta; order Blattodea; family Ectobiidae; genus Ectobius; species Ectobius pallidus. Next base: position 58,830,158 of record CAXKWD010000003.1, read on the forward strand.
TCCTCTACTCTAAGTAATAACAGAGGTTTACCGCTTCTTATTCTGACATAAAATAAAATAAAAATTATAACTAAATAACTTTACAACTTAGAATCTGTTTCTAAAGAATATGTTTCGTTTGGAATAATAGGCAACTTGTGGTCTTACTATTACACATATAATAGGTCGAAGAAATTATGAGGAAAACACTAAATTATTATTCCACTTCATATTCAGACTTACCAACTATACCAACCGAATATTACCGAATACAATCGTAAGTATTTGAATCATTCACTACAATAAGAATGTAAGCAGCATGTTTCTTTAAGTGCTTCTTTAGTTGAATAAAGATATGTAAACTTTGCTCTAATAGTGCCATTTACACCATATACCGTCAAAATATGTCAACGATACAGGGAAACCAAAGTTTATAATTATAAAGCAGTATAAGAGATAAGCCTATGAAAGTAGAAGTAAATAGGCTAACTAAACAAATAAAGGACGGGAGAAGGTAATGTATTTTCTTCTTCCTGAAAAGGACGTTAAAATACATATTTCAGTACGATCAATGTTGAGTTCGATCAATAAAATAAATAAAATTGATACTTGATACCAGCAATTCAACAATATTTCATCTTTTATCTAAGCCTTTCGACAACTTCAGGGAATCTTCTTATGCTAGCATAGATGTATGACAGCAAATACTATAGAGACAATACCGGACACTTACTGGTAGAGAAATGGGGGACAGATTTTGCAGCACTCCTGGTGGCACAACCTAAAAACTTTGGCCAAATTAAAATATTCAAAACATATATAAACTGTAATATGCTATTCTGAGCCATTAGGTAGATACCCCTTATACATAACATGTCGAGTCTGGCTATTTCGGCTCTTCTATTAAAAACTGTTTAACATATATGTATCTAGATACTGCAATTGTATTCAGTAGTAGCAGGTTGGGCCGCTAGATGGTGCTCAAAATATTGTCCCCCGATATATCGCAAAGTGTCCTGTATTGGTCTAGATTGTATTTGATGACAGTCACCACTATGGTATATGCGGAAACATTTAAAAGGAAATTCAGTAAAGTAGCAATACCCTAACACCGTTGAGAACATTGGAGGAGTAAATTATAGATCCAGTTTGTCTAGTACTTCATTAATACTAATTATATGCATAATTTATAAGTTATGAAATTACTTTAAGTAATAAATGAGCATACAGGTGAATATTTAAAAAATCTAGATACTACACAGATGGAATTCGAAGGTCGTACAACGATAGGCTACATAAGTGGCTGATTAAATCAGCCGAGTAGGAGATCCTATATTTAAATTCGAAATATTTCCGTGAAATTTGCAGTTGTTGAGACTTGATTATTATAGTGACTATCTAGCTCATGAGTCAGCAAACCAATCGAGTGTAAGAATATGTGGAATTTCAACCAGTCTCAAGTGTCTAAAGTCATAATTTTATTGTTTAATTTCTATCATTTTCATTTTATCGCACCTAACGGCAATTCCCTTTCTTGCATGTATATAAACTGCTTAATAGTAAAAAGAAGATATGGAAGTCATGTACAATTTTGTGTGTAGAGAAGAATTATAAATCTCTTGTAATAATACATAAAAATAATATTAATAACACTAGATATTATCAGTGGCACCCGAGAGTTATACCGAACAGTTTAAAGATTAATGATGATAAATGAAGACCAAGAATAATTGGAAAATTTTTCAGGAGTAAATATAATAAAATGGGTACTTGATACCAGAAAGTCAACAATATGTTATTTTATGCATAAGAATTTTGAAATTATTCTGTCATCTTTAATGCATCTTCTTACATTGATGTATTTATAAGAATAATTAATTAAAAATTCACTTTGTGAAGTCGCAAGAAGAGGAAGAAAACTGGAAGATGGAACAGTGCATTTTAGTAAAACTTTTAAATATTTTAATTATTTTACCACATTTACCCAGAATATAAGACGTAATATATTATTTTAATTCTTATAGTTCTATAAGTCTTATATTCTTTTAATAAAGGCTGTGGAGTAGGCATGCTGACCACATTCCCCCAGCTCTGCTATCTGTCAATGAATCGGACAGTTTTCAGTAAAATATACTTTTTTAATGCAAAAACATAAAGTAATCAAGCAAAATAATTTTTCTCAGAATAAGCAAAATAAACACTATCAAATAAAGTGAAAATTGCTTGTCTAGGATTGTCTTACGAAATATAACATATCTGCTTACCTGCTTAGAAATTCTGGCTCTACTTATAAGCTTATCTGAAAGTAGTGGAAATATTAAATTAGATGAACCTGTTAGGGAATAAGTATTACCAGGAAAAGAGAATGTTATATTGATTACTTCTTTCTTTTGAAACTCTCAAATAAGCAGTATAGCACCTGTCCTTTTACTGTGCTTTATAGCATCAAATCTGGCTTGATCAAAATAGAAATAGAAAACGTGTTTATATATGTGTATGTGTGGGAGAAAAGTAAAAGAGGAAAGAGTGAGAGAGGGCTGAAGGGAGAGAAAGGGGGAGAGGAGATTTGGGAGAAAGAGAGCATCCAGAGAGTGTTTCTATAAATCCGATATCCAACAAACCCTGAATTGTTCAATGGGATTGTCTTCCGGTAAGTTTGGCAAGCAACCCAAAACTCGTATCAAACTACAATAAAATTTTGGCAACGGACTAGAGGTCATGCCACAAGCCGGTACGAACAAACGTCAGTTGTTGAAGTGAGTTGACCTCAGCTTCCCCCAGCAGATGGGACCGGCTAACGGAGATTGATATGTCATATTAAAGAAAGTATAAAAATATTTTTAATTACTTTCTCCTGTAATTTAATTTTCTTGTCAACTAAGAAGACTCAAGAAGAAGCAGGAAGTTTAAAAACGTGTGAGCGCTGGCTTTTAATAAATTTATTTTGAAGATTTTAATGATTTTGTCAGTATGGCAAAACTACAAGAAAATGAAAATTTAATTTTTAATCGTTAATGAATCTACACCAGTAAGGAAAGATTCCCTGAAGTTTATATAAAAGTACTGAAATGCCAAGACAGCATAAAATAATGGTTGTTGACCTGATGGTTTCAATTACACATGCTATTTTACTTTACTTTCTCCGATAAACTCACATGATAATATGCTGTTGGATTATTGCAGCGAAAAAATTTCAGGAATTATGTTCTGTTTGATCTTTAACAACTAGGTTTATTGAAGAATAGGAACTACATCTTATAGCCACATGGTCCTCAATAGTAAACTTTCTGCCGAAAAGACTGTGCATAACAAGTTAAAGTTTTATCATGGGTTAGCAAGACAGCATGGATAAAAATAATTATCAAAGACTGCATTAAATAATGTAATTTAAGCAAATTTAGAAGTACTCTAGGTTGAAATTTTGACAGTAAATAAGGAAGACTTTTTAAAAAGAAGAATTATCTAACAGGTGTTTCAGCTACTACTTATATTATTGAAGCTTAAGCTAATAATCACGTAAGTATAAACGACGCTTTAAAACGGAACCAAACAAAGGTAAGAAATACTTCATGGCACTCATATCACAAAAGAAAACAAACCTCCCTTCTATTAAAATTTCATATATTCTGGCACAAGGGTAGAGACTCCGCCTTAAGGTAGGAGCTTAAGTGTTGAAGAAATGGAACCTTGGTGCTTGGCAATACTGAAGATGTTTACTTTCTCTTCGGCGTGCTCGTAAAACCTTCCTTTATAGCTCAACCAATGCCACCACCACCACGAAGAATAATTCCCCTCCTCCGCATGGAGTGGCAGCTCGGTAAATTCCTCAGAACAATAGAGATGTAATACTGTTTTGCTTTCTAGGAGAAAGCGAATTCACGTTCTTCTTTACTCTAAGCAAAAACACCGTCACCCTACATAAACTCGCAATGAAGTGCCTTACGTTGAGCATAAAAGAATGTTACCACGGGCGTATTACAACTTGGTTATAAACTTAAAAGGAAAGAAAACAAATTTATTTTGATGCCATAAAACCATACATGTAAAAGTTTTCTAGCCTGCTCTGGGCATGAGGATTGTATGAAAGTATGCTTGTATGTTATAAAACAAATCATAATAGTTCGTTATAAAATTATTATTTTAAAATGAAGTTATATTAGCCATATCTATTCCATGTTACTTATAATAGTATGAATTGAATTGAATGAAGTGCTTTTATTGTTAACAAAGAAAACTATCTTTTTACATTATTCGTTGCATGAGCCCTTAGGCTGTTCATGCTTTAACTGTGCACAACAAAAATGTACCCTAAAAGTAAAACTAAAAACACACAGACAAACAGTTTAAAACTAGTAAATATACAAACAAAACATCACACACACACACACCCACATTCCCCTCCAAAAATAGCACATACACCAGCAATACCCTTAAATACACCAACCAAATATATTTTACGTATTATTCTATATACAGCCGTCTACCCCATCGGAGTACTCCCCTTACTCCCTCGGTCCCACTCCCTCGGCCAGTTCCATCCTAAGCTGCCTCACTTTGGACATAAATTCCCCCCCCCCCAAATCTAGTGTTAAGCAGCAGATCGTATGTGAACAGCTGACCCCCACAAGAAGCAGTGAAAGACTCTGAAGTACACCACACCGACGAAGAAGGAATGAGAAATTCTAAACGTTTCAGGGATGACAAGTGTGGATTTAGCAATTCTGGTAAAACAATATGCTATTTTTTTTTATTTTAGTGTAAAAATAAAGCATATGTGCAAAATGTTATGTTTAGACAAGTGGAACGGGTGCTTCTGACGTCATTTTTAAAGTCCTACATTCAGTACGCTTGGCAGTGTCTACAAACTTTAATCGGTTATTTTCTCATATTCAATTTTCCTGTTAATTTACCTCATTAAAAATCTATTTTCTCTCACAAAAATAGACATACAGATATGAGTTTTTAATGTATTCATTGTTCTGGGTAACATTATTTAACAAGAACTATAAACAATGTTTAAAAAGTCAGCTAATAAGGTTGAAATGGTAGCATGAAGGAACCTGAAATATAATACTTTATTCATATTTTAATATCTCTTTCACAGGAGAGAAATTTCAATTGTTATTTTAATCTATTGAGATAATATAATAAAAATCCTCAAATTTTAACATAAATATTTATTATATAGTTTTATATATCTTTATTTTACACAATTTTGGAGGCGACGCGTTTTGTATGTCAGTAGCAGTGAAATAGTTAATCCCTACTCCCTTTCTACTAGACTTCTTGCAAGAAGAATTGTCAAAGATGGGGGTGATAAAGAATCTTGTGTTCTTCGAGGGAAGGCCATATCTAGTTATCATAAGCTTGGTCGTATGACTATTCAGTATTGAACATTACCTAAGAAGCAACTAATCTGTAAGATTGAACAAACCACTGGAAAGGCTTCGTATTTTGTATTATCATAACTCAACGATATGGTTAAGGAGTATCCTACAGCTGAATATATACAATACTGATATACTATAGAAATTATAAGCTTCATCAATTAATAAAAACAGTTCATGGGGAGTGCAATAGATGAGTAGGCCTACCCAAGTACATTCATGCTCGAATGTAGACTCAAGAATCAATTAGTTCCGATGAGATGAAACACATTAAATATTATCTTGCCGTGCACGGTATACGTACGCGAATGTTTTATTCTTTCATCTTGGTAGACCTATATAAGTTTACATTTCGCATAGTTTTACTCATTTAGTACAACAGTCGATAATCCAGGACTTTTAATCGATCACCAGTGTGACATAACTTATTCCTCACAGTCGCGTTAAAGACGAGAATTTATGCTATAAATCCATCGGTGTTATTACAACCCATGCTGAACTTCCTGAAAAGATGATGTATGTGCATTTTCGGGATTTTTCTCGCAATAAATTACACCAAGTTTATTCTGTTGCCCCCCACCTCGGAATTTTTTTTTTTTACATTTTTATGCATTATATGTGCTTCTTAATCATTCATTTCATATAAATATGCCTATTGTATTTCTTTAGTTATTAAATAATCATTCGATTGCAATAGATCAATTTTTTATAAATTTTAATTTATGAACTTAATATTCGGTTTCATTTATAACGGTAAGGTTTTAAATACCTTTCAGCAAAAATAAATAGTAGTCTTTGTAACAATCGAAAAGTACTCTCTCAGATGATATTAATTCAAAGATTGCAACTGGACTAATTTTTATTACAGGATACTTTCATATCCAAGTTAAGGGAGTTGGGTATACTTATTGTGGAATTTGTATGAATTGCACAAGAAAGTTTCACGATGAGTAATATTATAAAGGAAGGCAGAATTTCAAGCTCATAATGCTGCCAGAAAATTGGCAAGTTCCCATTTCCTGTCCCTTTCTCACGTGCCAACACTCAGTGCTCCAAACGAAAAGGAATGAAGTCAGTTGCAGCCAAAGAACATTTGCTTGCTTCTGTAGAAGACATTTTACAATCCGCACGCTCCCTTTATTGAGTTCTGCGCTAACAAGAAGTGAAAATTTCCAGTATCCTTCTGAAATCCATGGCGATAATTTAAATATATCCAGAATATTCTAAAGCTACTTCTGAGCCACCGTGACCCGCAAGATTAATTTTTTTAATATTAATTATTATACTTTTTAAGTGGTATAAGATTTGATACCTTGAAAATTGATTCGAGAATACTTAAAAAATATGTACGAATACATTTCTTATTACAATACGTACAAAATTTAAATATAATTACAGGACACCACAAGACTAGCTTCAAAAGGACGAAAAAACGATAGACACTGTGATAAAATGTAAAACTGGTAGTTACTTTTGGTAATTTGCAGTGTATTTATTATATTATTTCATACAGTTGTTTAAGGGGTACACAAAGGAAAGGAGGATGGTTTTAGCAAAGCTAGAATATTCGTATACTGTATTTCAATATGTATTTTTTGCAGTGCAGGCTATTTATTATTTTATTTCATACAGATGTTTAGGGGTTACACAAAGGAATGGAGAACGGTTTTAGCAAAGCCAGAATAATCATATACTGTATTTCAAAATGTATTTACGTTTTAATATAACTTATTTTCACTTTAAACGGAAAACTATAAATTATATCAATAAAAGTCTTCTCGTTGACTTCGTTTTCGAAATATGAGCAGCTTAATTTGATTTTATGATTATCTATTTGTCTTTATTACTAAAAGCTACATTAATTCGCCCACATCTCTGTTTTACATTTCCACGTAATGGTCAGTGTCATTGTATGATATTGAAAGAGAATCTGCTTTGCGATGATTTAGTTGCATGAATGTTCTACTCTTTGAAAGAGGAAGGCACAATGGCACATCCAACAATATAGATCATTTACTGTCCCTGTATTGAAACACAGAGCTAGAGCCCGTTTCAAAATGTTCTAATAAATCACACTTATCTATTATATTGCAAACAAAAGCCGCCTAATAATAAAAATAAATACTCCAATATTTGACTGAGTACGGTTCCATACATACATCAAATGATCAGTGCTTACGCTTACATTCCGTACTTCCATTGCATTAATTTTGTTCAAGTAAATATTTATTGGTACAGACACAGCCAGTGTTCAGCTATTTTTCAACATATTCTCCACCGGAATTGAAACATTTATCTTACCGTGGCACCAACTTTCGAATACCTGTGTCGGAGAAGTGTGCCGACTGGGATTTGAACCACCGTGTGACAATCACCTTCGTCTCTCTGTCATTATCTGCCATTTTTTGTCATTTCGTGAGGTGTAGGAAAAGATGGAAATCACTGGGAGTTAGGTCCGGGTTTTAGGGTAAAAGTTTAAACACCTCCCAGCAGAACTTCTGCAAGAGACTTGATAGGAGGTGTTTAAACATCCACCCTAAAGCCCGGACTTCGCTCCCAGTGATTTACAGCTTTTCCTACACCCCAAGAAATGACAGAGAATGACAGAGAGGAGATGTTTGTCACATAGTGTTTCAAATCCCAGGCGGCTGACTTGTACGACACAGTTATTCAAAAGTTGGTCCCACGGTATGATAAATGTCTGAATTCCGGTGGCGAATAGATTGAAAAATAGCTGAATACTGGCTGTGTCTGTTGCAGTAACTATTTACTTGAAATTGTGTTTTGTTTCTATAAACGGACCCAGGGAAACTTACTTTGTGGACGTCTCTCGTATAAGCAGGGTGTTACACCAATAATTGGCAAAAAATTATAACAAATAAGTGCAACAATACACGCATGTGACTATTTTCCGTGAAATAAAACATAATAATATAGTAATCAGTTTTGGGATAAGGAAAACAATATGAGACTTCTGAGATTGTTTCCTTTTCTCAAAACTGAATTTCTGTTGTTATTATTGTTAAACTCCAAATGGGTTATTTTTCGAGGTTTCATTCGTCATAGCATTTATATGACGATTTCACAACAAAAGATACTTTGGGAAAAATTTCGGTTGCGTTCTCTTTCCCGGAAATTTTAGCTAACTACTGTGACGTATGGATCTTGTGGACATATTTATCCCACCAGAACTCAATGTATATAAACATTTCACTGTCAGAATGTTAGTAATTGTTTAAGGAATTTAATGAAGTAGGTCGACATTCTATTAATAGATTTCTGGATTCTGGATCTACTACTACTGCATATACAATCCTGCAGGGATTCCCAGCATGCATTACCTTACACTGTTTGATCAAACATCGAGCTAATTACTCTCTGAAACAAGTAAAGGCATGTGTGTTTATGTTTCAGGTACAATCAACCGGATTAGACAGTCCGCAACAACATATGCAAAACTTCCCGTCTGCTGTAACCTTGTCACAATTTCATTCAAATAATCTATATCGCTATAACAATATATCATAGTCTACGGAAAATGAAATTAAGATAGCAATTCTATGAGTTGTAATTTTAATCCGTACTTTCTTATCCGCATATTAAGACTAATACAGAGCTAAATTAGTGATTCTCAATCTCCACCACATAATATCAAGGGCCATGGACTAATGTTATTTATTTAAAATTCTTCCTTATTAAGGAATTGCTACTTGACTGCAGTTTTATTAGAATTTATCAGTCTGATCAATACCTTAAGCCTATTCAATACAGGGATTACCCATAATTCATAGAGGGACCTTAGGAAAGGAAATAGTAAGAGTGGAGAGAAAGTCTCGTAATTTTTAAGAGTCTCTCTCTTTTTCAGGGTGAAAGATTTATTTACGTAGTATCGTGAATATTCGATATCAGCGGTGTGAACTTTGATGCAGGAAAGGTCACATAAATTCAGTGAAGAAAGGAGGGATTTTTGTAGCAATAATTAAAATTAAACTGCCTGACATTTCGATAGGCATGGGTGTCTACAGCTTCTCTTAAAATTCAATTATAATAGTAGAAATTTCAATATCAAGTTTTCTCTATTCTATTAATTGATTAATTTCATTTTTTACGTTATCTGTATATAGTTACTACGGGTTGAGAAATGTTTAGGAAAATTACAAATTTTCATGTCGTCTTAGTCCTAAACCCCTATTTCATAGAAATGTCTGAGAACATTTGTCGTAAAAAACACATGAATAGAAATAAATTTCATATTTTATGTACGCATGTCCGAATAGCAGGTGGGACAACTCCTTTACTCTTAAGAGCGTGGAGAAAATTACATTACAAATTATCAGTAATTTAATGGTTATGAGAGATACATGCGGAAATAAATAAAACAAATCCTTTGAATATATATTATATACAATAAAATAATAAATCCCGTCACAGTATTATCTGCGTGATAGTGAAGAAGTCGACGGAAAATAAAAAGTAGTCTATACACATAAACCTCATGTTTTATTTTATACTTTCTATCGTATAAATAAATCTACATAAATTACGTAATACAGCGTATAACAAATTTTACGACTTTCATAAATAACCGGAGTTGAAATCAGTTCTACTACAACTTGACCAGGAAGATGCAATGTCTGTTTTACGTTCTAATAAGGCGTAATTTTTCCTATGTAGCTAAATTTATGCTCTTTTTTTTCAAAGACCTCATAATCATGTAGGTATGAGCTTACATATTTTACAGTTTAAGAAGTAATGAAGTTGTCTCACTAAGTCTCGTCCGTAACGAATCTACGTGCATAAACAAAATCTCGTGCTGTAATAGAAAAAAAAAGAGAAAACATTCTCCTCGACATTAAAAAAAAGAGCTGCTGCCTTCCGTGTATGATTTATTCACTCTTATAATTGCAAACTCTTCAGAAAGCACACGTGTGAAATACCTCCTCTTCATTTCACCCCATTATTCATAATTTTCTCTCTGCAGAAAGTTTGTACTTCAAACTTCATACTTACAACCCAAGAAATGTTAACACGACTTTTATGTATTGAAGCACGTTTCACTTGTCTCTTCTCCTAATTTTACCTTAAATAAAGTAATTGATTCTTATTCTGTTTTCAATAGATTTTAACGTAACTAAGGCTTCGCTGTATTCTAATACCAATCTAAAATATATATACTCGTAATTATAGACACTCAAAGGCACAGAATCTTTCCGATAAGATACTCAGTGATTTATGATAAGGGAGAATTCTAAACCGGCTTCGCAATGTCCAGTATCCACCCCCTGATTCTCCCCTTTTTGGGAGGGGGGCGATCGCGGATATTGCTAAGAGCCTCTAGACTCGTTGAGAGAACATAATGAATTCAGGATTAATTTAACCTTGTTCAATACGGAAAATAACTTTCTGTTTGTTGTCCACGCCCTTTGTTCGCTTCAAATTACAGAATGTAGGCCTATAATATAGAAGGCACTATTTTCAAGGAAAATCCATCTAATCCTCCACATAATATGTCCCCAAATCCTTCGGTCCTGAACCTGAAACCGACCTGTGTACATAGGTTACTTTTTGAGTGACAGACTTATGACATCAAACCAATAATGAGTCGTGGTCATCTAGGGGCTCGTCTAGATTCGTTGTGCTCACGACCCTTTCATTACTCACCTAGGCTTTAATGCATGTGATCGGACTTGAACTCAACCCAAAAAGCTTTCCATGGAACACAAATTATAAGGAAATTAAACTCAAACATTACATAAAGAAAGACACTGGAAAAACCATAAGCATCGGAAAGTTTCCGTACACTCGAGAGCATTCAAGTTGATCGGAAAATATGAGTTAAAATTTTATATATCATTGTTATTAAATTATCATGAGACTAAAATAAAGACGTTTCAACTAAAATCCCGTGCATTACTTTATTCCATGGGTTCTGTGTCGTACGTTATTCATAATGTCAATACGACAAAAGTAGTCATAGCCTAGGGTATATTCAGTCCTCTTAAATTGCGTGTCTAAGCCCTCCTGAATTGCTGAGTTATAAACATAACGACAAACAAAATTAGCTGAAATTGCTTTCATAAATAATGAAGACTTCCAGTGCCAGTTTGCAACTTGAATCTAATGAAGGGTTAAATTATTTTCGGTAAACAGTAACGATCAGGCATCAAAAATACAATCACAAATATTTTTAAACACGTACTATCAATTTATGGTCTACTATCATAATTAGGTTCATTAAAAGCAAAGGTATATCTGCATTTCTTATTAATATATCCATCATTACTATACAGTATTTCGTTCGTACATCCATACCGACAGATTCTTCCTTATAAAGGAGCAGCGGAATTAGAAGCTTTCTCGCCTTGGGTATTCGACACTCGCCTCTGTCGAGGTTTCCTTCACAAGGGCGTTGTTAACATACAGAGGCGTGTTTCTACAGTATATGCCTTTGTTCATTAACAATAACTAACCTCATAGGTAGCTCTTCTATATTTTGATAACATGTACAGAATTTATAAATTAACCAGTTACATGCGTAGTATTATCGACAACACGTGAAAGCCTAACGCTGTGAGAAATACAAAGGCCCATACACGCTCTCAGTGTGTCTTTATTATTTAACACGGAGACTGGTTAAGCTAAAATGTAATATCTCTAATCAAAGCCCTTAAAGAATTAGTAAATTAATTACGGTACAAACTCCACACGGGCCTTTGTCCATAAAATTAAAGAGGGAAAATAAAAAAGAAATTTTCAAACAATCATGAAACAAGCAAACATTCACAGAACATATAAAAAATTAACGTGATAGACTGCATTAAGGGAACCCAGTAGACATGGGAAAATCCTATTATAACAGGAACTACAACACATTTAACCCAGACTGAAGACATTATAAAATTGTAAATTATAAAAAAAAAATAGGTATTGAACTCCATGGTTGTACATCCTTTTGAGGGACTACTAGGCCTGCCGTTAACTAACATAGGCAAATAGCAGGACTTGGAGCTTGTGGTCAGCATTACGACTCCCAACGTCCGTAATTGATGGCTTACTGAAGCGGAGCCACTACTTCTTTATAAATTAGCTCCTCAGTTTGTGTCACCAGGGGGAGTGCACCCCGTTCCACACCTCCAATACGTCAGAAGAATCCGAGGATGTACCGTGGATCGAACCCAGATCTCGTATTATGTAAAATATATAATTTGAAATTTAAAAAAAGTATTTGAAATACCAGAACTTTTATTATGAAAATTAAATTTTTTAGTCCATTCGATACTGTAACTCCAATACAATGAACTCGAATTAACTCTATATTATTATAAAAGAAGGGAGTATTGCTTTGATTAAAATATTTGAGGAAAAAATACTACTACGTGAGTTAATTGTCCCGAATTACTTACTTAGGTACATGTTGTATTATACTTATTGGAACATAACTAAAACGCATTCCCAGATGTGGATGTGTTCAACAGGAAAATGCTTTTTAGTTAAATTATTTACATGTTGTAAAGCAAAGTTACCACTGTGTTGACATATTCCTCGCAGTAACGCGTAAATTAATTTTATATATAATATTTTGTTTGTAACCTGTATACATCCGTATCTTTAAAATAATTAAAATAACCCAGTTACTAGTACTGACATTAATGATAATGATGACATTAGAGCAAAACCTTTACATTGGAATCAGTTGCATTTGGGAGGTGAACGAATCTTCAGATTCAAATAATTATTCCACGAGTTTTATTCACATGGGTTTAAACCTATTCTTAGCCATGGGTATATGTGTGTGAGTGTTCTAGATGGAATTAGAATGTTCCAAAACACGAACGTGTGAAAATATATCATTGTACTTGTGCAAGATCTTTAAATGAAAATTAATGGTAATTAATAAATTTATAAAAGATTGCAGAATATGCAGCAACTAATAGATGCTTAAGCCATAAACTGAAGAATAACACAAAGTAAAATAAAAAATGAAATAAAATAAACTATAATAGAAGTATACGAAAACATAGCGCAAATTTATAATAAAGTAATAGCTTTCTTCTTTAAACTCGAGTTCTTTCAAACGTCGTCTCGTATCAAATATACTACTAGTGTAAGTTATCGGTCTTGTTAACTGCATTCTTTTCTAATCTATTGAATTAGTAGTGACTAATAATGTGAACCTTCTGTCGTGTTTTCTGTGGGAATTTTCTTTCAAATTTATATGGAATATACATTAGATTCTTATTTGCAAAAGGTATTATTATTTTATTTGTTATTGTTATTAAAAATATGACAAATTTCAAAATTATCATACTATAGGCCTAATGATGATATTAAAAATGAAAGTTCTGTCTATACATTCTCTGAGTGGGAATCTCAGTTATTGTGTAGACTTAGTCGTTTCATATATTTCCCTAAAACGAAACTTCACTGTACAAAGAAACACAAAAGCAGAAAACTCTTATTGACATGGAGCCTTCAATTCTTAAACTCAGACAAAACGTACATTCATAAAGCAGAGAGAAGACTGCAAGATTCACAGAAATACACAAACAGTAGCAGGAATCACTTATGCATGCAACAAAGATTCTAAAATTGGTTTACAAACGGTACAAAGTTTTGAATAGGGAATGAAATAGAGATGTCCCGCTTATGAAGTAGCGAGCGCAGAGTGAAAATATTGCCGCAAGGAGTATGCGATGAAAACGTACAACATAACTGTGACGAGGTAATTTTCACACTACGCGCACAAAGCCAAACGCTATAGCAACAGTACTAGTAGAAATTGTGTAGCGCTTTTGTAAACTACGTACAGAAGGAGGGGAAAACATGCGGGAAAACAAAATTGGGAAGCTCTTCTTATGAAATATATACTTGTCAGGCTAAAGCATACAATAGCCTATCGACCACGAATGAATAAATAATTAGAACTATCGTTATCAGAACAAGTGCACGTTCTTATTGAGTTGCACATTTTGAGAAAGCAATCGTGTAAATTGTTACATACGAGTAAAATGATCTAGTTACTATGAAACTTGGAGCAACAATAAAGCAATGGCTCGTAAATATTAGCATTTACCATACTACTATATATAAAGAAATATAAAATTATAATCATGATATCGAAAAATGTAGTCAAAATCCTGCTCAAAAATTATTATTTAGTATAGTATTAAATATAACTTTTTATGTGCATTTATTTTGCACATTTTGTACTAATAAGGCAGTTTTTGTCAGCTTTATTATAAATTGTAGAAACGTACTGTTATTTTTAACATTTCTGTATTTATGTAAAGACGTTACAATTAAGTGTAATAGTCACACATCTAGAGTTTTCTATATATATAATATGAGTACTGTTCCTTCACTTGAACTTTTACGTCATGATATTTGTGTATGTTTAATGGCCTTATTTAAAAAAAAATTGTATTTTTTTCAAATCCACAGAAACACATGTCTTGAAACGAAAGAAAAAATATGTATTTATATGAAAAATTATATTTATCAGGAATAATTTTGTGAAATCCTAATGGCATCTCCGAATTAAACAGGCTTAAAAAATATATAGCACAGAAATACTTTTTTTGTTTCAGCTGTTATCACACATTACCATAATGTACTTAAATTAGATTTTGTATTGCCAGTGTGCAATATGTCAACTTACTCCTCGAATAGTCTATTAGGCATTAGCACTGGTTGAAGTTATCGATTAATCAATTGTGCTGTAGAAGTTTGAGTTTTGTAAATACCATAATTGAAATAGGGCTGGCAATAAAGTATTTTTCTCATACGGTATTGTCTAATGTCACGTGACCAAATACGGCAAATGGAATAACATAACGTGTTGTAAAAGACCGAAATAACCTGTGTGTCACACTAGTAAGATTTGATAATCACACTATGTGCAAATGTTTTATACTTCATTTAGCCTTAAATGACATCTTCGTAAATAATTTAGTAAGATAGCACATTTGTATAAAAATTTCAAATTTTTGAAGTTTACAATATTTTGTCCACTCAGGAGATAAAGCCCTTCTTACAAAATTAATGATTTTGCACATATTCATTAAATTTTTCACACTGCTTTCTGGGATGGAAAGCATAATCTCCTATGTACATTAATAATCGGGATGGCCAGTAGTACACTGCATATCAAAGTGCAATATAAAGGACAAATCCAAATCCATTATTTGCAGAACAAATATTTTTCCAAATCCATAAATGGGTTCTAAAAGGCAAAAATTCATTGTGTTATTATGTAAAAGACTTGTGTTGAAAAATAGTTCAAAGGAGACAAATAATATTTCCTGTTATGTAAATTTCCAGAATTATTATGACATAGCATTTACACCCGCAACCTATATCCGTTATTAAAAAGAAACCGAACAAAAACACAAAATAAGTATCGCAAATTTAACAATAATACTTTGGAAAATTTAATAATCACTAAGAGACAAATCTGTTGAAAAATAGTTCAAAGGACACAAATACTATTCCCTGTTATGTAAATTTCCAGAATTATAGTTGCATTATAGTATGCATATATATCCTTTATTAAAAAGAAACCGAACGAAACACAAAATAAGTAGGCCTATCACAAAATTAACAATACTATTTTGGGAAATTTAATAATCACTAAGCAACAAATCTGTGCTTACAGTTTTAATAATTTAATTTAATCATGATTTTAATTTACCAATTTCATTGACAATTTTTTTGTAATAAACTCGTATTCAACTTTATCCCATTAACAGTTTATATTTTACTTTAAAGAATACTTTAAGTTAATATGAAAGGAACGATACACTGCGATTTGAAATACCTTAAAAGATGTTTACTACAAGTTAAGTCTGATCTACCACATGGTTCGATATTAGTCTTCATTTAATAAAGAAATAAACAACACTTCTAAGCCGTGCAGGCCTAAGTACTGTTGTTAAACTTCACATAATCTATCCCTAAAAGTATGTAAAGAGTAAAATTCAAATATTCGTATGGTATCTACAAACAACTCTTAAAAATTCTGGCAGGAATATATTATTACTCTACGTCATAGCGGAGATTATACCTCCTGTATTTTAAGCTAAGCTACAAAAATGTTATTTATACATCATTGTCCAGCCTAACTTCTTGTGTTTCCTGCCATATTGGATTACTTTCTCTATACCAGCCCTAACATCGCTTATACTTACCTCGTGCAAAATCCTGCCATATTTCACTATTACGGTACCGTACAGGAGCTGAGCTTGGCTCCTTATCATTTATCATTTCACAGAGAAAAAAGGGATATAGACCTATACACAACTTCTGCGTACATATGTAATCTTATACTTAGGCCTATTGTAAGATAGAGTCCATTCAAAATGAATTTCTAAAATATACGTATTTCAAACAGTTCAACTATTATCCTAAATTTGAATCATATTCAACTATGTTACAGTATTTCAATATCCTTCAACTATCACACAGACGAAATTGTCATGCATTGTTGTTTTTATACAAATTACTTAATAACGAAATAGATTATATTAATATTCTCAAAGAAGTATATTTTTATGTTCTAAGTTATAGGTCTTATAAATTGCATAACCTTTTTTCATCCCAACACTGGCTGCCATAATAATTCTCCTCTTTATAATATGCTCCGTCTGTACTGTCAATTGCACAAAATGGACAATATAGATATATTTAATACTAACAATATTCGGATTAAAATATTATGTGATAACAATTTGAAACCTTTCAAATAATGATTATTATTATATGCTCCCTGCAATTTTCTTCATTTGAATCTTTCTGATATTTATATTTTCCTTCAAAACTATTATAATATTATTTATCTTTTTGATATTGTATTTGTGTGTGCTTCTGTTTTTTCTGTGTTTTTTTAGGCATAGTATTAATTTAATTATTTTGGATATTTCTTTAAATATGTAATATTAGCATTGTAAATCTGGTGTATTAATATAAACGAGAATATTGTAATTGGGCATTACTAATAAATAAATAAATACTTTAAATATACTAATTTTTAAATACACCCTCGAGCAATAAGCTACTATACCAAACGCCTACTTGCTAACGCTTTGTCAGCGTACAAATGATTATTCGAGGTGAGGCTAGACAGGTATAGAGATAAATGAGCAGTCCAGAGGCACCAGCAATACCTCAAATAGAACCTCAACCTCAAGCCTGTCAGTGCAGACGCGTTCATGTCATGAAGGATGGACTGGCTAAACGCGAAGTTCTCTAAGCTCATTACAAATTACCTCTACAAAAATAAATAAATAAATAAATAAAAAAGATTTTCAAGATTTCGTGAAAAGCGTGTGTAATTTATTCCATATTTTTAGCTATTATTTGGGAAAATATAATATTTATGTCACTATTTTCTGCCTGGCATTCATTTTGTATGGCAGTACGTTTGCTTGTGATTATTTCGTTTATATAAATATATCTATCAAAAGATGAAAATAGTATATATGCCTATATAAAAGTTATTTCTTTTTAAACCATATTTAAATAGGCTATTAATATATTTAGGGCTAACAAAACTATGTGGTGGTTATTTATAAAATCCACATTAAATATATTATTTGAAGTGAAAAGTTAAAAGCATTTTCCTGCCCTTGGAAAACGAACAATGCACTGGTTTGTAAACGACCTCGGATTTCGTTCAACTTGTATTAATAAGGACACAGGGCTAATATTGCTTGTTCAACTAGGCCTAAACAAAGCAATAAAAAAAACAGTGTTTGGTTTTTTCCTTCGATTATTTCTTCTGTTATGAAATTAGTCAGCAATCTGAATAAAAATAGCTACGTTGAAAGTTTGAAATGAGTATTCAAAACGTTTATCTTTATTTATATTTATTTTGCGAGTCACATAGAATGGCCCTTCAACGTAATATACTGTGGAGTTTCAGGAACAAAATTAGTTGAGTCAGTAACAAAATGAGCAATTCCCATAACCTGCACAGCTACAGAGTTAACAGTTTCATTATGGAAGAACAGATTTCACTGAATATCAAGAATACCAAGTGCACTTTTGCAAGCACCTGATAATCTCACAAATTTAAAGACCTCAATGCCGTAATATAGTTTGGTCATTTCTCTCACTATTGGACTCAATATTTTAAGATAAATTTACTCCAGTCTATAAGCTTAAGAATCTGCTTACTGATGAATTAAATAAACTCACGCCCTAACAAAAATAGCCGATAATTATACATTTCGTAATAGTTATTGAATAACATATATAATTATAATTCAAATCGCATGCATACCTCCAAATAATATTACATTCTTAGAAATAACATGATGGCGATATAATTTGCTCATATCTCCAACCACTGAACTTAATATGTTTAAATAAATTCACCTCATTAATATGGACACTTTAAGTTCCAAATTACAATAGTGAATATTCCTTAGTACAGTACAATTTTTTCTAGCTGGCCCTGTTCAGAGAAATACGCAGTAGCAAGGAAGAGTCTATATCGAAATATTGTCATTTTGAGATGTTTTATTCGGTCGGCACTCTTCAAGGCTGTCAACATCGTGCTGACTTAATTATAAGGCTACAGCTGTCATGACTGACGGCAAGGGGAAGATGGCTTGTATTTCTAAACTCAACTCAGACCTCTGAATGCCCTTCCCCTATCATGCATTCCACCAGTGCGAGGAAGAAAAAACTTTACTGTACACTAGCATCAGAAACTAGAAAACACAGCCGAAAAAAATAATGAAAGTTAAATTTAAATATGTACTAAAAAAAGGAAACTTTCTTTTCAATTATCATGAAGTTTTCAACAGCACGCGAGAAATTACTGAAAATATGGAAAGTCCACAACAATAACAAGGAAGTAAATATTCAATGACATATAATTGTAATTTCAAAACATAATTAATTATTAAAGTATGTATTAATAATGTATTATAATGTTGCGGTTAGGAGTAATTGCGACTGGGGTTTATCGTTATTCATTTGACGCATATCTCTATATATATAAAAGGCTTTGTCCTGACTGACTGAACGAATGACTGATTGACTGAATGACAGGAATCAACGTACAGCCTAAACTATAACAGGTAGAGACTTGGAATTTTGACAGTACCTTCGTTTCATAATGTAGGTACTCACTAAGAAAGGATTTTGAAAAATTCTGATTCTAAATGCCAAAAATTAAATGTTTTTGAAAATACTTAATCCCTTTTTACATAGAATTATCAATTCCAAATCACAGAATATGTTGTTGTCAAATGGTATCAGGTGGGCTTGGAAAAAACAATTGAAATGCACTTTTGACAAATAAGAGAAGTTATCAAAATAATTCATGTTATAAATAAATATTACAGAATGAAATCCACTAAAATAATGGAATCACATAACTTTCTCTACCCTGGACATAGAGAAATCAAAACGAGGTATGGTAATGTGTATATTATTATATTATATCGCAGGTTTTTGGAGAGAAAAGTAAGAAAGTGATAATGCTTTATGGTAACATAAGAGTGGGAAATTTCCCGCCTCGATATTACAATTTTGTTACAGGAATTTCTGTTTCTTCTTATTTAAACCTCTACCAGGCTTGCTGTGCACTGTACAAGCGATGGGATGCAACATTCTAGATCCTCTATGAGCCATAAAAAACTATATCAAGCGTTTTCTGAGGGAATAGTTTGAGTGTAATAAGTCGTTCTTCCTATTTCAAATTATAAATGCCTATATAAGGACCAAGAATTTAAAATTGAAAATCCTTCATAAGCTAATTTCCAATTACAAAATACACAACCCGGGCGACGCCGGGTCTTTTAAGCTAGTTGGATTATACATCGTAAATCCCTTTACTCGATACAACTGGTATTATTAATGAATAATACTACTATTTCCAACTAAAGAATAAAGTAGATGTAAACCACTGCCTTCTAGACTGTATCACTCGTGTTTACTCGTGTATACACTGCCTGTCCAATACGGCTAATTTTGCGTACTCGCGACATTACAGATAGCAGCACCATTCACACCCAGATTGCTTCTTGTTTTTTGCTACGACATTGTTGATTATGTAGTGCTGTCACCGCCGTCTCATAATCACTGCCTTCTAAACTGTATTACTCCTCGAGACGGCGGTGCTCATAATATAGTCTATCAATGCGTCTAATTAATTTACATTTATTTTAATTATTGCTCCAAAATTCCATTTCAAGGTAAGTGTCATATACTGGAATAATATTACGTTCTAAACAAATAACACAAGTATCTGTGTCTGTTTAATGCTTATTTTGACGCAGCAAACGCATAGAAGCAATGTACGGTAATGTATAGGGCAATGCCTTCTAGACTCTGTTACTCGTGTATTCTCGAGACGGGGGTTGTATAGGTGGCGGTTATTGCTGCAATCTGGGTGTGAATTGTGTCGCCTCTACTGGAGAAATTATGCAATTGAGCAATACTCTAAACTCCATGTTAAAATAAAGCATAGGACAGGCAGTGTAATTCTCGAGACGGCGGTGATGTAAACAAACACACTGATATGTATTCCTCCGCGACCACGTGTTCGTTGACACATTGCAGACGTCGCAATTTCAATACAAGAGGAACTCGTTAATATTGATCAAAGTAAGCTAGCATCTACAGAAACAAAGCTGGATTTCACAAATATTACATATACCTACGTTTAAAATGCTAATGCATTGTAATATTTCAATGTCATAATGAAAAATCTACCTACTGCAAAATGTATTTAAAACATTCAAGATCACAGTTTTTTCGCCACTTTTTAACGGCTTTCCCCGCTTGTGCTTGACAACACGAGGTGGTGAGGCCTGATTAGCTTCAGCCATTGAACTTTGTTGCTGTATTTCATTATATAATAGCTGTAGTAAGCTTGTTTTCACCGTATGAATTAAACGTTATCTGTCTTCGAGGAATACATGACAAGTGACTGTGTTATTTTTTCATACCTTTGTTGTCTTCAGGCATGCGCGTCGCATTACATTCAACCATGGCCTCCTTTATTGTACATTAATGGAGGCCGTGATTCAACCGATAATATCAAAAAAATAATATTGCTATTGCTTAAATCTCATAGAAAGTGTTCCAACAAACTTGAGAAACGTGCTTAATTTAGTCCTACATCAAATACATTACTTACTTTTTATGTTTTGAAGAAACTACATTAATACTCGGAAGAAGACGACAAGCAAGAGCCTGAAGAGGTTGTGCGTCCAACTGCCAATCAGAACCCATCATGTCACGTGGTTTTGTTTACATCTACTTGATTCTTTAGTTGGAACTAGTATAGATAATTGGGAAAGTAGTGATAGGTTATGTACTATTATTGGATCACCAGCATAGTCAGAAAAATATTCAAAGACCAGAATTTATTGAGAAAAATAGAATGTAAAACGAAACTTTATTTGTAAGGCCATGCTATAATACGCCTATTACATTGCACGTAGCGGTTCATATTGATATCAATTTCGAAACTGATTTTCATTATAACAGAGGTGTAGTATCGAAACGATCTTGAAACGTTGAGACCACCAATTCAAACTGCGTCATGAACAGCATTCGTTTAGAACAAAATCAATTCTGAAAGTGATAATTTTAATATTATACTAAATTGAATTAACTTCGTCTTGAAATAAAAGACCAAGAACAAGATTCGACTTGGCCGTACGTTACCAGATGCCATCTCTCGCAGAAGACGACTGGTACAAGAACTTGCTAGAAGCTAATATCGCGGGCAGCCGATTTTTTTTATGAATGTAAGATCAAAAAACTTGCCTATAACGTCATTTTAGGTACTCCTAAGAAAATTAAGAAACGAGCAAAGCTATTTCCATAAACACTTTCCTATTTTAATAAATACCAATACAGGCTGTTTGTGTAATATTCTACTCTCGAAATGATAAGAAACACCCTTTGAGTTAAACCAATTGCTGATAAATTAACTACATATGTGCACCGTCATTAATGATGGCTACTTTTGTACACCAAGCGTATACTAAAACGTGGTAGGAACTTCACTATCTCTTGACTTACAGTATTCTGCCCACAAACTGCACATGAATAACATCAAAGGAAAGCATAATAATGGACGCTATGCTCTCGATCAATGTATCATTGTTATTAGCCCTTTAGGTCTTTGGCATCCGATATCGGAGCAATCCTTATTTATAATGTATAGGAACGCAAGGCTAATACGAACGGTCATGAATGCTTATAGGCATCTACATTGAAGGTAAGCTGCTGCTGGAAGCTTTAGTCCTCTTAGCGTAATCAGGCGTTGTCTCTAGTGACACCCAATAATTTGGAGAACAAAACAATATATGCAGAGAGAACGAGATTGGACGGGCCGTTCCACCATGAAATACTTGGAGCCAACCGAAGCGGATACATTTGCGACCACCATTATTGAAATGAGAGTGCAATGTACGATCACCAGACCACAGCTCGATTATTTACCAGCCCAAGCTGACCTAACTTACCTCTAGCGTGGCATAACCTGGTCGTGTTAATGGGAATCCGTCGCTTTTTTTAACTCTTTGGAATTAATGAATGTTCGGTGAAACTTAACGCCCAAGAGGAAAATACGATAATGAAACTCTCCGTGTCTGTTGCTAGGATCCTAACATTTGCATATAAGCACGCGGAGCTGACATTATGTTCTGTGCAACTGTATGAACCATTGAAACGAAAAGTAATTGAAAAATAACCGGTTATGGGTTAACCTGTTAATTTTAAAATTAATTCAATAAAAAAAAAAGCCGCTTAACGGTTTACAAAATGTACAGACTACGAAAAACATCGGTTGCTGTAATGCATGTGAAAGAAAAATATAAAAATATGAAATCTGATTATTCTTAAACAATAATTCGCTGTCGGCATCTTAGATAAATAGTTTAATTATTATAGATACGGATGTCCGGTTTATGGAAAATTATATAGACTTCAGAGAAAGCAATAACTCACATGCCCTCTAGGATTACTCAGGAAATAATTTATAATGGTGCTGAATGTAGGCCTATATCGGATAAATAGTAAACTGATATGGTGTCAATAATAATAATAATAATAATAATAATAATAATAATAATAATAATTATAATAACCTATAGAACTGATTACACTGCTAATTTCATAATATTTGAAAAATATGGAGAATTTTAAAATGCATTTGGAAGATAGCTAAGACGAGTAAATATTTATTTTTCTAATAACTGATCACTGGGTTGTTGATTAATAAAACTGTTTTCTAAGTAAGAATTGCCAGCAAAAATTAATCGGCGGTTAACAAATTTTAATTCTGAAGAATCGCTTGTTACCTAATAAGGATCTACCCATCTTAATGAGTGCTGCATAGAATTTTGCCGTGTCTCACAGGTAAAAGGCTACAGACCTATAAAAAGAGGAAGGAGATTTCTATTTGAGGGGACGTCGTATTTGTTGTAGAGGTCCCTGGTAGATTAAAGATGAACCTATAATTAGCAGTCCGAGGTTTTCCTTATTGAGTGGATGGCTTATGAAGTGCATATTTTACAAATCGTAAAATCATCATCATCATCATCATCATCTTCCTTTCAATCTTCCCTAAATTCTTACTTGTTGTCTCTCTAGTGGATTACATTACACACGGCTATTTCCTACCTAGTGTATGAATAAGGAAATACGTACGAAATAAATAAATAAAAGTTGTATCTAGTTTCCATTGAACAAGATATTCCATTGAACAAAAACAACAGACACTTCATAGGCATTACAATACTGAACGGCAAATCAGGATCCCAGACTGAAGTACATTCAGCAGATGTCCGAAAAAGAGTTTGAGAAAATATTCCGCGATGAAAAAGTAAGAAACTGTAAGAAAAATAGGTAAAACACCATATAGCCGGCCAGTGTGCTGCAAGTTGAGAAATTAAATGGTATTGGGCTGGAGAATTAAAAAGAAACGCATTAAAAACATTTTAAAGAAGGATAACTCCTGTGTGTGTGTGTGTGTGTGTGTGTGTGTGTGTGACAATACGGTTTCTTTGAAACTCCTACGATGTTCGTTATTTTAAATGACTCCATGTGTTACAAATTCACTCTGAAAAACATGGAGTAATGCTACCCCACCTACCTCAGAATCATCAACATATGAGTTTCACACAATGGCTTTCACGGGTTTTCTGCAACAAATCACCAATATAGTTACCTAACGTACCATCAATATACTCCTATAATCACCTTCACAAAGTTGCACGGAGGAAAATCTTAGCAACATTAAAGTTCAGATGAATGAGGACCTCAATTTGGCAGGCTTCTCCCTAGTTAAGAAAGTTAAGTAAACTGAGCGTTACGGAGACCACAACGACAGCTTTGCCAGCGCAGGCTCTTATCCGACACAAAGTAACTTTCACCAAATTCTCGCCTGCGGTCAAAGTTCATCCCCGTCGCTGCAACTTTCGTCTCGTCAAATGCATCCAACAATAATATTAAAGGAATCCCTACTTTGTACTAAGCAAGGAATTTAAATTAGATAATGTAATTATTAACTGATAAAAGAAACCAAAAAATCAATTTTTTGTAAGACTGTCAACATATAAAGTTCAAGCAATTTGTGTCCATTAGCAATAAATTATGATAATTATTTTATTTATAGGCTACTAATAAAAATATTCACCTGAGCTAGGAAACTTCGCAATAAGTTTGAAAAATACACAAGAGAGAGAAAGCATTATAATAATAGCAAACAAGTTAATCTGAAAGCCAGCAAATGACGATAAAGCACCTATAAAATAACATCAACTGACTATTAACCACATTCCGCCATGTTGCAGTATAGAGCAACATAGATTTACAAGATGTCTTCTGATAAAAATATTCTTTATATATTTTCTTGAAGTCACTTAGCCCTTACCTACCCGATTGGTAAAAAAATATAGACTAAACTTCTACCAGAAGTGGAGCTACAAGATTTGTTAATTTAAGTGACGTCGTAGCTCCAGTAGACGACAGTCTCATCATATTTTCTTTCTTTCTCTCTCTCAGTTTCACAGTTCCCATTGTAGGGAAGTTTATGCGACTTACGCCGCCCGGGCCTTACAGGACCGCCACTTGTCAGAAGAGGATTACCTCTGAATAAAGACATATTTTTCTGACAAGACAAGGATGTGGATGGGTGAGATGCCGCGGCCACCTCCGAGACACACCAGTCGCATAGAACTCCATTCATGCCTATCATGGTGAGGACGGGATGAAGATGATACTGACTAACAGAAGATATGTGGGCATAACAACACGGGCCTAGAGTTACCCTATATTCGTCTCAGAGGTGAGGAAAAAACAGAAAAAACCCAACTAGGAAACTTACCCCGAGCGGGAATCTAACTCGGGTCCGCTGCGTGACGACAAGGAACATAGCCCCTGCATCACAGCAGTGGACTTGATAACATTTTCGAATAAATTTTCTTTTCTTACTATCCTTGACATTGTCCTCTTTCTATCTGCATTCTTAGAACTAACACTGATTACAGTAGCTTAATCAATATGATTAAGCACGTATTAATTTTAATTACTCTGAATTAGTAGCTGGTATAATTAACGTTCTCATTTAAATAATAAATACTTTCATGCAGCTCGCTTTCAGACCTGTTACGCCAGGTGGATTGAAACAGTGGTAACGTCAGTCAATTTAACACAAAGGAACACACAATGGGAAATGGAAGACAAAACTTTTCTACAAGATCCTGCGTTTTGTTACACTCATATTCTGTTTTACGAAGTAAGGAGAAACACAAATACTAAAACTTTCGCTAGACTTCCTTAGTAAACTGCCTGAATTAATTACCCTCCACAGCTGGGATTATTGTAGAGACTGAAGCACTATTCTACTATCTGGGTGTAGCATTATATCCTGTCAACTCTGCAAAGTACAAAGACAAACAATTATTTATCTGACGACAGAATTAGTAATTCATTAAGTTTAGCTAATGAAGTCATACAGGTTACGTGATGAAAACTAATAAGGATTTGTGAAGTAGACATTTCACTTGTAGAAAGTTGTTTCTGTCTTCGTTTTTAATATGGCATTTTCATTATGCCAACTAAATTTATTCAATAATTAATTAACTACAATTAATTTAAGATATCTTTACACTGGAGGAATGAAAATCTTTCTAAAAACATTGCGTAGGAATTATTTTTGTTAACCTTCTTTCATTGTTTTATCTCACCATTAATGGACATCTGAATCATTGTCCATAGAGGAGGTTTGAAATCCATGAAACACTAATGTAAACTGAACATAATGACCCTCTTGGCATACGACACATGACATCGTCCTAGAAGTTACACACGTGAATAGAAAACACGCTAGGTATTGATTAAATAGTTATCCATTTTCGGCTTTTCGCGATGGCTTCCAAGAACCCCCACAAAGGCTGATCCCTATCAGAACTTTAACCCGCTACCCGCCAATTGTGATCCATCAGAACTTTAACCCGCTACCACCAAATGTGGCCCTTCAGAACTTTAACCCACTGCCTGCAAAATGTGACCCATCATAACCTTAACCCGCTTCCTGCCAAATGTGACCCTTAGAAGTAAAGGTCTGGATACATTTAACTTATTCAAACCTTTAAAAATAAATTATGTAAATAAGGATAAACACTTCATTGAATTAAATTTTATTTCTTTTGTTTATCAAATGATTAATTTGATGACTGAACCCGGTGCATTATTTGTTTAAATGTTTTTATTTTACGAGAACAAAGAGGAAAAACTTGGAATTTATGAAATCTCAGAATCTATGAAACCTGTGGAATCTAAGTAGATAGTACGTGTTCACAAATTTCACTTGTTCTGAGGCATTGAGAGCATGTAAAGTTTTGAAATGTTTGTTTTTAAATACAAAAATTAATAGGTCATTATTTTCATTTATTACTTGAGAACTCTGTATGCATGGTAACATATTTAAAATTAGCATCTTATGATTACTTGAACATAGAATTGCACTTTTTTGATTGCCCTTTTAACTTGAAAGCATTCTCTTCCATTGAAAGTAAAATTCTATTTAGGTACATATTTCAACCTCTAGTATTAAACATCTCTCTTAAATAAAATCCGATTAACTTATAAATTGCTCTTTTCCATTAGACAGTTCAAGACAAATCCTCTTTTCCGAATAACGTTCTTTTAAAAATCCACCAGCCACTTTATAGCTAAAGCGTTTTTAAAAGTGACACACTAATGCACATAAAGAAATTTCCAAAGTGCATGAACCTTGGAAGCGATGGGTGGGGAATGAAGAAAGGAAACCATGCATAGCGGCTGGGGAAATGAGTGATAAGTTCAGTGACCGTGAATAAATTTTAAAAGATATAAAATAGACCGATAGAGTTGGAAACGTCGTATAATAAAGAGCACGAATAGAAGATTGGTTACGAGGCAAGAATAAGACAATGGAAATCAGAACACTGCATCGAAAGAAAGGCAATGTTTTCTTATAGACGAGCAAAAGCATTCAGCAAGAATTTAACTTAATCTAACTTCTGAAAATATAAAATATATTCTCTCTATTCTTCTTTGAGAACGTTAGCGAAATTGTATGTGCATATGTATGTTTATGTAAGGGAAATGCCTATAGAAGTTGGAGGAGAATGACTAAGTTTAGGACCGCTTGACTGAAACCTGGCTGCATAACTTCCCACTCAAGGGAATAACTGAATTCTGCTTTTCCTGCAAAAATAACGAACTTGAGTGAAGGAAGAGTAAAGGAATGGCCGAAGTAAATGCGAGAACAGGGTAAGGAGGAGAGAAAGGAAAAGGAATAAATAATGAAATCGCTTGGAGGTTTGTTCTTCCTGGCTTCGCTGTTGCTCTAGCATAGCAGAAACAATGAGGGGGGGGGGGTAGAAATCACGTATGGAGATAGAATGAGATGTGGCTCAGAGGGAGATGGAGCTAACAATTTGTGTTTTGTAATGGAAAAGAAATGGGAATTGCATCCAGTTAATGGGCACTACAAACTAATGGGAGGAAAATGTAATCAGATTTCATAAAATTGAAAGTCCTGGCCTTATAAAACCGAAACATTAGAGATTTGGCAATAGGTAAAGTATATAAAACTAAATAATCTATAAGGTAATGAGAATAAAATTCGACTTACAAAATTGTAGATTAAGAATCAGAGATTTAAATATTTAAATATAGAAATAAATGTAGAAGTAGGGATGTATGATAATGGAGTATCATGGAACCGAAAGTGAAGATTATAGTGTGCATGCTGACTTGTGATCTTCCTTATTAATTTTCACACTAGCTTGGCATATGATTGATCATCGATCGTACCTAATTAGAACAACCGTCTACAACTCAAAACATATTTTATTACCTCATGGTAATGTTGAACGGTAAGTTAGAGTAATTATTTGTCCATCTCTTTCACATTTTAATTAAAAGGTTCCAGTCAGATGGCTATAGGGAATAAATTAAAAATACTAATGTGACGAGGCTAGGTAAAAATAAAGTCTTTTGAAGACTGTATCATTTTGATTATGTGGCTGGTACAGGATAGAAACCCTACTTGAAAAACTTATTTCTGGTGTTATGTTCCTGTTATAGGCCTATTCTGGTGACGAAAAATAGGTACAAAGTTTCGCGTTGTTATACATCATAATTGTTTCCAAGAGACATGGATGTTTAAAATATAGTAATATTAAAATTACAGCTCCTTATTTACAAAATAGGCTTATTGTATTTCAATTTATATTTTAAGAAGTTAGAAACTTCTGTAATATAAATTGACAAAAAGTGATAGGGTATGGTTACTAAATAAATAATGTCAATTTATGTCTCATGCCATTTTTCTTATTCCTCTTGTTCTACTGGCCAATTTAGTCAAAGATTCATTAAAATCTATTTATATATATATTTACAGAATTATCGTAAGGTACTTTTCATCCGTATAATGATAGATTACGTTCTAAACGGTATACTGTAAGTGGTAGGCATTACTTGCTATTTTACGTGACAAGCCACAATAGTACAAAGCAATACTGTTTCTTCCACATTGAATTATTAAACTGCAAAATGAAACCATTGATTCTGGATAATGCATTCTAACGAATTATCTGCACAGATTTAATAGACAGATTACAGGAACGTGTTATCCGGTATTGTTTTAGTAAGACTGAAGTTAGATAAGCAGAAGAAAAACTGACAAAATAAATTGTAAATTGAATTTTTCCTACAAATCCGCTAACCGTTGTGAAATTGCTGCTTACAACGACACTGACAACAATAATAATAACAATAAGAATAATAATAATAACACTACTACTACTACCATACTACCATACATGATAAACTAGATTATTCTCCAACTTCAGCTTTAATATTGCTTCAGACCATAATAGAGTTTTGATCGTAAACATAGTCGATACCCTGTGGCAGCAGGAGCAGACTACGTAAGCTTGAGTTAGGAACGTAGTCTCAAGTGATTCCTTTTGGAAGTTCGTTTTTCAACATTAGCAGAGTCCCAGAGGAGCAAGATTCCAGGTAGGTAATATAGCTCCAGTGCCTCGAGTAAACTCCACGGGAAACAGTTTCTCAAGAATAGGAAATTTAAGAAAATAATATCATTATTGGTATTATTTTAGTACTGCTATTACTCCTACTACTTTTATGATTACTACTATGTTCTTCTCACATTCTTTGTTCTGGTGGTTAGAGTGATTTACTCCACAGGATA
Source organism: Ectobius pallidus (assembly GCA_964059195.1). Taxonomy (NCBI): domain Eukaryota; kingdom Metazoa; phylum Arthropoda; class Insecta; order Blattodea; family Ectobiidae; genus Ectobius; species Ectobius pallidus. Next base: position 58,860,257 of record CAXKWD010000003.1, read on the forward strand.
TAGTAGGTATTGTTGGTGCCATTTTAAGAAGGCCTCGTCCCAAACCATCGTCTATCTACACAAGAATATAATAGCATTGTTCCCTAATCGGAAAATCCGCACCGACTTCTACACCGACAAAAAACAGGTGCTCTTGTAGTCGCGTGGATTCTCCCCAGTCTTGCCGCTGTTATTCACTACTTCTTAATTAAAGTAAGTGCTGTGGTACGTGTTTGGCAACATTGTACTGGACTGAAGACAAGTGTGAATACGCCTAATTACCTTTCTGTTTGACAGGTCGAGAAGGATTAGGGTGGCAGCAGGTACGGGAAGTTCTTGGAAAAAGAGTCTTTAAAAAGTGACGCCCACTCTAAATGGTCAAACCATTGTACCCCTGTTACAAAAACAGAAAAAAACATATTTTCGTACAGGAGGTCACTAAGAAAATTATAGTCTCTGTGAACCTCTGGTTACTTTCTTATATCAAACCCTCCTCATTGGTGCTAAAGATATCTCATTCGTCAATAAACACACGACAAACACCTATTGACCTTACTTAATGAAATTATTTAAAACTGAAACCGAAATAACTAATATCCGTGCACTTAACAATAATCTGCATATTTAGTTGGATTGGAAAGGCAAGAGACCAAAGTGATGAGCCACTGATTGAGAATTTCAAAATATTTTGGAAATAAAAATGAAAATATCATCTCAAGGCCTTAATTGTCTCAGAAAACAACGATAGCCGGCTTTGGATCTTATTTATTAATTGGTCCGTAAATGAAATCAATAAACAAGAAAAGTACGTATTGTCAATAACTAATAACGCGCATAGCATATTTGTAACGGCCGAGCAATAAGTGGAATCGTGCATGACGTGGGAAATGGTGAACGCCTGCAACTTACGACTAGAAAACCCGCATAGCATATTTTTAACAGCAGAGCATTGCATGGGGAATCGAGACGTCTGCAACATAGGCCTACTTAAATGTTAATTTATTTCTATCAAGTTAATGTTTCTGCCGTTCAGACAATTCCCGGAACCCTATCTTAATTTCAGTGTTTTTATTACTTTTATTAGTTGTTTTGTTTGGTACTTAGGCTACATGTCTACGATCTATCCATCGCTATGTTTTGTTTCTTGTTATGATCAAGTACGTTTTGTTTTGCTTTGGTCCGATCTGGTTGTTCGCTGAATCTCGTCCCCAATGGCTTGTTCTTTATTTTGGCGTAACGAAGTTGCCGTAGAGTCCACTAGGTTTTGGCTAGTGAAAGTGGTGGGCATTTTCCGCGTGTCAGGTTCTACCGAGAAGTTCAGGGTGTAACGCCGTCACGGTGGCTCATGCTTAGCACGAGGTGACTCATGCTTAGCCCGTGGGCCTGGCATACAAGGGGTCCCGGGTTGAAATCCTGAGGTAGGCGGGTGTGTCATTCGTGGTGGACGAAGCCGTGACTGACTTTGGGAGTTTTCAGAATTGTATGTTTCAAACAATAAATTTCCTAGAGATTGTTACTGAACATTTTTGAAATACGTTCTTAAAATTTGGTAAACATTTTCCTCTGTGGCGAATTCTTGTGAATGGGGAAGTACTGCGCCACATGTTTTATGTGTTATTTATAATACGTACACGGTATAAGAAAACGAAAGGTATATCCATAATATACATTTAAAGTTTGTCTATAAAAGTATAGTTTTATCTCTGGTGATTAAAATTAGTATTATTTTGAATACAAATGTGCCGTCCATCACGGTTTGAATATTTCTAACTCACCATTTCCTCCCCAGTATAGTTAGAGTAGTGATATATTTAATTTAAGGCATCATATTCACAATTCGACCACGGGTGGCTATTTCATTTAATTGCAAACATGGAGTTGACTTGCAATTGTTGTTTCGAAATCCATTGAATGACACTATGCTCAGCAATAGTGGCAATTTGCAACTTGCTCACAAAGCCGGACTGTAATTAAATTGTCCAAATCCTATGTCGGTCGTGTAATGGTTCTTTGTGGTGTACCCTGAGTCCTATAGATATTATTAAAAAATTGTATTTGAAATTGTTCCACTACATTTTCAACCGCAAAAACCTAAAAAAAAAAAATATTTTAATAAACATAATTGCTAAAGTGAAAACCAAATTAATTTAGGTCGTAGATAATTTAAAGTAATTTTGAACACTTTCTGACATTGATCTTTTAATAGGAATTCTCACAAAATGGTGGATTCTTCAAATAACCTCTTCATTGCTACATACGTTTAAATGCGTCACAAATAGTTGTTTAAAGCAGAAATATAAAAATAGAGTAAAGAATTAAACAAATTGTGAGGATTTTCATCCACGTATTAAGCTTATTATTTTGGAAGGCAATTTGTTCACCTAAATGGTTTGTATTGACATAAACTTACTTCCAACTGATAGTTTTACTTGGTGACTGAATACATAACCATTTAAATTCAGGTCTGAAAAACTTATATTTGCATATGTTATATAGACAAAACATTTGGTAATACATTTTTAAGTCAAGGTACAGTTATAATCACATATTTATAATACAAGTATTTTAATGGAATAATGCCAATTTGGGTAGTGATTAACAGGATTATTCATTAAAAGGGTTTAATATGCTGAGTCCTTGAGGTTAATAAAGATGTCATAGAGGCTACATTTACTAGAACTTCTATAAAATCTACTCTCCTTTACATATATCAATTCTAGCAACACATTTAGATGTCTACAGTCTCGTCTCAAAACCAGCATTGAATATACATCTGAAGCCTCCAGTGAACGAAAGAATAGGCTTGAAGGCTTACTCTCACCTAGCGGTTGTGTAAGGCGTTTGGTTAGCTTCTCACCACCTTCAATATGTCTCGAACAACAGGAAATCCCTAAGACCTGAAAACGTAAAAAATAAAGTTCCATGTATGTATAGGGTGTATAACTCTACGGTATTCGAACAGGGGTGTCAAAGGGAAAAAGAAGTCATATTCTATTTTCAAATAAACGACCATAAATAGGAGCAGCCGTATATTATTAGATAGTGATAGCATTAGTACCAGTCTCTTAAATAACCCGTAGAATTGGTTGCACTGCTAGTATTATAGTAGGAGGAGGAAATTATCTCAATCTCTTTTCTTCAGAAATGTAAAGTGCAGAAAGAAAGGGAATAGTTTGCTCGATTTGAAACCCTTCGAGAAGAAATACTACTGGGGTTTCTTGTATATCAGAGTTTGTCATCCGAGAACAAGACAGAATTTCTAAGGAGCCAGAGCAGGATCAATAACACAGGTTGAGATAGCAGGACTGACAGTTTGGTTATATATCACGTTAGATGGATGGTGTTGGTCAATATCTCTGGCTAACTAATCTCCTCTTTCAGAATCAATCTGAATAATTTACCTTGTAATTCATAAAAGCTAAAGATGCTTTCGAATTCAGATAACGAAAATTACTTAACATTATTCCAGTCTGCGGGGTTAGTTTCCCATTCTACTGGATTCGTTAACTTTGTTTTTTACTCACGTAAAACGGCAAAATTTCATGTAATATTATTCTCCAGAAGTTTTAGAATCCATATAAGGGCACATTTTGTTTCTAAGAATATTTTAAATATGGGTAAAATCGGTAAGAAGTTCACAAAAAACTAACCTAAAATGGCGCTCAGATTGGAATCTCAATAATACAGAATCAGCTGCTAGAAACAGCGCAGGTGCATGCTGGGAAGAAGCCGATGGGTCACGTGGTGCTGGAATCAGCTGCCAACGTGATAATGGTCAGACAACCCTCCGGAAGATATAATATGCCACATTTTCGAAACCGACAAACAGTGTATCGTACATTATTCTAAAATGCAAGGGCGCTTCGCTTCGGCTGCCGCCTCCGCTCGCGCACTTAACTAATGTGGTTAGTGTTTTGCATTATTTAGCTTTATGTAGAGGTTGCAGGACCGTATGGAACAGACCAATGACATGCAAGGTCGTTGTCAGCCAATGGGAGTGTTGGTCTGCAAGCCAGAGACCGCATACCAACGCCGAACATCGCGTGCCGAAATCCAGTAGAGTGGGAAACTAAACCCCAGTCTGCCTTTCATTAATAAACTTATATAGACCTATCATATTATTTCCTTTTCTGATGAGAAAATATTAAAGTTGTACTGATAATGCGTATCCAGTACATATTTTCTTCTCACCAATCCAATAACGTTTAGCAATTTTCAGGATATCGACCACTCACGATCGTTTATCTTAGAACATGCTTGCAAGGATGAGATTGTATCGGATAAAATGTCAACTTGGTACTGAATTTTCATAATTTTACAGGTTTCCTGTTAGTAACAGTTCAACAAAGACTCATGACAACTAGTCACACCATTTCTTTAAAGTAACACTTGTTGCGATCTATAATACAAGAAGGTCACGAATTACAAGCTTAAACTAAAAAAAGACATAAAATGTCTGAAGCATCTGTGATATTGGGTGCAAACTTCCTTCTAAACACCATTCCTCTCATTCCCACGATACGAAATCTGTGTAAAAAGGAACCAGAAGAGCTATACAAGCCAGTCAACGCAATGACTGTGATAGACTGTATTATTGGATTTTGGCTAACGAGACAAGACGAAGAAGAAGACGTGACGTAAATGGACTTCCCGTCGGTCCGCTTGGTTCCGCTCGCTTGGAAACTATCGATACTTTGCTCGCTTGGATACTATCGATATAGCATGTTGCCTTGTACTCCAGTCAGCTGCTCATAAATTGCATGAGACAAGAACTGCCAAAACCAAGATCTTGCTCATTTTATTTCTCCTCCCCTTTTCTTTACTGCTTCGGGGTATATCAACATCAATAATTCTATGGTTTGAGTTCCAGTGTCATAGCCTCAAAGCATACTACAATAGGGACGATATATTTACGAATCTCGAATAGCGAGACGGTTCCAGGTTTCTTTTCACAGTGTGGAAATGATTGATTGGTATTGTGTTGCTAGCGTTGGCCTTACGTCGTTGGAGTGAATCCTTGTTATTTATTCCCCGTCTTCAATAGCTGTTGAATGTCTTAATGGCTTGGAAATATACAGGCATACGACACACAGTGTATTTCAGTGCAATAGTGAACTTGAGGATGTTCCAGGCAACAGCTTAGAAAGAAGTATTAAAAGTGGAGGAAGTGATGGTGAAAAGAAAATGACTGTGATAATAAAATATAAAACATATTAAACTTCATAAATAAGCTTAAATTGTAATAAAGTCTAACTTTAAAATAGATTAATAAATCTTAAGGATTTTATAAATAAGACTCCATATGAATAGACTCTCCACTTCCATAATGAAAGTTTAGATACAGCTTGACCAACTAACGGTGAGATATTCCACTCGAGTGCTTCACCTAATGAGGTTGACATTGTACTGAATGTGCCAGGTAGATCGTTCTAGTAGTCACCACTGATTTGCATACGACAGCAAAATAAGCATAACGAAATGTAACAATTGTGCTTCCAGTGCCTTCCGTCGGTATCTCTAAAGTGCGGAAGTTCAGGCATTTATTTTGGTTAAAATTGGCAGGCAAAAGGGTACTTAAAATACCGAAAATATACAGTAGTATAATTAAAATAGGCATTTCATAGAAGTCAAAACAAAGAGTAATCCCACTCTTTATTATAGCTATCTAATAGCTATCTAAGATAATAATTTATTTACCACAAATAGTACTTTTTCAAAGGTTCTGCTGTTTAAAGATCTTGATTGAATCGTTTGAGGCAGTAAGTTTTTGACTGCTTCAAAATAAAAGAAATGCATTTATACCAACAAAATCCTCAGTAAAAAGTTAATGTGGTTATTTCATTATTTGCAAAGCATTTTTCTCACTTTTAAATGTTGAAATTTTTATGACCTTTTTAAAATGTGTAAATAATCACAGAAAAAATCCATAAAACCCCAAAATAGTCAAAAACAGGCTTTAATCCTTAAACCTTAACAACTGACTCAACATTCCATAAATGTACGGAAACAAGTTTATCTTTATTTGACTCTTTGATATATAAACCCAAATAGAAAAGGCATTTTACCTAACTTCCAGGCACTAGTAATCACATATTGGCTTCCATATACATACATAACGAAAAAAAGTACTAAAACTGTAACTAATGCTGTATAAAGGTGTTTCAGTAAACTGTATTGTCTGTGTACATATATTATTATTATTCCATATTAGGCAATTATTCCACCTTTCAAGCAATATTTTTTCTTGAAGTCTTTAAAAATTCCCATCTAAAATCTAAGATTTTTATTAATACAAATTAGAGAAAGCCTAGACAAATATAGCCTATATTAATGCTATACAGTTATTACAAAATATTAAGTCAAGAAATATAAATTGGGTAATGTTTAATTTAAAAGAACTGCAGGAATATTTCTACTGAATTATTGAAAGAAACTCTATGGAAAATGTGAGTGTGCGAGAAATTGTTCCTGTTACGGATTTACAACAAATAAATTAAAGAATACAAATCAAATACGAAAACCAAAACGAGAACAAGAAATAATATAATTTTCTTCTCTTGTTTCACTTGAGTTTTCTTCTATAGCTTATACATTAATACTAATTATCCATATAGGACAATTATGTTCCTTTACTTCATTTGTTTTTATTTCTTATTTCAATAGCGCATACTTTTACAACGTGCTTAATCTTCATTCTGTGACTCTCTTGGACATACCTGAAAGTCCCTAGTGACACTTTCCTGTGCACGCCCAAGTACGGTCATTGTGAGTGACAGTGACAAAATTGTTGCGTCACAAAAGTCTCCCGTGTGTGCTAGTCTTGCTGTCACGGTCATTCCACTTGTATAACTGTTTTAATGTTGGTATTTGTCATATATATGGATAATACACTGCTGATTACAATAAATGCTAGAAGCTATAAAGAAGGCGGATATCTGTTGATTGCTACTAGTGTGTACAAGATTATTCATATTCGCTCAGATTTTTTAAAAAGTATATGTGATATACTAATATATGTGGCGAATGTGAGCATAGGTGGTAATTGTAATTTAAAAGCAAATTGTATAGCTCATTAGGAAAATTAAAATAATCGAAATAGATAAGCGAGTCCTATGAATACATTATTTAAATGTAAATTTCGTTAATGAAAACTATAATTATAATTACATTAAGCTATAATAATAAATATTCAACTTGGTGAGTAGAAGGAATGAAAAAGTGATAGGAAGAAAGAAAATAAATAACTAAATAAAACAATACAAAAATGTAAATAATTTTTTAACATGAAAGTGGTACAATAACATTGATATTAATGGTTGGTGGTCAAGTTATTAACTAACTTGATCCTGAACGTTGTGAGCGTTCAGCAGACTTTTATATTTTCGGGTAAGGAATTCCGCAGACGAACGATGACGGATGAAGGATGAAGGATGAGGATTAAAGTACAGTACTGTGAGGGGGAATAGATAATGAATGATGGGATCTTGTTCCGAGGTCGTGATATTCTGATAGGTAGTGAAAACGGAAGGCCACATAAGGAGTTTTAGTGCGAACTAGTAAGTAGAGCATTGAAACAAAATATAAGTTTTCAGCGTTCACGAAGAGGTAACCATGATAAAAACTCTAGAGAGGGTGAAATATGATCATGTCGACATATATTACAAAGCGCGCAGAAGCACTGTGATGTCGCTGAAGTCATTGTGATAGATAGACGTTTAAATTTGAAAGTAGAGAATCACAGTAATCGAAATGTAGCATTACGAGCATGCGAACAAGAGTGTATTTAATGTCAATGGCAGGACATTTTTAAAGCGCATAATCGAATAGATTATAGAAGATATTTTGTTACATAGATCTGTAACATAAAAATTCCAACTTAGGTTATCAATATAAACTCTAAGATTATTTACAGAATCGTTGTATAGTATAGTGATATCATTTAGCATGACCGAAGCTTGTAGACTAAAGCTAGTATACCCCTTTTATTAGAGAAAAGCGAAATCACCAGCACTTTTCACAACAGCGCAATAAGAGTTCATTTTATGGGCTAACTATGCTTCGACTGAAAAATCAAAAGTTCAACCTTAGAAAAATGTATTAATCATGTTTACAAAAATGTTCAATTATCTTAAAAATCTAACACAAGCTACTATAAGCTATAATATACTAGCATATACTTTCAAGAAGACTGGGCACGCCACCGTGAGGCGTAACTAAATTTCTCCGACACTGGCAAACTTAACGACGCAAGAAGTGCACACTATCTCCCTGGAGAATGTGCAGCTTTTTATGTTTCCTCTTGTTCTACATTACAGGCAGCTCAGCACATCGCCTTGAAAGTATTAAGTAGAATATATCGAGGACTTATTGCAATATGGGAAAACAAAACAAATTAAAGTAAAATAAAAACAATAAAAACTCAATCAATAAATACAATAAAGTGAAATTAAAAGATAAAAAAATAATTCATAAACATAACATTAAAATTAAATTAAAATTTCAGCAACCAGTAGGAACATGCAATCAAATCATTAAAAGATTGAATTCTATGTGTGAATGTGTATGTGAAAGAGATAGAGAGCGAGAGAGAGAGAGAGGTATATATAGAGAGAAAGGAGTGGAAGAGATGGAGGAAGACAAGAAGAGAGAAAGACTAGAGAGAGTACGAGAGAGAGATTGTGTACTTCAGGGCATGAGGCTAATGCTAGCTCTAGGCAATTTAGCCAAACCTAATATTTCTACAGTTCCTTTGATTTCAAAAGGCCTGTATTGGTAAGAGGGAGGCCAATGTCTATAGAAGTAATAGGGGGAGTGGAAGGAACAGGGGGTAAAGGCGGCCGGTGCGTAAGACTGACAACCTTACCACCTTCACGCTCGAATGTCTAAAATCTGGGAGCCTCAACCTCCTGGAACCCTCTGGGCCTCAATGGACTGTATAGGGAACACTTTACTTTACACATGAGAAATACAATCATGATGTCTTTGGAATGCTAATTGGTAATTGATTATATAGTAATAAAAGAACAATTAATAGTTTAACGTAAGTCAGCTATCGTCAAGTACTGTGCAGTCCGGTTTGGAGCTTGCCTTCTCGGTACATAAGCGTGATGAGTGCAACAAAAAGAGGAGCAAAAAGGAAAACGTTTGACGTCATTAACACCCTCCCTCAGCACAGCGGCGGATCAGGTTCAGTCCTATCGTGTAGGTATTGGTTGTATTAATTCGTCCTATGATGCAATGAACAATTGAATCATGACTCTCTATATTGTGCATTGTTCATGTAAGTAATATACTTCCGCAAACCAATATGATTTAATCACTCCAAATCAATTTGTGTCGCAAAATTATTCAAGTGCAATTACAGGAACCGCCACTGAGTTTGCAAACCGGCCTGCTGCTCAGCTTTCCTTGTGGTAGACGCTAAGCCTTCTTACACACTAGCGTTTTTAGCAGCGCTTCTGAGTCGCGCTGCAAACGCTGTATTCTACTTTTGCATGTATTCAGATTGTAGCTATACACACTAGCGTCTCTACACGCCAAAGAAGCGCTGCTACGCAAGCAGGTGCGGCTCCCCGCTGCTAGCAGCCGCGTTTTGCAGTCGGTTTCCTTTTCACACGCAGCGTGAGAGAAGCGCGGCAGTTCAATTTCAGAAGCCCTGAAGAACCGTGCCATTAGTTTTGACACAGAAGTATTTATTAATGAAGTGGATAAGTGGAGAAAATTTAATAGTTCATCAAAACTTGACAAGGACATTCTAAAATATTTGAAGAATTTAACATCATCTTGTCTCAATTCACTGTAATGTGTATAAAACTGACCATTTATTATCCTGGCTTCTTTCATTGGATGCTCTCAATACTTGCGTTTACGTCTATATACCTTCTTCTTCTAATTAGCAACGAAAGTGCAAGAACTTCTTCGTCCGAATTTATGACCAAGAAATGAGGCATTGTATTGGAGGAGCATCGCAAAGTAGCGCTTCCAAACGCGACTGAGAAGCGCTGCCTGGTGCTACTCAGAAGCGCTGCTAAAAACGCTAGTGTGTAAGAAGGCTAAGAGTAGGGAACAGGTATAGCTGGTGGCTCCCTAGATCTGCGTATTAATGAAGGCTGGCTTAAGTGGCTAATGTCCCTTAGTTTTTTTTATGCAAGTACGACAGCTTTAAGGATGAGATTTATTGGACCGTTATTTTTCACATAAACATTTGAAGGGAAGAATTCGTTAAAGCACTTACTTGTAAGCTGGAATAAATTAGGATGAAAATACATATATTTTTTGGGACCATTACATTTATTTAAAGTGAGTCTGGTTGAACAGCTGCGGACTCTCCCATATTCCAACTGTTCTTTTTTTCACAACTCACCGCTAGTCCATAAATCTGCCTACATCCCTCTTCTCTCACCCTTCCCGCCCCTACTGAGTTTTATTACTCTTAATTAATACCCTGTCCATGTTAGTTTCCAGTCGCAGAGTGAGACGTATTCGACTCCTATATCACGGACTAACCAAATTCCAAGTCGCAAATTACTCCCCATTTGAGTTTTCCCATGGACTCCCTGCTTTTACTTGTAAATTTGATGATTCCTACTCACATAGAATTAAACGATTTGAAGGAGATAAAGTGCATTTTAACTACTACTACATTCCGGACATGCGCAGGCATAATTTTGAAGCTTTCAATGCTCAACTTTGTCACTTAGCAAACTACGCACCATATAGCACTCTCATACCATTTTCTACCTCTCTCCCTCGCTATTTCTCCCTCACTCTTTTATTATAGCGGTGGGTTTTAACACTCAGGAATTTTTACAATAATCAAGGACTCAAAAATATCAAAATTCAAAAAAATAATATTTTAAAATCATTGTTTTTCCGATAATATTATTATTATCGGAACATAATTATTCTGTCCTGTAACCAGAAATCCATGAAGGATTTATTTATTAACTTGTGATAAACATCAGTGTATAACATCTTTCCAGAGTTCTTTATGACTTATTTTTTAACGCACATAAATCTACAGCACGATACCTTATTATTCAATTCTCATTGTGTGAATATACACAATAATGCTTTCAGCCAGTTCTGAAAATGCCGGATTTGCCAAAAGGCTGGAATTATTTAGGAGAGGAGTGATACAATGATACATAAAACTTTAAAAAAAGTATGCCTCAAGTCAAATGAGTAACTCAGTGTAGCTTGTTTTTCGGTTTAATTTAGCTTGAATACTCTCTGAGAGCAGAAGAACTTCCTTTCTTTTTTAAATTAAAAATTCAAACATTTCATAACAGTATTTAATCGCCATTCATCAATATCCAGCTCAAAAGGACTTTCCATAAAAACACAAAATAAATGCTTGTCTATTTATAATATATGAAGTGAAAAATCAGCTCACTCGTATAGTACATAGTACATAATGGAACAAATAAATTAAATGTTACGAAATAATCAGTGGGTCATAACTTCTATTTCTTAATTGGTCTGTTTTCCTTTAAGGGGGTGCTATGTAGAAGTTTACAATGCATTATAAAGGGTAGGCTATAACAAAACGGTAGGTGAAGCCTTTGGGGAAGCATCCTTGCATATGGAATGTGAAATTATTTTATATGAATATGGGTGTGAAAATGCCCTGTTTCCTGGTTAGGGCCCTTTGTTTACAACTTCAAGCCGGCATTATTGGTGAATGTTTGGTGAACCGAATGCACTGCCACAACGTCTCAATAGATGAAGGTACAGAGCGTTCATATAAAAGCAATTACCTGTCCTGTTGGAAGCATGTGCCATTTCGGATATGACGAGACATGTACGTCATGAATGATGGAGCTCCTGCTCATTCCGTTTCTCTGCTCGTCAGTTTATGAATAGAGTGTTCCGAAATAAACTAATAGGAAGAGGTGAACCAGCTTCTTTGGCCTCCAAGCTCGCCTGACCAGAATACACTAGATTTTTATTTGTGAGATAATGTAAAATCTCTTGTGTTTGCAATACCGCTGCAAGGCGTAGAGAGTCTACGTGCTCGTGTTCTGCAAGGCTGCCTTATAATAAGAGATACTCCAGGATTCTTCAGCGTATCAGGGAGTCCCTGCGACGACGGGTTGACGGATTTATCCGGACTAACGGAGGACACTTTGAACATATCATTTAATGTTTTATTATCCGCTATTCTTTTTTTGGGTACCATTTCATATGATTTTCTGTTTTTTAGTATTCTGCTAAGTGGTGCAGGTGTAGAGAAAGAACTCTAACATGGAAATAAAGCATTTTCGTATCCATATTCACATATCATAATTTCAACCTCAATATTCAAGAAAGGTTTCCCCAAAGTTTTTAACTACTTTTGTGTTAAACTATGTAGAGCTGCCCTGGAGAAATTTGCTCCTTTTTCAGTTCCATATTGACGAAAATAAAGTAAGAGGATAAATATACAGGTCATGGAGTCCCTTAGAGTTTAGGTTCCGAGATATTTAGACATTCGAGACGTGAACATGATAGGATTGTTACTCTTACGCACCGACTGCCTTTAATCCCAAGGCTTACTCTTGGTACTCAATTCTGTTAGGAGCTGAGTCAAACCCAGGACCATGGAAAAATTCCAAATTACCTAATCGGGTATTGAATCTTCGATTTGTAGCGATGTGCCTCAATAAACTGTCTCACGGCGTAACCCACATTGACAAGAAGTCGATATTATTAAAGCACGGACAGCTTAAAATAGCGACTTAAGTTTACTTTACAAGAAAAGAGTTCTCATGACTCTTTCATAATTGAGACTTAAGTGTTTCGCAATCTAGCACAGCTTAAACCTGTTGCACCAACGTCCGACCAGCCTTATTTTCCATTCCAAACTTAGCAGAGTTGTGTAGGATGGTTGTTGGCCTATTATGATGGTTTTACCTCCCTACTGTGAGATACTTACTGTATAATGGGTTGAAAGTATAAGTTAGTGAGAAGTATTCTGCATACATTATATGTGAAAAAAGTAATAAAGTAACATTAAATTTATTCTGACAATTGAATTTCAACAATTATTACTATATTATTTATACTGTAATTTCTATCAATATGAAATGCAACTACAAATTGAATTTAGTCACAAGTCTTGGCTTGAGTTGGATCATCCTGACTATTATCTAATCAAAAAACAAGCCAGAAAGAACTCTGAAAAACTTACACACTACTGCTTTTGTCTGACATTATTTAGACGGAAAGTTTCACAGAAAAGATTACTAATAGCATACGCAACCAATATTAGTTTATTGGTATTACGTCAAAAGTAAACAAGAGTGAGAAGAAAATTAATTATATCTAGAAACTAATGCTAGAAAAACAGTGATTTTACGTGTCAGTTATAGCAATCATATTTTTGAACACATTTCCCTCCCTAATTTGTTCTTACATTGGCGTCATTCTTTAACCCCAAGAGGCTAAATGGATTATCTCTTAACTTTTGATACCAAGCTTTGCCTGTAATTATTAATCTTTTCCTTACTTTATCGTACGTAAACTAAACACGGTTTAAACTCATCTTAAAGACCTACTGTCTAAGATATGTTTAATCTTCCTGAAAGTTTTAAGACTTCTCAAGCGGAGGATTAGCTTTCTTCACTTCTTGAGAACAGGCCCTATGTCCCAGAGGCAATTATTCTGAGAGAAATTAAGTCACTGTGTTCTAAAATCTCTAGGCCGAGCCTTTGTTAAGTGTGAGATTAAAAGTAAAAAATCTTCGATACGTTCAAAGTACATCTTAATTTTAAAAGGACATAATTTAAATTTCAGCAGCAGCATAAGTAAAATTAAATTTCTTGGAAATAATTAACTTTTCAGTAGTTTGGTAGTGAAAAATTGGAAATCATTAAACGGTTCTTGTCTACGAACATTTTTAATTTGTATTTTTCTCCTACAAGTTTTATTTCTTTAATCACAGAATATTAACCCGGATGTAACACATTTACTTAAAATTAGACATAACAACGAAAAGAAGTTCGAAATCATAGACTAGGGCTAATACGTTAGTAAGGAATTATTAAAATTCAAAGATGGCACAATCCTAGGTTATGTGCAAAAATCAGTACTTTCAATTGGCTACATAATATTATACATAATTATTTTACCAACGTATGTATGTCACCCCTAGCATGAGATTTTTTCGTTGTGGTTGTATATGTATTACATGAAATAAATTAATAAAAACATAGTTTCAAATAAAGTGTATTAACATTATATATCAAATCAAGCAGATTCCAGCGCTATTATTGACAAATCATTGTGAGGCTTCAAGCTTTCACGGAACTGTTTTATAATTACGGCCTCTCGGGTTATCAGCCGTGTCAGAATTATAATACTCGAAGTAAGGACGGCCAAAAGTTCGAGCTTTAAAGTTCTGTCACGGCTGAAGCCATAATTTCAAAACTTATTGTTTGTGCAACAAAATAAACACATTTTGCAATAATTAGGAACATGTAAACTAAGCAAACAACAAATGACAGGTTTAGAGGAGGAATTCTAATGCCTGATGCTGAAAATTAAATTTATAAAATACCATTCATCTACTGTTTCAGGCTCTATGGAAAGCTTGTACAATAAATGGAGCACGACATGAACTCATTCCATGCGTAGCATAACTTTATTTCCGCTTTACACGATAAAACATGTTAGAAAAGAATTTCAAATTGTGCCGAAAAGGAAGTAAAGAAATGTTCGAACAATTTCTCCTAGATAGAAGAAACGAGAGGAAGTGTTTCTTCATATCTACAATCTCCTTTTTCTCTATTTCGAGTTATATTTGTTCCTTGGCACACGTATTTTCTTTCATCGAGAAATCCCACCAGTACGAAAAGAAAAAAGAGAAGGTGAGACGGTCAGGATTTGAACACAGTTATAAAGTATTTCAACACGGATAGTGCAGAACAGGCTTATGTGCAATGCGTGATACAACATACTTCATCGTTCCCAGAAATACTGTATAGTATAGTATATAATATAATAATATTATCAATTTAAAATATATACACAACTTTACGAAAAAACATAATAAATTACAGTGAATGCAGACTTTAATGGAAAAATTTAAAAGTTATTAAGACAGTACTGCACCTGTTCCTATTTAAATTCGACTTATATTAATTAGTGATAACCAAAGAATAAACATACAACAGGAAGTAACAGAATTCATATAAAAATGGCACTGTAGTTTATTCGGATAATCGAGACAGTGGAGGTAATAACAGTTATATAATAATTTGGTTTCCCACAGTGGTAATAAAAAGGTGGTTAACAATTTTAACAACTTCACTACCAGTCGTTCTACCTGATGATAATATATTTTTACGATAAGATTTACTTTCTTTCTTCATCACTGCAAGCAAAAATGTCACTAACAATATTGCCATATTTACACGGCTGGAGAAGCTTGAAAGATGCTTCAGACATGTGAAAATCATGTGACTGTAAAAAGGAAAATTATCCTTTATTTTTGGCTGGATATAAGCAAATTCTTTGCATTACCGACAGTAGTAAACACATGCACAGAGGTATGTAGATGGGAAAACAAGCAACTTAACTCGATTGAAACATAAGTCCATATTTCTTGAAACTTAAATACCGTAATTTTCATGATCTTCAATATGAGGTTTTTCATTGTTTTAGTGTGAGTTGTCATAAAATGGAGTGAATTTACCTGTGTGCAAATCTATAGAATATAGTATTTGTGTGCCATTTAGAACGAAATATTGCCGCATCTGCATCCTAAAAGTACTAGAAAGGAGGCAGTTCTTATGATGACGCAGGTTTAGTCGCTTAGGAACCTGATTGATCTCGTGCAGTGCCTTCTTTCTAAGACTTAAAAAGATTACAGTGTGCCACTTTTTGTCTTAAGATGGTACATAATGTATTTTCGTCTCAATTTTCTTCTACATATTCAGCAACCCGAAAGGTGAAATAGAGTCAATTCTTCTTGGAGGTTTAACAACAACAACATACTCGATATATTAGTATGATACATATCATCATCTCGAACTAACATTTTAGAACTACTTACTTATTTAAATCAGGAAAAAGAATGTAAATGACATTAAGTATTCTTCATTCTCTAGCCATAATATTCTATGGCTATTTCTAACATATTCTCTGAAGAATACGGAGGAGTCGCAGCGATGCAAGAGAAGCAAATATTCACACTGTATATGAATGAAATCGTCAATTTTACGTGTTAACTGATAGGAAAGAAACAGAGGCGAGGAGCGCTGGGCAGCGCTGAAGAAGACTGGAAGCCAGCCAATAGGCTTCTTAGTTCTACCTAGCATTCTTAGCAGCGCTTCCTAGTCGCGCGAGTTAGCGAATCTTAGTCGCGGGAGGCATCACCTATCAGCGCCTGTGATTTTCTAGTCTGAACAATGGATTTGAACGAAGAATTTTTTGCACTTGCGTTGCTAATTGAAAGAAGAAGAAAATAATTACGACGAAAATAGTGGGAGCAGCTTGTGGAAAAAATGGTCATTTTTATATTCCTCAGAATGAGTTAAAATTAGAAAGTGCAACGTTTTAAAATTATTATAATAGGGTTTCAAGGTCTAGTTTTGATTAACTATTAAATATTCTTTGAATACACATCACAAGATAAGATACAAGCTGCATGAGGATCAGTATTTTTGCTAAGACAGGATTTTCCTCACAGCTTCTGAAATTCAACTGCTAAGCTTCTCTTACGCTGTGCGTGAAAGGAAATAGATTGAAAACGTTACTGCTAGCAGCAAGGAACCGTATGTGTTTTGGTAACAGCGTTTCTATAGCGAGTTTGTGGCGCGGCAGAGAGGCACTGTTGGAAAACGCAAGTGTGTAAGAAGCCTAAGTCTATGGACCCTGGAGAATGCTCTGGAAGGCGGACAAATTGATCGACGGAATTTAAGGTATTAAGAGCATTGGGAATAGGGAATTCAGTTGTAACTACTGTCAACCATCCGCTTGCTGCAATGAAGAGGAACAATATTGATCATGGTGTTTTGTTGTGAGTATATCCAATGACTCGACTCCTCTAATAAGATTAAATGAAATAAGACATTAGTATTAAACAGAGGATTCAGTCGTTCATATTAGTCTCTATATTCGAATCAGATGTTGAAAAGGAAATAAACATATTCAGAATTTTGTATGGGCGTATCTGGTTTGTCTCGGCAGGTTTCAAGAATTCAACTCCATATTTCTCATTACATTAATGACGATCAGTCATGTATTATAATTTAATTTGATGTGCCACGAGCAATGAGATGCTATAAATTAATGATAAAATAATAAAAATTTAAAGTTATAAAATAAACAAAAATGCAAAATGGCAATGGAAATACAAACATAAAATAAATTTATAAATAGTGAACAAATTTAATACGAAAAATTTACGAAATTTACGAAATTTGAAAAGGGATTTTCTGTTATCCAACATTACAAGGTGGTTTAAATTTTCTTCTGATACCTAACTGAAGAAGCTGAACAATTCTTCCAATTTTCTTCTCATAACTAACTGAACAAGCTGAACAATTTCTTTCACTTACTCAACCTAAAAATTGGCTCAGAAAGATGTTAATTATAACTTGTGCGATAACTGTTTAGTTAAAATCTCTTAATATATATAATGTTTATGTTCATTTTTAATAATAATAAACCATGTATCCTAATGTGTATAAATATTTACAAGCATTTTCTCTAAAAAAAAAATAAGGTCTACAACGCACACTCTATGGACAGCATTTCGGAATTGTTGTAGGCGTAGCGTTTTTAAAGATTGAAAATCTCAATAAATGATGATAAATGATTTAATTTGAGAATGTGCCTTAGGCCTAGCAGTGCTTCTTCCCTAGAAACTAACACTAAGTTTTAAAGTATTTTGCGCCTATGCAGCATTTTAATTTAATTTAATTCCTCTTTACCATACAATATCCTGATACCGAAAAATACTTATACATTAACAACTGATATGCATAAGTTACCTTAAATTGTCGTAAAACGTTTTCGATATGGTTTGTTTTGTTAAGGTTGAAACATTTCTTTCATATATAAATTCTCAATGTTATGTCTGCTGCTCAAAGAGATTCTGGAATTATCAAGGATATATTCTTAAATTTTAGTTGTAGTTAAAGAAGCTTACGGGACCATAAGGAAGATACAGTTGAAATTTCTACGAAACCCGAAGGCGAGTCTATAAATTTCACTGATTGGAAAGGAGCCCGTATAGAGGAGAGAATAATAGGAGTGAAAGAGACAGTGAGTCATGTGTACAAGATAAATGCCCCACCAATGAGTTGGGCTATGCATGTATAACCGTAGAGTGTCCTGGGGCAGAGAGAAAGGATACTAACACCGATGAGACTGCGGTGTGGGATTAATGAATTAGGAAGTGGATCAGTCAGTTGGCAACTATACTTGCTGTGATATGTTAATTCTAAAGGGAATAGGACAGTCCCAGAGAACTGCTGTGCTGATCTATTTCAAAGCGTGCTTTAAAAGTGCAAGTTGACAGGAGTATACTTCGGTCACAGTCTTTTGAGACAGTGGAGTGGGTAGGTATTGTCCCTCCTAGAACGGGGCCGAAAGTAAACAAGTCTTTCTCGCTTTAGTTCATTACTTTTATCAACGTAAGAGTGAAACAGATTTACATGTTTACTCTAGAACCGATTCTAGAGTAGAAAATATCTATCCATTCCATTGTCTCAAAAGACTGGGACCAAAGTAAATGTCAGTATCATTAAATATTTTGTGTTATAACGTACAGTGAATATAATAACTGTAAAATATTTAAACTCAACAAGGTATTACGGTACTGTGACACTTAGCTCTTCATTCGGTGACCAATGCAGTTTAAGAACATGTTGAATCTGAACCAATCGCAAGTGTCTACCATCTACTTGAAACATGATGTGTATAGCGATACCGATGGTTGAGCCACTGAGCGATAAGGTCGCGTGTTCATTCCCCGATAACGTCGTTGGGATTTTTTAAATTAATATATTCCTTCTTGTCGCATTATGGTCCTGCGGCCCTCCCAGTCGCTAACAAAAATGAGAACTGAGAGCAACCCTGGTGGTCAAGGAGGGGGTGCCTAAGGATGAAGTGGCCTTACTACCTTCACGCGACTAACCCTATAAAGAAATAACTTTTTTTGCTTACCAGTATATCTGTTTGAAAAAATTACAGAAAACGGGAATTTGTATAGGTTTTCGCTGTAAGAAACATACATGTAAAATATCTTGCAAACATCACAAATTCTCAAAGTTTATAGGAGATGCTATTTTGTTATACTGTTACAATTGATCGATAAAATAATAAATCTGATTAATGTTATTTTTCTTCTGTTGCATTGTAATGAACAATTGACGAAAGTAACCTATTCAATGTGAAGGTATACCGTGGAATTCCCAACTTTATTCATTTCTAACCAATTCGTGAAATAGACCATAGCCTTTTAATTGCAGAAAAGTAGAGATGGTCTCCAGGAAAGCATTTTTCTGTATACCAAACCTCCTGCTGAAAACGATTAGGAAACGGGAAAAATTCCTTCGTGTCCGTACCATCAAACCGGTTTCTTGCTAGGACTATAGAGGTATTTAGGTATATCTTTTAAAACAAATATAACTGACAGTAAGGTACGAGAAACTTTAAAAAAAAATCTTTGATATTACAATATCTTAAAATAATATTTCGGGCGTAACGATGAAGATACTTTTTGCACTCATTAGCGCACTTAGCGAACATTCTGCTTGTAGCAGCTTGCTGTAATACTAAACATGTAAAATTTAAATCCGTTTCGTACTTAAAAGGATCAATTCAGTATTAAAAGGTGCACTACTGGAAGATCAGCATCCTTATCTTCAAATACATTTAATTGGTCCTCATTAAAATATAGTATTCCTCTCAAGGGCCTTAAGATCAGATAGGCCATCAGGTAGTAGCTTCTATGACCAATTAAGAATGAATTTTTATTTATGAAAAAACAATCTTTTATTACTGTACATAAAGTTTTCCTTGTTTTATCATTCTGAATATGTTTCCTTGTATATATATTCTCTCTCTAGTTAACAATGTGGACTATCAACAAAGAAAAAAATTTCCGTTCAAACATGTGCATTATTCAACGTTACTTGTGTTCAGAGCTTTTGCTTGAAAATTCTTTTATAGAAATTACTTTGATTAAAAGAGCAGACAGGCGATGTTAAGTGAGAGAATAGCACGGTTCAGGTGCTGACATTTTTGTTGTCAGAACGCCAGCGTCTTTGCGTTTATCATAGATATTACCACTGCAAAAATTTTTAAATAATGGTATAGGAATATGACAGAAACCATACAAAAAAACACTATACCGTATTCGTTCTAGCCCTCTGATGCATGAGTAGAGTCTTAATGCCCTACGCGCAAAACAGTATAATAGCTACAACTTGATCAATTTGCAGATTATTGTCCAGCTTTTGACTTAATTTCTACTTGAATATGACTCCAACTGTTTACTTAAGAAAAAATATTTAGCCTCAGTATTGTTATTCCTTCATTAGCACCCCATCATTAAATAATGTGGATCATCCAGAATAAAATTTATTTATTTTAAATTTAATGAAGTATTAACTTCTAAATATGGTTTCCAAAGAACTATCTCACTTTATACATTTCACTCCGGTATTCATTATATACAAATGTCTCTTTAACGTGTTGTTCGTAAATAGTTACTGTATCGTTGTTTAGCGGAATGAGTTTGAAAGCTAAGTGATCTTGTAAAAATTGTAAAGTTTTTACAAATCTGGCATGGTATTTTTAGTAGGTAGCATGTGGCATGTAAAAATCTATAGAAATACTTTTGGAAAAATTATAGTTCTATATGGGAATAATTAAATTTTATTTGTAGTCCAAAATAATTATAAAACTCAGCTCGACACACAGGATGAAGGCGAAAATAAGTTATATCAATCATAATACATCGGCTTGTTCTTGTTAAATAAAAATTTAAGTTGATTATTAGAGCTAACATGTCATGGTAATATGATCTATAGACAGTAAATTATTATTATTATTATTGTTATTATTATTATTATTATTATTATCATCATCATCATTATCATAATCACCATCATGCAGGTTATAGATAAATATCAGTAGGCCTAATATTAATAAAATATTTTATTTACAAGGAATATATTATTTGAGATACAAATTAACTACCAGAATGAGCAAGATGATCGTGTACGGGTACAGTTCGGTATATTTTAACGTACAGAAATTAATAACACAAAATACTGAAAATTAAGTATTTTGACATCAAAATATGGTTTAACATACTAATTTCTATTTGGCCACAATCAATAAATAAATGTAGGCTACACCTCTAGAAAAAAGTAGAACAAAAACTATTCCTAAAGAGATCAAAATATGTTGCATACATTTTTTAGGGTCTTGAGACCTTAGCTATGCATTAATAGGTAAAAATATTTTTTAATGCATCAGCCTTTGTAAGCCCAAAGTGATATAATAACTTTAAAGAATCCCAATAATGCTCTATAGCGCTTACTGAAAATGTGAAGCATAAGCCTATAGCTAGTAAATTCAACACAATTTGTATTCTCAGCTTTTATGCACAAATTCCACGGCTGTTAGTTAAACGTTTAGGGAGAATGTAACGTAAAATTAAATAAAGGATACAGCTCTTTTCTCGTTTGCGTGCAAGCGTCATAGCCGGAAGCTTGTGTGATTAGCAATCCCCATGAGTCGCTGTTACACATTTTCACAATCTGCGGCTAAGTAACTTCAGGTTCTCTCTGGAGATGATTCATGAAGAACTAATTGGATGCGATGAGAAAAGGATGGACTAGTTGAGATATGGCTCATTACATTTCCCGGTGACGACACTCGACAGTACCTCATAAGCCTCCAACTAATTGATCGAACCGTGCCTAGTTCAACGTACTACAGATGGAAAGGGATGGGTAAGCTATTACCACCAAAATTCAATGCATTTATAATCAAGGGCACCTAATGAAGCTAGAGATCCAAAACTACGTGAAATAAAAATGTCTATGTCTATTTCCATGGAGATGCAGTCTATATTAGATTCGCTTAAGCATATTGGCTCAGAATTCTTGACACCACTGGTAATAAACATATATATTTCACCCTTAACTAAATATGAACGTAAATATTCTAAATAATAAAAATGTATGGCTCTTAGTGATAACGAAAACAAACACTTTCACTATGGTGCGATCATTTTATATAAAGAAGATAAATATTAATAATCTGTCATTTTTAAGACTTACCTATTTTCACAATAAATGAAATATCTAGCCTATATAAATTATTGAATGTTGCATTTACAAATGTCGTTCAGGAGTATGGATGGTTCCTGAGTATCACCAAGGATCTCTTCAGTGCGGCCGTATTTATTTTTTATGATATTTCCCCTTGTCCCATCAACAACACAAAGATGGTAATTCTTGAAAGAGAATACATTATTACATGTTAATGCATTCTTGAATATGACTACACTAAACTATATTGCAAAGTAACGTTCAGTGAATGTTAGTAAAAACAAAAAAGAAACAAACAAAAAAAGGAACAAACAAAAAAAGGAACAAACAAAAAAAGGAACAAACAAAAAAAGGAACAAACAAACTCTGAAGCACGAACAATATCTTTTTTAACTTTATTAAGCAAACTATACCGAGCTATTTGTCCCTTAAAATAATATAATGTAAAATAAAACAGTATTGTATTAAAAATTATAAAACATTTTTAAGCCATTTCTGGCAATGACCCTTCCGAAACCAAACCACAGCAGACAGTGAGCGGAAAGCATGATCAAATAATACTTGAAGTAAGCAATGCAAATTTTAATATGTTCTAAATTAATTATGTATTACTTTCAACATTAAAAATTTGCTTTTGTACGTAAAGATTAAAAGTCATTATTTATTGCCAATGGCTTAAATAGAAAAAAGCCAATGACAACATTAAACCATATAGTACTGTAATAAGAGTACTGTTGAGAGATGGACTATGATATTATAGACCTCTATAGAAATGAAAATATTCGTGCAGATCTTTTGAAATTGGCTTCTGGAAATTTTGTATCGAAATATATTAATTACAATTAACATTGGCATGTTTAAACAATGAAGTTCGTGCTAAGCCAGACTCAAAACTACAATTATTTAATTTTTATCAGACATCGATATTGACCCTTTTAGAACCAAGCCACAAATTTAAATATAAAAAACGAAAACAATTATTTAGTTTTATCCTGATATACATTGATTTAATAAAGAAAGACTGTTGCAATTATTAAAATATAAAAATGAAACAGGAAGATAGTAAATTTAAGTGGTAGGTGAGGGATGGAATGTTTCAAAATGCTCTCTATTTAATACTCCTAACGAATGTTTAAGGTCAGCCTGAAACTCATAAGAGGTGCATTTCTAAATGAGTTTATTCAAATGAACTTACGGCTCCTAAACCTGAAGCTCCCAGATCTCATAGTTTTGTTCTCTTTGCTTTGAAGCACGTAAAACAGATTTTACACTGTCATTCACAAAAAAAGAAAATGAAGAAAGGATACAAAGAACAAAAAAAGAGGTAGAGTGTATGGTAATGCCTTACTGCAGCGAAACCCTGGTGACTCGGTAATGAAGCTGTAGGTAACTGTATGCTGGCTTTTTCATGAATGTGAACACCACCACTTTTGTTGGTCTCCAGGGAGTTTTCAATTCCAGTTGGAATACCTTGATTTGAAAAGACGTCTTGCTCACAATTGCAATATCGTTAATCTAGATAGCCTTTCCCAATATGCTCTTTCTTTGTATGTTTAATTCTTCATGCAATTACTGCTCTAATAACCAGTAATACAACAGTTTTTAGCTCAATATTTTAGATTCATGTAAGGAGAAATAATTTGAAGTATATAAGCATATTTCAATGCTGCTTCTTTCGAACAGTAGCTAAGCTATGTTTAAAGGAATTATAAGTTACATAAAACACAACGTTTCTCCCTTGCCTATCATTCGTTCTTTAAATTTGTCTGACGGCCCATTAGTACGCTTTTGATTTAATTGCTAATAATTCAAATTACTTGCTACATTTTTCTTTTACCTTGTAGTGTAAATACTTTGTTCTGATTTGAGAAATTACTGCAGGTTAGGGAAGGACGGCACTGGAAGTGCGAAAAGCTCTAACACTACAATTGCCTCTTCATCTTTCTTTCTACCTTCCACGCGAATAATAGTCCCAGAATCAACCGTTTTAGCTGTCTCTACCTCGCTGTTGAAAGAGAGTAGTGAGGACGAGAGGGAAGGGAGACGTCGCACTTCCAGTGCCGTCCTTAATGGCCAGCAATAAAGTATTAATAATTCAAATTTATAAGAGTGTATACGGTAACTTCCACCTCGTAGTTTTCTTCCCATATTTTAATCGTATGCTTCCACACAATATTGATTCTATTTTCATATTCTAATTAAATCTCCAAAAATCTTAAGTTATATCATTACTACTGAATTGCTCGAGCAAGATAACTAGAGTGATAGGGGAAAAGCGAATAAGTAAAAAAGCCAAAGTTCCACGAGAGACAAAAACCATTTATTTCCACAGCATTTTTTCAATATTTAGTTCAGCCCACCCAGATATTTTTACATATTTTAAGATACTGTATAAAAATATCTGGTGGAATGAACTAAATATTGTCACAATGCTATGGAAATAAATTGTTTTTGTCTCACCCAGATATTTTTACATATTATAAGATACTGTATAAAAATATCTGGTGGAATGAACTAAATATTCTCACAATGCTGTGGAAATAAATTGTTTTTGTCTCTTCTGACATTTTTGGCCATTTGACTTATTCGCGTTTTCCCTATCAATCTATTAATTGCCCGTTCTGGATGTTGAATAAATCAATTCTTACTCGTAGAAATCTCACTCGCATAATTAAACAATGAGAAAATTTACGTTCACGTTTTCGTTTGAAATTAACATTGGGATAATTCCTTGTTAGGCTGGTGTTGCAACCGTACAGAATAAGATGATTTTCTTTAAATGGACGGTGTGGATGGTTCAGCTCGATTATTGACCTGTAGGCCTACGCCCTTTATACGGTCCTAATGAAGCACAGTGTCTACATATAAGTTTATTTTTTATCAATAAATTTTAAGTAAAAACAGATTCACTTCAATCTAGCGAATTGTAGGCGAATTGTAGGCGAAAGAAGATTGTCTCCAGTATTCCTAGAATCAAAGTTTGAGAGAGGTCTAGCGGAGGAAGCGGAGGTCTAAAAGTTATGTTTAATGTACTTATGAAAAATACGGCTTGATAAGAATTATCTTATTAACATAAATTGGAGCCCGACCAATCGAATACCCTTATATTATTTTATAAATAAAGGAATAATAAATAATAACAAACATTTAAAACTTTAACATCCAAATACTAACTCGGAAAATTAATCATTGTCATAATCCGAAAATTGAATAATATATAAACCCAAAGATCGGATGATGCCAGTTACTGCACGTATCACGCTCCAATCACTCCACATGGCTTATGAGTGCAAGTTGCAAAAAATAATAGTACATGTTCTGAAAGTTGAACTATAATGCTACTAGAATAAGTCTTTAATGATTATATTATTATTGTATATGTAATCATTTACGTTTAGAGAAAATTATTTTAAACTTTCACTTCGGCCGCTTTTCACAAATGAATATGAATATATTAATTAACAATAATCATTTTAAATAAAAATCCGAACTATTATTTTCAATTACATTAATAATAATAAGGAAATTAAAAGAAAAGAAACCTGAAAAGTAAATATACTTATGTAGTGAACTTAATTTTCTTAAATATATAACTATTCAGATTCATACAATGCAATTGAATAATCGTGGACCGAAACTAGATCAGTATTTTAGACCTGCAGGTGTGAAACTATTAGATTCAGCTATAGGATTTCTTTGGTTTCGTCTTGTATCGTATGTATGGGGATGTGATTGTGATCTAAAGCTTGAAATTCTATGCATTTATTTCAATAAAGCACATTTTATAAAAACTGTTAAAGCTATTTTTGCTTTTCTAACCGACTATCAAGCATACAAAATGCATGATTGAAAGTGAATAGTGATCAGACAATATTATTTACTTCTATACAAAATAAAGTTCACGTAATTAATATCAATCATCGGGAAAAGAAAAGTCTAAATAGCCTACCGTTAATGGCTGTATAAAGAGAGGGTGATTACAAAGATATGACAATACTAGAGTATGATAATTATAATATACCATAAAACAATAACGAGAGAATAACAACAATAAAGTGCATAAGGAAGAGTATTGTGAAGAGCATTTCTTAGCACTCGGAGACATTACTGAACTAGCAGGTGAGTTAGAGACTATTAGGAAGATGTGACCATCAAATCTCCAGGTGTAAGACGAAGCAAGTGAAAGCCGCTCATTGTTATTCGAGAGACAGTGCGTAGATTGCCGGGGGATGAACGAAATAACAAGGGAAGCTTAACACTCACCTCGTGACAGCGCTCTTCATGTGGAGCTGTTAAAACTTCTCAGTTTTGTCATAAACTGCATACATTCAAGACGTTCTCTTTACCTCTACCTCTTTCCTCTCTCTCTTTTTCACACACATACACACCCACTCTTTTTTCCCCTCCACAAGTCCTCTAATGGTTATTTAAAATATTTTAAGAGCGTGGTGTTCAAACAGAAAAATCAATTTTCACTAAATCACCAGATTAAGTACGCCTACTTGCCATACCAATAAAAATCACCCCCATACACAGCGACGTATTTTATGTCCCGTATTTTATTCCTAGGATTTTATGTGGGACGAAGATATGACAGTCTATCTACTTTATATGTTTGTCCAGTAAAATGGAATCTCAGAGGATGATACTGTATAATGGCGTATTTCAATAAGACTATGTCCACCACGTATTCCGACAGAAGATTTTCCTGAATATTCGTCTGTGCAAATATGTACTTCTAGATCGTATTCTTATTAAAACGGAATATCTTTAGAAAGTTTACATTTCGCAGAAACTTACTATTTTGTGGAACGAAGTAAATACGAGTATTCACAGGAATTCCCTTTATTATAATTATCTTATGATGAAATTTCATTTTAGAAAAGTTCATCTAGTCAGGGTGTTCCACTACACGTATTTTCATTTTTTTCAGTTTTTCTAACATGTCTCTATTAGTTTTACTAAAATTACTGGCTGTGATTTTTAGTATATTTTCCTCTAGAATAGGCTGTGTACCTAAAATACTTTGAAAAGATAAAATTTTTTGGTTCACGTAACTTGTCTTCTTTTAGAAGACCTTCCATGTTCTCCATTATTATTTATGTAAATATTTAGTTAATTTAATATTTTCCTTGTAACCAATTTTACTATTAAATATACAGAAAACAGTAAGAAATAACATAAATTCTGGAAAATCGACAAACATGTATGCAAAAAAAATTATATCCATGAACACTTAACACAGAAATATTATAAGTAAATAGCATTATTATTAAAGCATTCAGTGCCTCCCTAAACAGAACATTTTGCTGCTGACAAAAAACAACTATTGGAATCGTTCCTACTGTTTTATAATAAATCTTAATTACTGTACAAAAATCTTGAAAATTTGCAAAATAATTAAATTTCCAGTAAAATGGAAGCATAATTTAATATTTTACACGCTGGTGTGGTCATTTCGGTACCGAGATTTTTTCTGCGGAATGGGTTGCTCGGGTTCGATCCCGGGCAGTGACAGGGGATTCATTCAAGTAAATCTACGTTAAAATATGCAATTTTAATGTAGAAGTTGTTATATGTTTTCGCTATATATATGTTATGACTGTATAATGAGGAAGCAATATTTGCACTCATGACCTATTAGGTTCAAATCCTTGCAAGTTGGATTGGAGAGCGAGCTAGAGTAAATACTTACAGTAAGCTATATAATCTGGATTATCAATGTACATACCGCATCTGGAACACACACAAAAAAAATATTTTCAGTATATTATATATTATTGCACAATTAATATATTTATGAATTTATCTTCACACTTCATTTATTTGTTTTGGTAGAATGAAGGACCTAAATCATTCTCATTTGTGTTCCTTTCTACCAAACAATGAAGTAATAAAAAATTATGAAAATATACCATTATAATACATAAATTACATAGAAATAGAGGTATGTATCCTAGTATCAAAAAACTTAAAATTCTTCAGACTTGAATAATAATAATTATAATAAATTAGATTACTACACGACTTCATTAAAATTACATAAATTATCAAGCTTATGGTACAAAACCATAAAACAAATAGATTATATTTACAATAAATTCTTAATCTTCTTACAATGCAATCATAATAATCTTCTTTGCGAAAGAAACTTATATAATTTTACTAGATGAATATGATCGCAAAAATAGTTAATGGAAAATATTTTCAATTTTGTATTTACCTCTGTGAATAGGAATATCCACAAATACCCATTGGCTGGGCCGAGCGCTGAAAATGAACCCATGATATCGCAAATGGGAGCCACAGCAGTAAGTGTAACTTTATACTAATATAATCAAGACACAAATATAAAGTATTATAATGGAAAAAGACGGCTAAACTTTTAATACAACACATTAAAGATATTTCAGGGTAGCTTTGAAAGCTTTGTCACTTGCTTGTTTTGTAAAGCTTATCATCCTACCTATGTAACACAATACGTGGGTATTAGCGGGTGACCTATTTTCTTTCAACTTGACAAAAGTATTCTTTTGAAGTAGAAAGACTGCGAAACCTAAGTTAAGAAACTTAAAGTTAACTTTATATTAGTATGAAAGGCACGAAGAGTCGATTACGCATGTATATAAATCATTTCAGAGTCTCTGAAGTGGTAATACCTTAAAAAAAGGACATTGTTTCTGTTTCATGTCCAATGGACTGAAACAGTCAAATATACAGTATATAAAATAAGACTCCTTTGTTTTAACTCGAGATTGCTCGCGCTATTAGATCGGGACTAACTATTCTGAATACTGTTTAATAACTCACATATCCTCAAAGATAAGGTTGTTTTACTAACAATGCCTTCTACAAAATCTATGGTTCATTATTTCTGCAAGTCAACTGTAACATATCTAATGCGAGAGTGATGCGAGCGAAGGCCAGTTAAAGAGTGAAGCAGATGATATTAGGTTTGTTCGCAAAGCAAATCCCTAACTGTCAGGGACCACGGCGCATGCGCACATTGTCGGTCTCGCTGTGCAAGGTATGCGCATAATGTAATATATTAGCATATTGAAAATGTGCGCATGCGTCGCGGTACATGACAGTACATGATTTAGATTTGCGAACAGACCTATTATAAACTAGCATGTGCCCGCGGCTTCGCCCGCGATAATTATTTCAAAAATTAAAAATTAAGAGCATAATAGTTAAATCATTATATTTATTAACACCTAAATCACGTGGGCTACATACCACGATTAGATAGCGTCGCCTGGTAAAAGCGACCTCAGATTCGATTTCCTTGGCCCAGAATACCCCTGTACAGTGAGTTTCGTCCAAATCTAACAATGTTTGACCATATTTAGGCCTATCCCTCTTCCGTGTAGGTTGAAAATTTCATATGTCTTCGGGCCTTGACATTCTAAAAAAATGAATCGACCAGCGTGGGCTTACAACAATCTAGCGATCGCGATGCTTTTATTACCACGGTATGACAAAAATAGCCAAAGCCAACTGCAATTGATTTGACATTGAAATGTATTACTGAAATCTGATGCTTCGACAGCGCTAAAATCACGTTTTCTGCCAGTTTTTCACTCACAACTCGCGAACGAAAGCTAAAATTAAAAATCCGGCTTCGATGCGCATTCGCCCACCTTTCAGCCCATCTATGTTTAAACTTTCAGATCTCTGCGTTCAGTAGATTTCGCTGGGCATCATGGACAGACAGACAAACACGTCCTTTTATTATTTTAAGATAGCATGTGCCCGCGGCTTCGCCCGCGATAATTATTTCAAAAATTAAAAATTAAGAGCATAATAGTTAAATCATTATATTAACACCTAAATCATGTGGACTATATATCACGATCAGATAGCCTCACCTGGTAAATGCGACCTCAGATTCGAGTTCCTTGGCCCAGAAAACCCCTGTATAGTGAGTTTCGTCCAAATCGAACAACATTTGACCATATTTAGGCTAATATTGATTATCCCTATAATAATAATAATAATAATAATAATAATAATAATAATAATAATAATAATAATAATCCTCTTCGGTGTAGGTTGAAAATTTCATATTATGTTTGCGTGCCTTGACATTAAAAACAAATGAATCGACCAGCGTGAGCTACAACATTCAAGAGATCGCGATGCTTTTATGTCGAAGGAATGACAAAAATAGCCAAAGCCTAGTGTAATTGATTTGTATTACTCAAAACTCATGCTTCGAAAACGCAATAAATACACGTTTTCTGCCCGTTTTTCACTCATAACTCACGAACGAAACGAAAATTAAAATTCCGGCTTCGAGGTGCACATTCCGACCCTTTAGTCCGCTATGTATAAAATTTCAGATCTCTGCGTTGAGTAGATTTCGCTGGGCATCGCGGACAGACAGACAGACAGACAGACACTTCCTTTTATTGAAATAGATAGATAGATAACCTACCATATGGGCTCCATTTAAGAAGATTAATCTCCATGATATCATTAAATATACCAGAAACAAATAGGAGAGACAGTGTATGTGTGTGTGTGTGTGTGTGTGTGTGAGAGAGAGAGAGAGAGAGAGAGAGAGAGAGAGAGAGAGAGAGAGAGAGAGAGAGAGAGAGAGAGAGAGAGAGAGAGAGAGAGAGAGATGTTATATTATTCGTTCATAAATAAATAATTCAGTGTAAACGGATTTAAAGCATTCTGTAAAGTACGTATTTCATAAACAACTGAAAAAAGAGAGGTGTATTACGTACACTGTTATTTTATTCCTGAGACAACCCGTACTGTATCCAGCACAACATTATGTGATAGCAACACAACGCAGCTGATATCTTCAATAACCATATTTTTTTTTAAACATTGAAGAATAAAATGACAAGTCTAAAAAATAGCTGCCGTATATTTCCGCAGATGAGACGACCGTTGATCATAAAAAAGGGCCCCAAAAATCCGGGGTCATCTTATAGGACAGATAAGTTACAAAAGGAGTAGACTGAAATTTATACTATAAATTAAAACCATTATAAAATTATGTAAGTTATTCTGATGACAATATTATGTTACCTTGATATATTAAGATCTTAGGTACCGTTTGCGGGCAAATATAAGCCCCGGAATAACAAGAATTTCGTAAATAAAACCACAAACGCCATAATGCTTGGAATAAAACTTATTTTTGGTATTTTTTACCCTATATACCGGTACGTACATACAATGCGCGTATCGTTCTGTTCCATTAACTAACTGTAGTTATTTTCCCCTATGGATTATAATAGTGCGATGGTTGGATATATTTTTGTAATCAACCAGAAAACTGAAATGAAAACGAAAGTTTTTAAGTTGTTACATAAATATAAATTGATAGACCGTAGATAACTTGGGGGTTGTCTTATATGACAGATAAATGCTAAAACTACAAAACTTTGACGAAAATGTATACCTCGTCTTATCTGAAGGTCGCCCTAACTGCGGAAATATACGGTATGCGTAATGTACCGAAAATCATATGAGAAAGTTGAAAATGGTTTCATAACTTTCCAAGAATAAGACAATCGAATAGGACAGTCTAATCATTGAGAGATAAAAAAGGTATATTGTTAAAATAGAGTTATGCGAAAACACTAGCCATGAATCGTTTGTTATAACTGCCTGCTCAGTTTGTCTTTTCTCACGAAGAATACTTCAAAATTCCTCACACTTTAGTTTCTGAAGACTACAATATTGAGAGGGCATATACTGGGCAAATTTAAAAATACAAATCGGGAAAATGACACACATCAGTTTAAGAAGGAAAATTGCATTACTGAATTCGTCTACACCGATTGCATGTGACGATGACACTTCTTCTGTTGATACCGTTGCTTATAACTATACCAAAGAATAGTATTAGGGACAACTATTGAGGTAATTGTATTTAATTTTTTTCTCCAACAGATGGTGGTCTGCAAGATGTCGCGGAGAGCAACAGTATCGACCAAAACATCACATGGATTATACCAGCTCATAACCACTACCCGCAAAACTATAATCACCAGCAGCCCATTCTCCTACGTCACCAACATAACCACATCAGGCACCACCATGAGCATCACTGGGGGCCGTTCTTCGAGGAAGAAGGACACAATTCCACCAACGGAGGGCAGCATGCCCTTCAAGTACCTCTTGGAGGATCTGTATACCTCAACTGTCGAGTTGCAATGCTCCAAGACAAGACGGTGAGTGCTTCTGCATAAATATACGTAGGGCAGAACAGTGCTTTATGAATTCTCTTGAATTTACATATTCCGAGAAGTGAGTTCTAAATATATGTAGGGAAGTACAAAGCTTTATGAATCCTCTTGAATTTACATATTCCGAGAAGTGAGTTCTAAAGCGAATAGGAGCTATGGAAGGAATATATAAGAAATTATCGGTACTTATCAGCTGTAATTCACTGATAAAGAATGTCAATATCACGACTGGAAATTCACATTGTATTGCTACGTTTCATTTATATTTATTTTTGTGGAGTGAAAGAATAAATTTAGATTTTATTAACATGAAGCATTTTAAGTTTGAATAGAGTCTCATTTATTACAACGTGGTTTGCATAAATTATTATTACACGAAAGTACACTCCCTTTTTATTAAGCTAAATACATCCATCTTCCGGTATTGGAAGTTGGAATCGTGCAAAAACTTATAGGTACGGTATAAGTTTCACGAAGTAAAATATCTAATTTACTTTACACTACACTTATTATGTACGATTTTCAATCTAAACTTTTCCGGAGTTTGAAAATCAATTATCAACTCTATTAGCATAATCTGTGAAGTGTAAGAGCTCTCCATGGGAAACCTCATTAAAGATAATAAGAAACTCTATTCTCGGTGGTAAAATGAGTCACCTATGCAGGAATGTTAGCACGTT
Source organism: Ectobius pallidus (assembly GCA_964059195.1). Lineage (NCBI taxonomy): Eukaryota > Metazoa > Arthropoda > Insecta > Blattodea > Ectobiidae > Ectobius > Ectobius pallidus. Next base: position 58,893,407 of record CAXKWD010000003.1, read on the forward strand.
TATTAACGGAATCGCACACATCCATTTTGTAATAGTAATTTTAAATAATAATTTGTTTCAAACGCTATTTTTGTATTAAATTTCTTGAATAACTCTTAACATAAAATATAAGCTCTCAAATTGTCAACAAAACAAGTGTTAGTTTTCGAATTAATTTTATAGGTACGGTTCTCTATATTTTTAACGTGTATTAATTGTGTTATTTAAACAGTAGACCTTTTCTTTGTCACTTGGCTGGTATGTTTAACAAGAAGTATGGAACAATAACAGGATTAATGATTTTATTTATCCCCCAGTTAACGAAGGTAGTCTACCGTACACACTGCAGCTCAAAAAATATTTGGAGGGACTCTACTATGGTACCTTTTCTTAAGAAAGGTACCGTACTATAGAAAATTAACATTTGGGGGGAATTTTTATATAAATATGTAGATTATAAAACTGTTTAGGGAAAATAGTTTTCACAAATGATATGGATACATAATTTAACTTTTTTTTTACTTAAAAATTTATATTTTTGGGCCGTCCTCCCGCGTCCATCCCAACTAAAGCATTGACCATTTATACGAATAGAGACTTTGTAAATGTTCAGGAGGCCTACGATTTTGAACTGAATAATTAAAGAGTACATTTTCTAATTTACTTACTTTCTAATATACTTTACTACTAATTTACTTTATTTTCTAATTAAGTTTCTCTCATTTACTTTGCTTCATAGATATATTAATGTACCGAGATAGTTCAGTTGGTAAAACTTAACATATATCCATTGTCTTTGTGAACCATTTTGGTCTTGTTCTACTTTAGAAAAGAATTAATATAACGATAACTTTGAATGGAACATGCATTTTATCTAACTTAAACAATTACTGGATGTCTTTCAAACTGACGATTGTGAAGGTGGATTTATAAATGTTTTATTAGCTGAATGAAACTTTATTACATTTAAGTGGTCCGAAATGGATATATTGTCATGTATTGTATAATAAATTTGGGCTTCTCAGTATTATTCTACTAAACACCAAGATAACTTCACGCATTCGTTTAGAAGCAATTATTTTAACTTCCAATTACAAGACTTAGTAGATATGAAGATAAACTTATTATGAATAGCATTCTCTTATTTTAAAGAAAAAATATGGTCTGGATAAGTGTATAAACATAAAACTAAACTGATTCATCTTCATTTAAAAAGCAGGAGGTATACTTGAAGTCCTTTTCCTTTAGAAGACAGAAGATACACTTGAAGAAGTAACTTAGGAACACAATAATTGCTATTCTACGACATTTCTATCAAAGGAAGCCGGAGTAGTGCTAATAACAACTAAAACTGTATAAACTTCTGTGAAGCATTGCAAGAAAGAAGACTTTGGACGTCGTTACAAACTTACGTTTTAGTGAGACATTTCAACGAATACAATATAGAGAGCAGTGCACGAAGTTATTGCATTCTGTAAATGAGTTCTTTTCAAACGTTATTGTGCAGCGTTTCAATCACAGCTGATAACGTATTTTCTAATCGCACCCGTTTCCGTCAGAAGTAATCCATTAGAAGCATTGATTTTGCTAAGCTTGACGTAAGGTACCGGTTCAGCAAAATCTGTTTCCAGGAAAACACAAAGCATCTAAGCTATTGTTACGATACTATCGAAAGCATATTATTTCAGCATTCGTAAGATAAACTTAATTTAGAAGTTATTGGTTTATTTTTATTATTTCCGTTAAAATGCTTCACTCTAGAATGAACAACGCCATTGTAGGGTCAGAGAAGAGTAAAATCAAATTAAAGAGTCACAGTTCCTCGCCTCGTGCTTATGGAATTTAAGATTTTTGTGAAATCATCAATAGTACTAAGCAGTACTGCGCAGAACTACTGAAGTAATAAGTTATTTATACAAAGGAATTTAGAGAAAGGTAATGTATTTCAAAATTCAAACAATTAATTTATTAATTTATTATTATTTCTTCTTCTATTATTATTATTATTATTTTATTAGTGTTATTACTCCTGGTATTAAAAATATCATCATATTTACTTTTGTTCTCATTTTTCTAATAATCTTACAATAGTTTTCAAAATTTAGAACTATCTATCAGCGCAAAGTATTTATAATTATAATTTTCAACTTACAAAGTTGTACAAGAACCGATTTTGTTACAATTTCATAAGGTTTTATCTACATTTATACTTCCTAGCTTGAAAATGTATAATTGTTAAACCTTACCACGTCTAAATTCATCGAATTAGTCGACGTAACGAAGTTAATATTTATTAGTAAATACAGATATCCAAACAAGTTAACGGTGCACGACATATGTTGTTATTCATTAGATATATTCAAATGCAATCCAACCTTGGCTTATGAAATACTTACGTAAAACCATCTATAAAACACAAATTAAAGGTTTCTGAATTCCGATAAGTATGATGGTGTAGTACTCAAATCAATATATTGAACTATTTTCCGCAGCTACTAACTTTTTGCAGAAAATGTTTGCAGCGTAAAATTCTAGCTGTATTTTCCATTATATGGCAAAGGATATTGAAGTCATTGGTGTCATAAAATGTCAATAATATTGGAGAAGCAAAACAGCTTGAAGGGGTTCCCAGCACAACCCAAGATAGCATATGGCAAGTTTAGGGTTTCGGAAAAGGAAAACTTGTTCATGGATTCTTGTAAGAAGAAATGACGAAGTTTCGCGGAGAAACACTTGCTCTCAAGGGTGCCACAAAAGTACTCAAAAAGTACTTTCCCATGTGGAACCTCTAGAGAGTTAGAAGTGTCTCTATAGAAAATATATCTTAGGAATGTATTGACTATTTTCACTAATACCGATTTATAAAAATTCAATAAACGAATTATATACCGGCATCTGATTTTTTGTTTTAATAATAATGTATTAATAATTGTATTAATAATGTATTAATAATTAATTAATTAATTAGATAATTAAATGTTATTAATACAGGTAATAATTTTATTAATACACGACTGAAGACATATTTGAAATCATGGAATTGGTCATTCTAACTTTTCAAGAACTTATTGCACTTGAATAATGGTTACATGATCTGAAATTTGAGAAATTGGAACTAACTTACAAGGAGAAATTCCACCTTGGTCCACCAGCCTGCCAAAAGCCTCTCATGGATCGAATAGAGATTAAACACGTTCACGATAAGCAGCCGAAAGTTAGGCGTCTAATGTAGAACAATAGTTGGGTATAAATTGAACTTGGCATATTCTTTCATATTTCCACACAATGAAATCTGAACGTAAGCAGATAAACACTTATAAAATAATTTTGTAAAACCATTATTCTTAACTTCTTCATTTGCTTAGGTCTTTCGGTAACATGGGACCTTCGTCAGGGTATTTTTGTTTTATAAGGTCACCTTTAAGTTATGATCTGCTAATTTGCATGCCGGCAGACTCAAGGTACGCGGTGCTATGCGCCAGTCTTTTGGGATTAGAAACCTGTAACATGCCACTTTTAGGAAGGGAAGTAAAGTCGTTGGGCTAGTGAACGAAATGTGCTTGAAGGGCTTCAGGTATTTTTAAACAGTGTTCCTTTCTTTTTAAGGGTCCTTGAATAAGCCAGAAACTCATTTATAATTACATTAGGTCTTAAGAGAACGAATAAACTGCAGAATCCCTCTGGCTAATGAAGTTTCTCCTGTATAGATTCTTGTGGGAACTGCGAAAGCTGCAAGCCTCGTACTCTCTCCTTCACACACTATAAAATGCACTTTCTGTTTAACTATATTGAAAATATGTTCTTAATTTGACGCTGAATAACGCTTGTTAGACGGCTGACCTAGAATACCGTAAGACACTGGCGCAAAACTCCTTCAAATGCTATGTTTTTGGACATTTAAATGTACTGAGTTACTAAACATTTTTATAACGATTCTTTCTTTTACTGTCCAGAATCTATTTATATTTTATGAGGGTGGCGAACTTCACGAGCAAATTATTTAGAAATTTTCGAATAGTTTTTAGTAGCTCTGCAGTGTAGGCCTACAGGTTTTTATCATTTTGCTAGAAACAGGATAATCGCATAGCAGCCAGGTTTTTGATTCTGGTTAATAATGAATGCAAAAAGTTTGTTCATATTTTAAGACATAGTTCCATAGTAATTTGTTCTTGAATATTTAATTTCTAGTACACCTAATTTGGGGTATGCCGTGGTGTAGTGGTTAAGGCACTGCGCTAAAAACCGGAAAGTCGCGGGCTCGATTCCTGATGAGGTCGTTGAGATTTTTCAATTGGTGGCACTAAGGCCCTGGGGTTGACTTAGTCTCTAACCGAAATGGAGTAATCCTGGGGTAAAATAACGGCTGGTGCGTAGGGCTGACAACCTTTCGACCTTCATGTCACAATCTGGGAACCTTAACCTCCTGGAAACTCTACGCGTCTCCATGGGCCATACAGGGATTGCTTTACCTTTACCTTACATCTAATTTACATTAATCTTAAGTTTGTACATAAAGCAGTTTACACTACACTGTTTCTTTCAAAATAATTAAAAAATGAAACTTGTAGTAAAAGTAATTTTCAAACGTATTCATCTCCTCTTCCTTCAGAACCTCTCCCCACCCAAAACCGATTCAAAGTCACGTTCATGGTGTATTTTACCACTTTTTCTTGAAAAGTTTCACGTCTTATAAGATGCCATATTAAATTTCTTATGCCACTTCCCTTCCAAAGTTACTGTCAAAATATACCTGCTCCCTGAGAGAGAAGTTTCAACTGTCTTTCGTGTCCACGTGCTAGGACTTCATATCTTGATGAAACTTGTGCCTCCTTCCTGAACCGAGATGCTTACAGTACAATATTAAAATGTTTGCAATAGTCAATTTGTTGTTGAAATTTTTTTCCCCCATCAAATTGTATCCATTGTAGCTGTTTTACGGAGTTGTAGTTCTTCATAATGGTCCGAAGAAATACTAATTCTGTCCAACCAATGCAAAATAGAATACGATTTTTAACAAGTACGGTATAAGCATTTGTTTTATGCCAAAAGAATTAAAGCGTCCTCACCAAACAAATATTTGTATTATTCCACGACCATACGTAAGATCTTCTTCCTAAAACTGATATAGCATTACCAAGTGCTTTATTTTTAACTATCGGAGAACTTCCATTTAAATATTTTTTTACAGTTTTGGACATTCTACTTCCTGAATTCATTACTACCGGTATTTCAGAATTAATCGCCCATAAACGTTTTTCAAGGAAGTTAATATGCGAAAATGGCTTGAAACCCTCAGAGTATGTTATAACGTAATAAAAAAGTTAACTTTACCGGCCTATTATATCCAATGATTTTTACTGTCGTTTTAACTTTCAGAATCAAGCAAAGCATACAGTTTCTATTTCCACTAAATATGATATTCTCAGTGAAAAATATGCGGACGTTTGTGCAAAAATAGGAAATACGAAGTTTAAAACTAGTTATTGCAAACCATTTTCTGTCTGCAGTACAATTTCTGTTAATTTATTCGTATTATATTGTTGATTGGTATTCTATTGAGAATAAAAACATGCAACATTTAAAATAAAGCTATAAGATATTGTAACTTTAAGGCTATTATATGTTAACTTCACAAGTACAATACTCGTAGCTTTATTGTGAAGTTAGGAACCGTTCATCGACGTCAACAATATTCTACAGTTTACAAATAAGATTGTGAAATATAATCTTTTTAATAGCTTTATAATAAGTACTTTATTAAATACGCCCTAAGATGTATGTTCGCTTACTCCTTCGAGCCTTTCTTATCTGAAGGTCTGAAATTTTCACCATACGTTCCCCATAACCTGGGGAGTGTTTAACTAAGTATCATCTTGATACCAGTTTATTTGTTGTGCTTTTATGCAGTCTTGTACAGTCATTAAATGGATTTCCTTCAACGAACTCATAAAGTGTTGGTATAGATTGCACTTAACGTACTCTAGCGGAGGTGATGCTATGTTGTAGAGCTATGAGTACACCGAACATTCCAGGTTCGGAACGCCAGTGTTTTGTTATTATTTACACATGGTGAGTTGATTTTCGTGCAGAGCTCAGTTTTGTGTCATTATTTTAAATTAATGGTAAAATCATTATTTATCTAGTGTTATAATCACATATCTGGAAGCCTCAACCTCCCAGAAACCCTACGGGTCTCCATGGCTCATACTTTACCTTTGTCGGCCGCGGTGGTCTGGAGGTAGCGTGGCCGCCTCTAGATCCCAAGGTCGCGGATGATGGATTTTTTAGGATGGTAAAGATCCTGGGCACAGAGTCCTCCGAGAGGGACTTTAAGCTTGGAGGGCCCGTGTCGTAGATTTACGGCACGTAAAGGAACTCCAAGCCTAAATTAGAGCCTCTGGACAAAATTTTTCGGCCCCTTAACGTTCAAGTATTACCTTAGTTTTCGGAGAGAGGTTGAGAGGCGATGGGCGTAACAAAATTCACAAAAGTAACAGAAACCTCCACCCCAACATAGGGGATATAGGATATCAGAATAATCACATATAATATTAATGTACATTTATTGTTTAGGTGATGTGGCTACGACGGAACGCAGATCGAGTTAATCTGCTGACTGTTGGTGGGAGTCCATATACCAGAGACCCTCGCCTCGAAGTCAGATTTCAATATCCGAACAACTGGCGATTGCACATCAGTCCGGTGCAGCGGGAAGATGAGGGTGTCTACATTTGCCAAGTATCCACACACCCTCCTAGAGTACTCACAACAAATGTCACCGTGCTGGGTAAGTGAATCTTTAGATTACTGTGAGTTTACCATCCACACGCCATTTAATTTGTGAACAAGGTATTGTTTAACCAATTTTTCGAGAAAATGTCAGGATTTTATAAAAATTAATAACCAGTTCTGATCTCTATTAACAGAAGACAGAGAATGACGTATTAATTTGCTTATCCTTCAGTATCACTATTCCATTCACAGGACATGAATTTGTTAATGACCAATAACGTTCAGCAATAACTCGACTACCGACCAGTCACGGTCGTTTATTTCATAATAATGCTTACAAAGATCGAAAGAATACTAATTTATCTTATAACACATCAGTTCGTTATTGGATACGTCTAGGTTATCAATATGCATAAATGAATACATCACATGTATGTATTGGCAGAGCAACCGACTTGAAAATAATGTCGAAGGTGCAAGAATTGATTTTTTAGTGGTTATGCATAGACTTTATATAATAAAAACTTAAATGTTAAGGTGTAAGTGTCCTCAATTTTTTTCATACTTCTGGTTGTGGTTTGAAATTGATACAAATGTTTTAGTTTGTTCTAAAAACTCGGAGCATCGTAGGCCTATATAAAAATAACCTCATTATGGAATACTGATATACTTTTTAACCAGTTATTCGTAATAATAAGCGTCACTGACTCATGGAGTCTAAAAGTTAAGGCACTGTGCTTAAAAAACAATATAATTGGTCATTTGCCTATATTTCTTGAAAATTAAATAAGTTATTTATTAAATGAATTGATTTTAAGAGTAAAGAATTTATTTATGTCTACAGACATGTCTTTGTTGATAAGCTATATTGAACAGGCGCCGACTTGAAAATATTTTTGAGGGAGCAATAATTATTACAATCTAGGATTGTTGGCAATTAGACACAGATCTAGAAACATATCACACTAGAATTAAAATTAGACTAGCCCACAAGCATCCCATAACGGGCAAGGGCCTACTGGAATACCAGGGTGGCTGACTCGTGAAGGAACGTTTCAGGCTAGCCTCACCTGAGAACGCTAAAATTTAAGTATATAATTGACCCTAGCTTTAGTACTAATTTTCAAGAGTTTTCCACTTCTTTCTGTCTCTGGCACTCCTAGACCACAAGTTCCCCAGAACACACTTAAACGCGTCCTCCCATCGTGATTTCTGCCTTCCAATACTTCTTTTCCCAGTTCTGGCTCCCACAATGTCATCGCATATGTCCATCTCTCCGGGTTCATTCTCATGACATGCCCTGCCCACATCAATTTTAATCTGGAGGCAGTAACCATCGCATGCTTTATAACATGGTAATAAATAAAATTACCTTAAAGTTTGCTCATAAACAGGGTCCACTCTTATTTGTATATTCTGGGGGGCGACGCAACTAAGTTTACTTCAATATAGTGGGGGGAGGGCCGAGGCCACTATTTGCAAATATTGGGGCAGAAAGTACTTTTCCCACTCCCAGAGTTGGCGCCTAGGTGTATTGGTGCCAGTGAACAGGATATAAAATCATTAGACAACATAACTTATTTCGAAGTTGAAAGAATTGAAATGCTCATTAATTATAAGCTCATTGTATTTCGATTCTGTGTAAGCCGTTCAAGCTTTTATTCATGTAATCTGATAGATTTTATTCACAAGTAGAGTTAATGAATCCCACGCGAGATTACGAGTTTCATCAAATAAAACCGTGATCCCACGAGAGTTTACGAGTTTATCGATAGATTCGCGACTACGGAGCATGAGCGAATTTATCTGATAACACTCATCGGCTCGAGTTGGATTTATTAAGACTATTCCAAGAATAAAAATGTAACAGATTATACAAATAATAATTTCTTTCGTGCTTTGTCATATAAAAACAAAACTAACAGCTGCGAGATCACGGCATACTATGAATCAACCATCCATGAATCGATTCAAGTTGTCATGTTGTGACCAGTGCTGCCAATGGTGCATATAAGACATAGTTAACCTAATTCAGGTAATCTAATAGCAGAACAGAATAAAAGCACACGAACTGGTTTGCACCGAAATGAATTAGTGTTTTTAATCAATGTACATTTATATTATTTCAATTTCCAAACAAGTTGTGCTGTGTAAACGTTTTTGTGATGCTTAATGGCAACATGTGACGTATTAATCACGACACAATGATGATTACGTGTCCCGTAACGAGCTCACCATTTTATCACGTAAAATCCCTTCCTCATATTAATGTAAGCATTTTATAAGATAAACGATCGTGATTGGTCTATATCCGAGGAATTGCTAAACGTATTTGATCAATATCAAACACGCAGCGTATGAGTGGAATTGTCTATAAGAAATTCAGAACAAACCTCCTAATAAGTATCTAAATTATCCTAATGAAGCGTAACTGTACCTCTTTAAACTCATCATGATAATAATAATAAAGTTGAATAATCCAGCACATGCATCTTTTGATTACTTATTTACCTCATAAATCTTATATTATAAGCTGTTTATCAATTTTAAAGTTAGTTGGAAACACTTTGTATTCTGAAGGCAAGGAGAGTGCTGAAAATACCTGTCTTGCTTGATGGTAGGAAGTTAAAATTCAGCACGTGGGAATAGTTCCTCTCACTGACCGTCAGTCGCTCAGAAAAGGCAACGGGTACTTCCAAATTTGATAAATATCTTACGAACATAAATAATTTAGTACTTTGGTTTTCCTACACTGCCATTCGAATGACTCACCTCTAGTCTTTTAGAAGTCCCGAATGAATTACATTGTACTGTATTACATTGTACTGTGTATTGTATCCCAATACACAGTATTGTAGCCTTTATACTCTGTAATACAAAGTAGGCCAAGTACAGTCTTTAAAGTTTGTGAATAAGTTACACATTCTTTGTTATGATATGTATAAGTGTTATATTGAACAATTCCGAGCTGAATTTTTATTTTGTTTTATGCATTCGTTAAGTGAAATCATCAGGGGTCTAAGTTTGAACTCAATGAGAAAAATTAATATTGTGTTCCCTTTAATGACAATTCTTAGTTTGTGGATAAATTTTCCTTACTATTATATAAATAAACATAAATATTTTTATAAAATTTTGAAGTGGCGTATTTATACGTGAGTAGCAGTGAAAATGTTGAAGGAATAATGCTTAACACTAAATGCCTACGGTTCTAAAATTTCATTAAATGCAACGGTATTCCTGGACCATGCACCGGGACTGAATTCTCTGTAGAAGTTCATTATAGATGATAAAAACGTACACTAAAATGAATATAATGTAAGTGGGATTATGATTTTAGCGGTTTCCATGCATGTGTAGCCTACAAAGTTCAAGCTTTTCATCCAATTTTGAAGGGATTTTGTAGAAACGATTCACCACATAAAATCTACTTGGCTCATAGCCGAGAGAGTGTAAACTGTACAGTACATTTCATTTTCATTTTATCACATGATATAATGAACAAAATACTATAATACTCTTATTACTGGAATGTAGGCCTATTAATAAACGATTCAGCACTGTTTTGCTATTTCAACTAAAATTACAGGACATTCATGACTGAAAATAAATTCACTGCATAATAAAAACCTGAATAACTTGGTAGACAAATAGGTTATTTAAAAATGTAATAATAACTTACATTTTTAACGAGTTTAGTGTGTGTTAAGTAAGCTTATATGCGTTTAAGCAGATACAGCTAAGAAATATTCGACACAGCTGTGCATAAGAATATTATAGCTTGGCTGATATTTAGCTATGTACACTAGGTGGGGATAATCCAGTATGATTTATTATGCCAATTTTTCTAACTTTTTCCTCAGACAACTACGAAACAATTTATTTACGTCAATGTAACGGAGAGAAAATGGTGCACCACCGTTATTTTTATTCACAAGCTGAAGTCTCATTGAAGCAGATATCCTACTTTATGTTGTTTTGAAAGTTTTATTTATACAAATAGTCTGACACATTAGCGTGACAGTCTCATATTTAATATCTTCATTATTATTAATATTATTATTATTATTATTATTATTATTATTATTATTATTATTATTATTATTATTATTATTATTATTATTACTCTTAAGCACCGGCATTTCGAAGTGAGAAGACCAATATGAAATTCCATGCAGTCGGGAACGAATCTGGATAAATGTACGCCCTTTACCATGGCTTACAGATCGGAAGATGTCCAGCAATTTATGGGATTTTTTTTATTGTCCAGACTTTTTTTAATGAGATTTAATTAATTTTTATGAGAACTCTTTTACATTTTTTAAAATGATTTCCTTGGAAATCGAGTGGTTATGGCTTCAGTAGGCTATATCAAGTAGAACACTTGGTTTGGATTCCATCTTAGGGAAAGTTTTCCATTATAGAGTATAATGAACATAATACCTTCAGGGAAATACAGCCGAGATGCCTTTCATGTCTTGAGTAAGTCGTGTCCTTGTAGGCCTATATGAAACTGTACGATTAATTATCAATGTTTTGGTTATCCGAGTCACATAATGTATATAATGTTTTTATTTACCTCTTAATGAGGAACAATTAAAACCAGACCTGTATTAAACGATTAGGGAAGTTTGTTTTTTATATTCTCCCCACTAAAGAAAATTTAACGATTAAGAAATTTCGGTAGTTTACAACTAATTTTACAGAATGAGATAGCCTATTATATTGCTCGATTACCCGAGTACGGACCTCAGCGGTAATTTATATCGAAATGTGGCTTAGCACAACCTTACTTCAAACTCTTATATGATATTCTGAAGTTGTGTGCTTGATGATTATACAAGGAATACCACGTTTTCTATGTAAAAAGGATGTGTTTCCGGTGTAATATTTGTTTATTGTAGGCCTACTTCAAACATTGGTAGTCCTATGTCATAATAATTGCAATTTAATTAATTCGGAGGTTTTATTAGTAAAACTGGGAGGAATTTAGTATAGAACTAGAATAAGAATGCTTAATATTTTAAAAATAACCCAATATGGACAAGAGGGTTAAGATAAACACTCTTATAAATATATTCTGTGTTAGATGCAACCTTCCCAAATTGCGGATGTGCTAGCGTACAACGCTTAGATACCAGGATCAATTTCCACCCATGAAAAATTGTCATCTAGGCCTACAGAATATGGGTCAAAGGTTCGTATCCAAAGAAAACTTGTAATATATTTATAGATATAGGGAAATTTATAAAATAATATATTGGTTTATAAGAATTGAAACAAATTGTCCAAAAATTCGTTTTTTATTACGAAACAGAAGGTCGTCCTATGTGCTTATGACACACTTCTCCTCTTCCAACTAAAATATTATGCATTTAAATTTTAAGAAATTAGATGGAGAAAGTTACGATGAATCCTGGGATTTTCTTTCCCCTTGGTGTGAAACTAGTTTATCTTCTCTACGCCGTAATACCACATTTCTTCTTCGCATGGTGTACCTCTCTCGCTCTTCTTTGCATAACTTTAATTCCGACATACCATTTCCCTTTCTTTTCTAAGAGATGGTCCAATTAAACTTGGCCTCCATCCTTCTAACTTAATTTTCCTTTACTTTTTAACTTTCACACTATCTTCACAACATTGCTCTGTTCCTATTGATCCGCTTGTTTGCATTGCTTCTCAGCTGAACAAGTCGCTAAAATGTAGATAAGATGCATATTATAGATTTTTTTGTCATGTAAGTTGATTTAATATATACAGAGCTCCTATTTTAAAATCTTCTCCTACAAATAGTAAAGTTATTGAGTTATTTTCAACTTCGAATGCCTTCAGATTTTAATGAATTTTTATTCCCTTGTAACATAACTAAAATCATATATAATGGTCTCTCGGGCTTCCAACCGGGTTAAAATATGGTTTGCTTCCGAGCTTTCGGCTGCTGTCAGCTCTGCAGCCATCTTCTGGGAGAGAAGTGCGCTAGTTCTGTGTCTGGCTCCTTTTTATAGCTGGTGGAGTTTGCAGAGAGCGACCAATCGGAGCACAGGAAATCCCGGGGTGAAAAGCAGGAATGCTATTCGTTGGTGTTGAAGTTGGTCCTGATTTGGCCCGTTCCTGTAGAATTCTGATTGCTGGGTTCCAGGCTTGGCTGAGTTCTAGCCCGTTGTCCCTGTTGTAATTATTGCGGTGTAGCTTTATTTCCAGAGCTTCGGCCACGACCCGGCCCTAGTAGGTAGGTTGATTGCCCAGGTTTCTCACCCCTTGGAAGTTGATGTGGTGGTCATGGTCGTACATGTGTTGCGCTACCGCCGATGGCTGCAGAGCTGACAGCAGCCGAAAGCTCGGAAGCAAACCATATTTTAACCCGGTTGGAAGCCCGAGAGACCATTATATATAACCAACGCCGGGAAAGTCTCAAGTCTTTTATTATAACTAAAATCGTAACAAAAACATAATTTTGTTTTTACTTAAAAATGAAGATATGTTATTTACGAGAATGTCGTAGAATCTCTCTAAATTATATTATATTGTATTTTTTATGAGTTACATAATATCATAGTCTAAATAGGAAATCGCAGAATACGAACTAAAACGATAAATTGTAAAATCAAACTTATAATATGCCTAATTATATACTGTAGAGTCCAATGACATAAATCAGCCAAGATTATTATAAATCATATTGTTTAGAAAGAATACAGAATGTATTGTTGAAATAAATGTATTTTGAAAAGATTGATCAGTAACAACTTTACATCATACATTAGATTATTGAAATTTTTAACATACACAAACATAATTAACGAAGAAATAGTCAATCGTTAATATTTCTGTACAAAGCTGTAAATTTAAAGAAAATCTCGAATCGAGGATAACAAGTAGCATTTTATCTTTGGTGTCGCATCAAGGCCTAATAGATTATTTTATAAATATCCTTTTGAATCCACCTGTTACCTACAAATCATATGAAACTTTCCTCTTTATAGAGCACTGAATTTATGTAACAAATTTAATCATTTATTTATTGACATTTTTAGTATGATAGAAAAGCTGTTTCGAATAGGATGTAATAACAGGTTATTGCACATTACAAATTATTACTACAATATTTTTAAATAAATTATATTCGTATACAACATTGACTCAGCCAGTATACTCTTTATTTTCTTATTTTTTTTAAAGATATAGATGTTATGTATTTGGATTTATATAGAGATAAATGGAGAAAGGACCCATCCTTTGCTGGAGGTACTTTACATTAGTTGCGAATACTATACATTTATAATTATATAATTATAATTATGTCAAGAATTTTATTAATATTATTAACCTAACGAATAATTTGTTCCGAATCTTAACGAAGAAAGTGAGCTTCATGCACCCTAGTTTGAGAATGGGATATTCACTCAGCATTTTGAAACAAGCTTAGTATCATCATGAATGAACGGTATGTTTTATTTACTCCAACGGTTTACAGACCTTACCAAGCCAAAATGCAGAGAACTTTTGCGGAAAAAAAGTATTTCAAATAGAACTTTAAGCCTTACTATAATCACTTCTATTTAATAATTCAAACAAACCTGTTAGAGCAGCTTTAGACAAAATATCAAAAAAGGAAATTTGGTGGTAGAAAAATAAGAGCCAGTTGTGGCAACCTTCGCATCACGTTCCGATGATATCTAAACTACAAAAAATGTTTGGATACGACTTTTCGTTTTTGGGCTATGCTGTTCACAGACATACACCCATACCCACAGACACGCTTCTCAAAATTGTATTTTTTGAACATATAGAGGAATCTCAAAACGAGCATTTGACCTAAAACGTCGACATAGAATAATTTCAAGATCGAACAGATTACTTTCTCTATCAGTAATATGTACGGTATGGGTAGAGAAGGTACAAATCAGTTACCAGTGGACTGAACTATAAAAACCCTAAATAAATAAGTAATAATTCAATAAATAATAAAAATATGCAGAAAAGTAACATTTAATTGCTTAGTTGCGACCTGTTTTAAAATTAGTTATTGGATTTTTAACAGGCTGAAATGTCTAGGCGGCCTAGTTGTTATACTATTTTTAACATTTTAAGTGCTACAGTTGTCGTTTCGATGGCAGAAGATAATTTTAAAATCTCCGAATAAAATTGCATTGAATAAGCTGTATGTTAAGATATATTTGTAACACGAAGGTAATGCTTAACACTTTTTAACATAAAGCATTACTGTATATAGAAATGTTTTAGACAGTGGCATGAGTATGTACTGTGCGCTCTAGAATCGGTCCAAAAGTATATCTGTCCCACATTACTCGTATGTGCTTCATATTTAGACAGACTTATTTTCTACAGGGCTGGTTCTAAAGCGGAAAATGCCTACCCATTCCACTATCAAAAATATTTCTGTGCAGACTATACTCATATTTATAACTGTCGACTTTACACGGGCATATTTAAGCAAATATTCCTTGTGCTCACGGCCATATTAGTTAAACGGATAACATAATTTCTGGATTAGTATGTTATGTTCCAGGTCTAGTCTGTTTTATCAGGAGGCGTTTAGGTATCTGTTTTCACTTAATTTGTTACAATTTATTTATACTAACAAGTTCTTGAAAGCAAAACAGAAAATTAAAATATAAAAAACGAGATCAGTCGAGAAGGGAAACAATTTATACAGGAACTACACACCGGATGGAAATAATTAATTAGTCCTGTGGGCATTTCACAGCATCGCCAACAATTATTCTGCTAATGAACAACTCTACAAAGCCGGGTGTGAACACCATGTACAAAATTACTGTAATTGCCTAGATGCAGGGAAAAAGTGTGATGCTTGCTTGCGTCATCTATAAGTCTAGGGTCATCAGTTGCACAGAGCAGAGAAATTAAAAATATCCATGCTTTCAATTTTTCGTAAGAGCATTTTACTGTGACTTTTATAGTACTCTCGGACGAGGGTACGTTTTTTCAAGCTAATAAATGTCTAGGAAGTCAGTCAGATGGTACCCATCGAATTAATTTGTGAATACTTTTAAAGAGGAAGAATTTTATTATAATATAGTGTCTGGTTTTAACATTATAATCTATCGTACACCTACAAGATGTGGGGCAACAAATGTACGAGAGCCGTCCACAAAGTAAGTTTCCCTAGGGCCGTTTACAGAAATAAAAGAAAATTTATGGAAATATTTATTGCAACAGATATAGCAAGTGTTCGGCTATTTTTCAATATATATGCCACAGGAAATGAGACATTCGTCATACAGTGGGACCAACTTTTGAACACCTGTGTCATAAAAGTCTGCCAACTGTGATGTTAACCATTCTTTGATAACCTTCTCCGTTTCTCTGTCAATCTCTACCATTCTCTTCCATTCTTGAGGGGTAGGAAAAGATTAATATCTAGGTGCGCGGTCCGAGCTGTATGGTGGAGACTTCAACACCTCCCTGCAAGTCTCCTGCAAAAGTTCGGCTAGGAAATCTTTCAACATCCACCCTACAGCGCGCACCTCGCTCTCAGTGATTTCCATCTTTTCCTATACCTCAATAAATTACATTAACATATTAATATATATTCGTATGTTTCGCTAAAATATAAAGTAGCAACTTGGGGATTATAAATTATACTTTATTGTAGTTTCGTATTTATAATCCAATAGTCATGGAGGAAACATTTTTACTGCAGTGTAAATGGCTTTACAATGTGTTATAGTCGATGTGGGAGTCTAGTTCAGGAAGGTCATACCATCAAAGATGATGGTGGGCAATGAACACCAGAAATCTACACCCTTTATTGCCACTAACTCCAGTGTACGAGCTGGTTAACGCTGCGATACAGAATCCTGCTATCTAAGATCGTGAGATTGCAGAAGAAAGAAGAAAGAACATTCTTTTAAAAGAGTAAAGTATTGGAGAGTTTTAAAGGCTTGTTATATGTTCACACTGGAGGTGGTTTTTAAGTAGTACTTGATATTCACCAGCCATGTTATTCTGGGAAGCAGTTTCAAACGAATCTCTTTGAAAAGCAAAGGTTTTCCTTAAATGCTGAACTTACATCAAAGACATGTGGTGAAGTTTTTTCTTTTACTTCCCCTTTATCTGTACATTTCCCTCTTCATTTTCTTCCTTAACTACTACTAAGACTCGAATTGTTAGTGTACTTCGATTGAATCTGAACATTATCTTATCCATATTGAAAAAGAAAATGGGCAAGAAATATAATGAAACAATAACATAATGTAATGCTGACCAATGCTAAAACTATTATTATGGTCCACGTTATTATTCCACTTAGCGTCAGTCACAGAACACCAACTAATTATGCAAAGCCATTTTCGTCCATTCGTTATGTCTTCACATTGATCTATGCTTGCCAATTTCAGTTTGCCTTACAATTTTTGTTATTCTGTTTCTTATGAGTTTTATCCCACGGATAAACAGATAAACGGATAAACGGCATCAATAATGTCTGTTCCGGCCTCAAACCTGATGCATGAACTTCCCACATTGTCCTGCTATTTCTTACCGCATTCCATAGTCTACATCTAGTGCCAGTTAACATGGTTCTTCAAGAATCATAAACAACTTTTAAAAAAAGTTGAAGGTTTGATGAATTAGCAAAAGTAAATAAGCTAAGGACGAAAATTTTGCGAATCATAGTTTTATATTTTAGCCACAGAAGCACGTAACATAAGCTACATCATTACTTAATATTCTTCCACCCACTACATCATAAATGCTACTCTCAAACTGTTATTCGGTGTTGCAGTATTCTGAACAAGTCAGCTTGCTTCTATTGAAATTTGCATGCTACCTTCTAGGAAATGACAGAAATCTTTTCTTGTATGCAGTGAAGAAATATTACTTACAAGCACTGTATACAAAGAATTCAGGAAGAAGAGAGCTCTACAAATTCTTTTCCCCGTTTTAGGATGATGTTTTTCAAGCCAACCATCTGTCCTTCAGACGTCCTGATTCTTATCCGTTTTTCATCCTTCATAGCCAAACAAACATCTGTGAGTAAAAGTTTCTTTAAAGGGAGATTTTTCTGAATACCAATGAAACATTTTAGGCGCCGTTTAATCAGACTGTGAATAGGACGAGGGGCAAGTGATAAAAGATATCTCAGAGATAAAAAAGGAAATAAGTTTTAGAACGGAGGAATGCAATTGCCAGAAGGAAGATCACGAAAAATGTGCGACAACGAGATTCTTATTCAGTAAAAATGCTTTTGAAAGTCACTAGGGTATATTTTTACATTCAGTTCTGCAACAGAAGAAAGAAAAAGTACGTCGAAAATGGCATTAGTTTTGATGTCCCAAGTTAAACTTACTTTCAAGGGCTCGCTTTTAAGAGTAAGCTCTATACATCTAAAAATTGCATTTATGGAAATGGTGATTAATATTGTAATAGTAAATTTGAACGGCACCTTTCACCTTCAAGTTATTTTAAATTTACTATCTTGTTTATATTACTATGATTTCACCATCTTAATAATAATAATAATAATAATAACAATAATAATAATAATAATAACAATAATAATAATCCTCCTTAAATAACAGGAATACAAGGACAATCAATCCACTGCTGGTCTCAAGGAGTTTAAATTTTAGTTTGAGACTTATTAGTTTACAATAAACTTTGTTTAATATCCTGGATCAACAGGATCAGATATGTGTATACCTGTTTAAACATTGCAATAGTCATCCATTATTGTCTATCCGTATTTTCACTGTTCTAAAAGCACTCTTTCTGGACTTCCTGTTATTAATTACGATGGCTATCCGAGGTTCCCAAAATTTTTGGCCATGAAACAGTTTTCGTAGATAATATAATATATGAAATACTCATAGTAAAAATCGTAACTTTTATTGTGGTAACTTTAAATAAATTAAATAAATATATTACTCATCGTACAATACAATGGTGTCTTGAAAAATAAAATCATAAAGACCTAAATGTGGCATTTTTTACTGTATCCTACACTGAACAAAGTAACTTGATAACTCTCCATTACCAGTAATAGGAAGGTGAGTGTAACAGATAAAGACTAAGAAAAATCTCCCTCTAAAATATCCTTTTCCAAGAGGTTCATTTATATCTTCATCAAACGAATATTATGCATATGAAGTAGTTAAATCTTATAACTCGCTTGTGAGAGAATAATAATGAAGGATTAGGAAAAATACGACCCTTTTATTTTTCAACTGATATAAAGCAGCTTAATATAAAGGATATGAATGTAAGATTCATTTACTTATAATATTTTTGCAAAATTGGAGTATTGTTATTCTATTTACTTGTCTGCTCCTAACGTTTCCTCTGTTAGAAATGACACTATCGGTAAAGATCACTGGTTTAATACCAACTAAACATGTGTAAGACATCCATGAAGCCATTATTTCACTATTTTACGCATTAATGACTACGTAATGGATTGCATTTTGGTAACCATTTGACCAAACATCTGAACAGGATTGTCGAGAGATCATTCCGTATGTCAGTAACAGTTTGGAAGGGCTAAATAATAATTATTTTACAATTCTCTCCTGAATTTCAGTTCTTCTGTAATTTTTATAAATACTAAAACATTTATTTAAAAATTTACATAGGCTAAATACAAATTAAAGAAACATCCGAAGCAGCAAATGCTCGACCTCGAGTGCAGTTCAGTTTGAAAAAAAGATAATAAAATACGAATGAATGTAAATTAAATATTTAGCAGAATTAATAATAATAATAATAATAATGCAAAAATAACAAATAATTTTACTTCAAACACAGTGTTAAATGTAGGAGCAAGTTATGTAATTTGTTCAGCAAAATTATATTATGGGGATTCTGCAAAGTTCGATGGTATTTCGAACTTCTGAAACTTTAGTTTACTGTTGATGTTTCGAAAATTACTGCTATGTTATTATAGATTATATCCATTACATTTTTTCTTCTACCAGTAGCCATTAGGCCGGATTAAATACTCCGCACCCTGTCGGAATTTCATGTGTTCGGGGTACATTCAACCTTGTGAAGAAAAACTGATTGTGATTAAACGACCATTATTCAAGGTATAACAATTAGTATAGTAATGTCTCCATATTATGACATCTCCCACTTAAGTCGCAAGGCGGAGGTGGAAGACGCAAAGATCTATAGAACCCTTATCCCTCATGGTATGATACTCTGAAGTAAAGACGAACACCTACGAGCGAGTGACATTTAAGAAAAATGGGCCAATAGAAGCAAGTGCACATTCCAATACCTAACATAATGCCGATTCTCCTCCGACTTCACCCATTTAATAATGGATGAGATTGTTTGTTTATATCTTTCTATCGATTTAGACAAGATGATCACTTTAATTCTCGATAATTAATATCTGAAAGACATAATAAAATAAATAAATATTGTCGTTAAAATTACATATTAAAATGTTCTTGCATATTATGATAGTTATTTACATATAGACCTACTAGCTAAGAAGAATGTTCTTTGGAATTTACTTCGAGCATATGAACTACAGAGGAGACAAGAATAATACATCTTTGCATACAATGTAATAGTACAGATAGGCCTACAATTAGCATACGAATCCGCACCATAATACAATAGTGCAGTCAGGTAACCGTGATATTTTTTGTACGTTATTATTAATTATAAAAGGATAAGAAAGAACGCAGACGATAGTAGTGGAATGGGAGATCTAGGGAAAAGGTCGCGTAGAGAGTATCTGTTCAAGACATTATGGAGGCAAGACAACTAGAGTCAGAAGATACTGGGAAAAGGAACACATGACATTGAAAATAAATTATTGGAACCAATTTTGGAAAGTATATGAGATCTATAGATTTTTTCTTTTTAGTTTGTATGGAATTTGTTATTTGTTTGATTGGAGAAAACCCCTGCAATGAAGCGAGCGATTCTTAACTTCCATTTTTTAGATGCCACATTTATCGTAATAAATTATTAGCTAGCCCACGATGATTGCCACCAAACCGCCGTTATAAACTTTATTAGGAAAGAATCCTGGCGGAGTTCTCCGGTTTCCTTCTGCGAGGTAATAGATGAAGGAACGATATAACGGATATTGAATACTAGGTTGAATCATAAATACTATGCATAGTTTGTGTAAGCGTTTGAGGAAAATTACGGAGCCAAATATCTATTCCGCTGTACATAATTTAAAACAATAGACGAGTAACGAATATTGAACATGGGAATGAAAGATAGATTGCTTGTGCAAGCTATTTCATGTCTTCCTTGGAGACTGTAGAGTACGTACATCTCTGTGAGTAATATTTAATGAACATACTCCACACTTTGGAGTTTATTTAATTTATGCTTTTGATACTATTGAGGGAACATAAATAAAGTTAATTAGCAGACTTTCCTATTTCAAAGTCGATTCAAAATTGTTCTCTAGCTGAATAAATAAATTCATGCAACTGACAGCGCTTGATGAGGGATCCGAACTGAAAGTATTTTTTATTTTGCACATTTAAAAACAGAGCTGCTCTCTTCTTCCGTCATATAAAGAGAGCATGTAAAGTTTTGATGGAATTCGTACCTTCATAAAATGGAATCCATAAAGTTGTATTTTAGTTTTGCCGTGTGTATGTGTGTCTAATTATAAAAGTATATACATATATTTCGAAAGAAAAGTTATACCAAAACATAGTACATTCTATTGGAATTTTTACTTTTACGATTTCATAGTTTTCTACTCCATTCTCTGTGTTTGGATTTGGTCTATAATAATATATAATGGTCTGTACATTATAATTCCGCTGACGACTATCGCATTATTATGTTTTCGTTCTTTGTTTAAGGTTAAGAACATTTCAATCAATTTCAACTTTCAAACACAGCAAATAACCTAACTCAAATAGCCCGGCCTTGACATTTGAACTCTTCCTATCATATTATGTTCAGTGCCTCGATTGTATTTTAACATTAAAACAACTTGGCTAAGACAGTTGTATAAAACTATTTTTACAATTCAAACATAGCGTTCTACAGATAATATAATCCTAAATAACGACTAAATTTATTTACGTTATCATACATTTTATTAAACCAAAGAACTGCCCTAAAATAATGTTGAAATACTCATATAACCCTGGCATGTATACAATGTTGGCCCTAAAAAATGTAGGAACTTAAGAATACGAGGAATTGTGTTTACTAATAAAATGTCATTTCTTAATTTTAGAAAGCTAATAACAGAATTACTTAATCAATGACGTAAAATACCTCAGTTACAATATGTTCTGATTATGTTTGGTAAGTGATCCCAGAGGGCCTGAAATGAAACGTGCAATATTATCTTGCGTCCATAAATAAGTAATACAATAAAATCAAAACACATGCTTACAATAAGACGATTCAAGTTAATCCTATGAGATACAAAATACAAAAGATGGGACAAGTTCCTTTTATTTCAACTGAGGAACGTCGATTAAGAAATCTACCTGTTCTGCTCCTTTGTCAGCTAATAAAATTACAAAAAAATCCGCCTTATAAAATGCTGTCATACTTATAAAAATAGTTCCAGTCAGTAGAAACAGGTGTTTTAGATAAATTCGTTGAAGAAGAACTGTGTTGCTTTTCACATACGCCTGTGACGTCCTACGACATTGAAAGAACATTTTCACTTTACAAATCGTTCTTCACTGACAGACGCAGGAGCTTCACACAAGAAAATCTTCGGATAACCTCCCCTATATACATTAACAGCCATGAATAAGATAAGATTTCTACGAAACTAATAATTTATTTAAATTTCGTATAATTTGTTTATGTTTCGGTATTTTGGTGCTTACTTCATACTTTTTTTGTCCTTGCTTGCTTATTTTACTATTTCACTTTGCTTATAAATCCTGGCTCTAGCTATAATTAATAGATGAAAATGTTAGGGCGCAATGTGTTGCTGCTAACTTCCCTGGAGCTTCAGTTTTCTTTGAAGGGATATAACGCACTATCTAGCTTTAAGCAAAAATCAATGTGAGGAGCATAGAAATGTGTTTAAAGAATTCCTCTTTCCTTGCGGTGTTTTAATTTACATTAATTAATGACACATCGTTCGTTTTGCTTTGAGACTGCTAGACTAAACTAAGCTCATAATGAATTGGTCTTTTGAGCGTCAGCAGGAATGTATAACAAGTTTTACTCTTCTTTGGAATCGATTAAATTTTAGCGCTCCCTTCGAATATTCGTGCAAATACGACTGAAGTGGTAGGACGTAGTTGCGATTTAGATGATTTCGCATGGCTTTTGGAAATGGAATGTAAACATAATATCCATATTTAGATCGTTATTGGTGCACCCGGCCGATAGTATTTTTATTCAGACCGACGAGAGGAGGATGAAAAGGGATATTTTATTTGGATAGGAGATAAAATTGTTATAAACGATAGAATTCATTCACATGTGGGAGTTTTCCCATATCTCTGAAACTGTTTGTGAAAAATAACGTTATTGTTAGTAAACTCCGGAAGTACTTTTGATCAATTTATTAACATATAATAATACATTTTAAAAGTAAATTGTAAAACTGCAATAAGTTTACCTTCATAAGAAGTAAGTAAATGAATAAATAGAAATAATCATTTCTGGAGACGATTCATTTATTAGAGAGTTTTAACAATCAAAGTATTAGATATCTTTTCTAAAGAATCTTTAGGAGCCGAATTTTAGCATGACATAAATTTATGTCCTTTTTACTCTAATTTTATATTTTGTAATCTCATTACAATATCCATGAACGGACAATACGATGCATGATAACTAAACCTACTTGTTTTCCGTTTCAAGATCTCTTTCGTTTATATCCTCTCACACCTTGACGGGTTAGATACGATATTACTATTACATGATATTTCAATAGGATTTTATATGTGTAATTGTGTATGCTTTCCTTTATGTAATTAAATGTTCAACAGTGTTCTCCGTTTCCATGTCATGACTCTTCCAGTAGAGTAAACAAGAAATTAAGGAAGAATATGCATTGGACGTTGAAGAAACAGATGAGTTGTGTATGAGTGCGGAATACTTTCAATTCATCAAAGAAGTGCATTTTATATATTTATGCAACGACATGATTGCAGCAAGTTTCAAAATATTTGCAGCAAGTAATTACTACATATTTTATATACCAAACAATGATTATAAAATAACCAGATTCCTGAGAACTTGAAATCGTATTCTCTGCCCTACTTATGTACAATTGTTCCATTGTGTCCAGCAGGAAGTTTGGTAATAATGGATTAATTGAATGATGAAACTGTTTAGGGAAACGGATGGTAGCTTTGACCTGTTTTACTTGTGAATAAGTCTATCGCAGAGTCACTGAAATCCCATGTCTACTAAATGCGTCACTGAATCCATTTCCTGTGACATTAATGGGTAACTAGGGAAGGCTACTATCAACGTTCAAAGCTAACGATTCAATAAATGAATCAGCCGAATCCTCTTTAATTCTTTTATAGCCAGCCAAGAGCTGATTGCATCAGGAATTCTTCTCTCAATGCCTTTAGAGCTTCGGTCCAGATAATGAATCCTATGATTGAACTATCTGACAGTCTTGGATAATTTAATTGTACATTTTATTACGTTATTCGTTAAAATCTAATTAGCATAACAAATAAGTTAGAACGCCTTGGGACGCTTATAAATATATCTTGATCTGAAATATGGAAAACGTTTATGACATTTGGTATTGCGAAGCAAGATTAATATTATAATTAGCATTTATTGATCATGTAGTAGTCAACCTGGTTACAATGGTATTGGATTTCTTTTCCCAAGTTCGCGACTTCAATCCCGGTTCAGGTCAATGACCTTACTGTGTTCGTAAAGGAAACAGTGATACCTATAGATTCAAAGAAAAGTTAAATTACTTCTATTGGGAAAATATACAGAACTTTAAGAATGATCTTTCGAGGTGTTTCATATTGATATTCTGGTTTGATAACAATAAAATCGGTTTATTTCCCTTTCTATTCGTGGAATAGCATACAACGGTGTATTTATAGACGACGATGTGATTATACGCTACTCAATGGGAATTGCTACTGATACAAAATACTTATCAGTTGTACTGTTTTCACTTTTTGTCACAATAGAAGTTAAACTAAATGGCCTACCTAATAATCAGATGTACAGGGGAAACTGAATTTAAATAAAGAACCTTTATTTCCTGTAGCCTTATCTTACGCTTTGTTCCACGTTACAGCAAAGTGAAAAGATACGATTGCCTTAACATCGGAACTATGCACATTATTTTGACGAAGCTAAATACTACTAGTAACCCAATCTGAAGCTTTGACTTCATTTTCACAGCTACCTATCAAAACTGAACATTTAGCTAAGTAAATTCATTCTTATACAATCGCCTACAGTCACATAAGAAATTCTTACAAATATATAAAAATGTCATAGTAAATTAATTATTGAATTATGCTTGTATACTTATGAAGATGTTTAAGAGTTTCATTCAACTTTAAATGTTGTACTTTTGTGGTATCATAGTACTATATTATTAACTTTTTTTATAAATTTTCGTTTATTTCTGAGCCTAAAGAATGATGTAAAAATTTCCTTGTTACCTTCTAAATTAACATTACATATAAATATATTTCATTTTTAAATCATGTTAAAATGTAAAACTGGAACTGTCCCCGAACACCTGTTTCTGCTCTTTCGGGGTATCGGGACCATCTCATGAATCAATCTTGTGTAAAATGAAGTGTTTAATAATAAAATAATTTAAACAGGTAGAATCGTTAAATGAAAATAGAGCAGTATGATTGGCTGGTTTAGATCTAAATCGTAAATATTATTGGTTCATAACATGAGAGTCCATCAGGATGGATCCAGATTTGGACACAATCGATTGGGGCATTTACTAAAATTATATATAAGTAAACAATACGTGAAATTTCATTTGGAACGTTATTAATTGGGTAATTATGATCCCTAACCTACTATTCACACTACCTATATACTAAGTGATCAAGGCTGATTTATAATTTGCATTATATTAAATAATGATTCAATGTAATGCAATAGGCCTATTTGTTGCCTGCTACTTGTTCAATATGTTTTTCATATGAGGGTTTTGATGCCGCCACTGTTGCCACACTTGCGCACGTTGGCTTCAATAAACTGGAATTTTCTTTGGTTGTGTCCAGAACTAGCTGTTGTTGCCATAAATTCTGTTTTCGCAGCTCGTTTATATAACCATCTTGCTTCGCTATTAATAAGGCGTTTTATCTTTTATCTGGAGTCGTGAAGCTAATATTTTTGCTTCTTTGGGCAAGACTTCGTTGAGAAATGTATTAATAAGCGTCAATGTTCGGGAGGTTGGAGGCCTTTTTAGGGGTCTTATTGACTGGTTATCTCACTTCAGGAGTTTATGTCACTTCCCACAACACCCTTCTTTCTGGAGGGGGCAAACGTTCCAGCGGCATGTTCACCGGTTCACATTCACTAGCTTCTAAAAACACTACATTATAAACATAAAAGAAATATCACTACTAGCCGCCACTGAAATCACTGCGTGCTATCTGGCACACGTCGCATTCACTGACACAGTAATCAGACGCTAACGCGAACACAGCAAATTCCACGCACAGCTTCAGCAGAAGGAAAATACGTCTGGTCGCTTCAATTGGTTAGTGGTCAATATCAAATTCGCGTCGTATGAATGGAAAAGTCACGAAAAACTAGGAACAACTGATGAATTCAGGAGCCAACCTGTCGCCTTTCTTCTTAACTATTGACTGGGCTGTTCCCAACCGCAATAAAGAAAAATCAAACTATTTTCTTAGGAATTAAATTTCCCACTGTTATTCTTAGTTCAGTGGTGCAGAAGACAAGAACAGCAGCTTGAGCAATGTAACGAAATGGACGACCTTAAAGGCATAATTAAAAATAATAATGGAAGGAGAAATAGGCCAATGATGTATTTCGGGGGACATAAACAGATCTTTAATTTAATGGTGAATCCACTACCTACTCCGTCATAGACGTTCAGTAATTTGAAATAGCTGCTAATAAAATTGTTATCGGTGCATCTGTCTACTTTTTTGTCTTGTACCCTTACTTTATAAGAACATAATATTTTGTCAATATGATTATTATTATTATTATTATTATTATTATTATTATTATTATTATTATTATTATTATTATTATTATTATTATTATTATTATTATTATTATTATTATTATTATTATTATTATTATTCACCAAGAGTGTTGTAAACTTCTAATAAATTCTTATGTAACAGGTACTTATTTATATCCTGATCTCATTCATTATCCCTGTACGTACTGAATCCAGGATGTCCTGCGAAATTTACTCGTATCAGGATAACTTAACGTAAGTAATTGGAAGAGCGGAGGTGATGGGCTTACCACCTGTCCCTCTGCCCTCTCTCGGAAAATAAGCGTAACAAAATTAGTCTAGGTAATGAAACCTCCACTTGGATACCCATAGGCGTTACAAGAACGAGTCAGTCAGTCAATTGGAAGAGCGGAAATGCGTAAACAAATAATTGTTTTGGGTTTAAGCGGCTGGGGGTTACCCGTTTCACAGATCGCCGAAGCACTGCGACGCAAACAGGAAGGTCACAGCTTAGATCTCCTTTGATGCCGTAGGGATTTTTCAATTGGCCTAATCCTTCTAGTGCCACTGTGGGCATATGGTCATCTCAGTCTAAAATAATGTAGCACCACGAGCGTTCCTGGGATAAAAGCGGCTGGTGCTTAAGGCTGACAACCTTGCTACCTTTTTGTGCCGAATGTCTAAAAATCTGAAATTCTCAGTATCCTGGAATCCTAAGGGCCTTCACTGCCTGATTAGGGTCACCTGTACTTTTATAGATACTTCAAAGTAATTTCACAATACATTTAACATTCCTGAATAGAATAGAAGGACTACTGTTATACTAGTTTCAAGCGGCCGAGACCAATAGCTGGCTCCGTGTTGCAAGTCCTCAATATTAAAAAAAAATACCTATAGAGCGTGGGCTACAGTATACCCCCCATCCCCCCCCCCGTGGGATTTTCCGACTCATATATTTTTTTGTTGGTATTGACATGTAGTTTCATATTTTAGTTGTTTGCCCCTTATCATTTACAGCATTTACCCGGAAACCCCGGAAATCCGGAGAAAACTAGTTTGTTTTAATTTTTCTTTGTTCTTTGCTCCTAATATGCCCAGGGAATTTCTGAATCACATATTTATTGTTGGTATTGCCATCTAGATTAAGGTTTTAGCTGTTTGCCCCTTATCAATTACAGCATATCCCCGGAAAACAACAGAAATCCGGAGAAATGACTTTGTTTTAATTTGTCTTTGTTCTTTGCTCCTAATATGCCCAGGGAATTATTGACTCACATATTTTTTGTTGGTATTGTCATATAATTTAAGGTTTCAGTTGTTTGCCTCTGACCAATTACAACATATCCCCGGAAAACCCGGAATACCACGTATATACGGAGAAAATGACAATGTTTTATTTTTTCAATCTTTGTTTTTCCTTCTAATATTCAAAGGCAATTTCTGACTCATATGTTTTTTTTTGTTGGCATTGCCCTCTAGATTAAGGCTCAGTTGTTTGCCCATTATCAAATACAGTATATCCCCGGAAAACTCCGAAAACCACGGAAACCCGGAGAAAATGACTTTGTTCAAATTTTTTAAAATCTTAGTTCTTTGCCCTAGTATTCAAAGGGACTTGGTGACTCATGTGGTTTTGTGTTGGTATTGCCATCTAAATTAAGGTTTCAGTTGTTTGCCCCTTATCAATTACAGCATTTCCCCAAAAAACTCTGAAAACCACGGAAATCCGGAGAAAATTACTTTGTTTATTTTTTTTAATATAAGTTTTTTCCTCCTAGTATTCAAAGGGAATTGGCGACTTATATGTTTTTGTATTGGTATTCCCATCTAGATTAAGGTTTCAGTTGTTTGCCCCCTATCAATTACAGCATTTTCCCAGAAAACTCGGAAAACCACGGAAATCCGGAGAAAATTACATTGTTTTAATTTTTTAAATCTTAGTTATTTGCTCTTAGTATTCAAAGGGACTTTGTGACTCATATGGTTTTGTGTTGGTATTGCCATCTAAATTAAGGTTTCAGTTGTTTGCCCCTTATCAATTACAGCATTTCCCCAGAAAACTCTGAAAACCACGGAAATCCGGAGAAAAATACTTTGTTTATTTTTTTAATATAAGTTTTTTCCTCCTAGTATTCAAAGGGAATTGGTGACTTATATGTTTTTGTATTGGTATTCCCATCTAGATTAAGGTTTCAGTTGTTTTCCCCCTATCAATTACAGCATTTCCCCAGAAAACTCGGAAAACCACGGAAATCCGGAGAAAATTACTTTGTTTTAATTTGTTTAATCTTAGTTATTTGCTCTTAGTATTCAAAGGGAATTGGTGACTTATATGTTTTTGTATTGGTATTGCCATCTAGATTAAGGTATCAGTTGTTTTCGTCTTATCAATTACAGCATATCCCCGGAAAACTCCGAAAACCACAAAAATCCGGAGAAAATGAGTTCGTTTTAATTTATTAAAAATCTTTGTTCTTTGATCCTAATATTCCCAGGGAATTTCTGACTCACATATTTTTGTTCGTATTGCCATCTAGTTTAAGGTTTCAGTTGTTTGCCCCTTACAAATAGTTTTAATTTTTTATTGTTCTTTGCCCCTAATATCCCCAGGGAATTTCTGACACATATTTTTGTTCACATTAGAATATGAAGGGTGTGCTGCCAGGTTTTCAATCGCTTTCATCCCTTCAGCATCATTATTTTTTGTCATGCTGTAATTGGTAAGGGGAAAACAACTGATACCTTACTAGTTGTCACTTCCAACACAAAAGCATATGAGTCAGGAATTCTCTTCGAATATTAGGAGCAAAGAACAAGGATTTAAAAAGAAAACAGTCATTTTCTCCGTATATACGTGGTTTTCCGGGTTTTCCGGGGATATGCTGTAATTGGTAAGGGGCAAACAACTGAAACCTTAATCTAGATGGCAATACCAACACAAAAACATATGAATTACCAATTCCCTTTGAATACTAGTAGCAAAGAACAAAGATTTTCAAAAATTCAAACGAAGTAAATTTTTCTGGATTTCCTTGGTTTTCGGAGTTTTCCGGGGATATGCTGTAATTGATAAGGGGCAAACAACTGAAATCTTAATCTAGATGGTAATGGCAACAAAAAACATATGAGTCAGATATTCCCTTTGAATATTAGGGGCAAAGAACAAAGATTTAAAAACTAAAACATAGTAATTTTCTCCGTATATACGTGGTTTTCCGGTTTTTCCGGGGATATGTTGTAATTTGTAAGGGGCAAACAACTGAAACCTTAAACTAGATGACAATACGAACAAAAATATGTGAGTCAGAAATTCCCTGGGGATATTAGGGGCAAAGAACAATAACAAATTAAAACAATCCCATTTTCTCCGGATTTCCGTGCATTTCCGGGGTTTCCGGGTAAATGCTGTAATTGATAAGGGGCAAACAACTAAAATCTTAAACTAGACGACAATACCAACAAAAAAATATGTGTGCCAGAAAATCCCACGGGGGGGGGAGGGTTTGCTATTGGTAGCCCATGGTCTACTAGGCCTACAATATATTTTCAAATAATGAATGCACTCGCTTGTTTTACAGCACCGGAGTTGAAGGTGGTGGATGAGCATGGCCACTCCGTACATGACCGATACTACAAGACTGGCAGCACCATCGAATTAACTTGTCGTGTCATGGCACCTATAGGACAAACGGCATCACCTCAAGTGACCTGGAGTAAAGACGGTGGGAAACTTCCGGAGAAAGTAAAAATATCCCCTATGAGGTAAGCTATAAAATAATTAATTAATTTAATCAAATAAAAGTGTATTACCAAGTGGAACTAGCTGTTACAGAGTTAGACGTCACGATCCATAATAACTATTCCAAAGTTAACATCTCTTCGCCTCATAAAAGCCTTATAAGAGACTTTGAAATCACATGTAACCTGTAAACATGATAGGCTATTACACCGATATCCCACTATTTTCTTACCTCAACTGAAAATTTCAATTTGCAAGACGTTAGACTTTACTATTTTTGTTGTTAACACACAGTAATCGGCACGTTTGATTTCACTTGAAATGAGTGACTATGTGACTGATTTATATTCTTTTTAAATTATTAATCCTAATATAATTATAATCGATTCTGTATATATCATGATGTTAACTTTAAAAATACGTATGACTTTAAGCCTTAAATTGTACCAAAATATGACCGATTAAATGAAAATAAAATTGGTATGAACTACAAATATGTAATTTATTAGTAATATATATATATATATATATATATATATATATATAATTGCCTGTATATGTATATTTATAAACTTATATATGTACATACACATATGTATACATACTTATAAACTTATATATGTAATTAATTTGAAACTGTGTGTTGAATGAAATTATAAGGCTAAATGAAACAGACAATATCTATAAATTATGCTATCTACATTAATAAAAATGAATTACCAAAATGTATGTTGCCACACCACTTGAGAACGGATCGACCGATTTTGCTGATTTTTCTTTTGTTGTGTTCGTAATTGTCAGGACAATGTTTGTATGAAAGAAAATTTTTGGAAAATCCACGGGAAAAGTCGGAATAGTAAAATGAGGCACAGTTAGAGAGTTCTGCTCTCAATTGTTTACATAAAAAAGATTAAAGAATTGAAGTGTGACATATTCACAGTTAGAGAGTTCCGCTGTCACATGTTTTCATAACAAAACAAACAAACAAAAAATCCCTTTAGGCAGGCCTACAGGCAGAGGTAGATTTCGAAGTGCTTTTGGTTTAATTTACTGTCGCTGCGCAGCACTCTTCTTCTTTACTATCCCTGATGGTAGCATTAAATAGTCAGCTATTGTGAGCTGAACGAAACGTTAATAGTTACTTATTTAGCGCTATTCAACAATGATTAAAACGCACTCCTATTGGTGAAGAAAACATGAAAGACTCAGCAATGATATTCTTAAAAGAAAAGACGTAGATTGGGAAGCAATCTGAGAGTTGTATGATGAGAGGATAAATAAGAAATAGTCATAATTATTGCTTGTATCAATTAAAAAAGTAAAAAGTAGTAATTGAAAATAAATATTGAACTGAATTCGGTAAAGACGAAGAACTTACAATCATTTGTTTTGACAACAAGAAAAAGGATATAATATTTTGGGAGGCCATGCGTAAGATCAGCAATGCATAAAACTAGCAAAGCCGCTAAACAAGACAAAATTAATGATATTATAATAATTCTTAAAGAGAGCCATGACTGTGATAACTATATGAAACTCAAGGTATCAACATAACTGAACAGTAGTCCCAATGTTCTTTGAGGACAACACTCTTTTTCATTGAGCCTTAACTTTCATATTAAACTCCTTTTTACCGAGAATTATTTTATCACAGCAATATCAAAGTGTACAATGCACCATATGAAATATAAATAAATCTGATTTTTTTAATAAAAAGAAAGTTGTTTATTATGTTTTCAATTAATATTATATTTTATTATTTATTTTTGATTTTGCCAAGCATTATTGTTCTGAAGGTGTGTAACTATAATCTTTAATATTTTAAACTCTATTACATTGGTAATTTTATCCTTGATCGGTTCTCACACATTCCTTTCGACAGGCCTTCAGGCTGAGGTATATTTTAAAGTGTTATTGTTTTTCAAACTTTCAAATCTCGCCTTATATGAGAGCTATCGAGAAACTAGTTTAAAATAAAATAAATTCTGTATCGCGTTAATTTTAACATCATACTAAAATGAATCCATTTCGTGTTGGCAAAATCCGCTGGTTTCAATAAAATTATCAAAAGGAAGCTTCGATTTGACCGACATGAGCTGCCATCTGTCGTAGATGAACTACGACAACCATCAGATGTAAAGATCAAGGCTGGCTCGTTGCCGTTTGTTGAAGTGTTAATATTCTAGTTATCCCGCAAATTCCTTCCCATATCCTTATCAAATTTTCTCAAGAAACCGTGATCTAAAACTCAATAGTTTCTTAATTATGGCCTAAAAACTCCATCTGGGCACTTCGTCTTATCAATATACCCGATTTTGTTATTCTCATAATTCGTTATTTGTACCCTACTCTGTAAATTTTACATGTATTTTTACTTCCTCTGCCCGTAATATAGGTACTAAGGTAGAGGAAGTATTGTTTTCGACCCCAAGATTCGAAGTTGAGTTATTAGTAATATACACGTTTCAAGGACCCCTGAATCCAAAAATAGTAATTACTATTTTTGGAAACATGTCTATGTGTCTGTCTGTGAACAGGCTAGCTCAAAAAGGGAAAATCGTATGAAAACAAAATTTCGTATTTGGATCAAGTACCTTCTGAAGATGTGTGCCCAAGATTGGCGACAAGATTTTCTTTAAAATTTGCACATGTGTAGCTTATAGTGAGAGCTAAAACTTTTATTTGAAACTTTTTTCCACAAAAATTCTCTGAAGGGTAGTTACAAGCCTCCCACTGTTCACCCACTGTTCGTAGAATTTTGTGTTGCGTGGTGAACAATTGAATACGCGCTCTTTCGCGGCCTCTTATTCTATATTAGAATGAAGTGATAAAGATGTATTGGAGGGAAATATTCGATAAAGTTCGGAAATTATTCTTAACGAATAAATGTCTGCAGTCACTTGTTTTTGTTTAGTTTGTTATATAGTCTGCATTTTTATTAGTTGCATCATTTTCAAAGAAGAGGTTATCAGGCATTTATCGTATAATTAGCGTAAAATTGTGTCTTGCGTTCTGTACAAGGTAGAATACAGTATGTGAATACTGCTAACATTTATTTTGGCTGAGGAAGTTATGTGACTTTCACATCAGATTTTTTATTTTATTTTGTGTTATTTTAATTACAAACTCGTGACAAACATTGTATCTTACAAGACACATTATGCATTTCAAAGTATAGTAAGAGAAAAGTACTGTATATCGCTTTTCGCATAGAACCCCTGTCGCGCTCCGGCAAATTCTCCAGCACAGGAGTATTGCGTGCTGCCTAGTCAGTCCTATTGTAGGCGTTTGTCAGAATTTACCTTGTACTTGATCTGCCCGTACCAAAGGTAGGGAGAATATTGTATTCCACCCTGACATTTCACGTGGAGTTTTTAGCATACATTATATGAGTTTTGAGGTTCTCTGAATCTAAAAATGCATAGACTATAACTTTTAAGTCGCTCTATCACATAGCTCTAGTTTCGGTCCTAGTCTGTATAATTCTAAAATCACCTTACATCCAGTTTTAGCCAAATGTAGTTATGAAGTCTTTAATTCTAAAATTAAAAAAAACTCATATATCATAGATTTTCATCCATTTAAAAACAGTTTTGTATTTTAGTACCTACTAGCATGATAATTTATTTTTCATTATTATAATTATTTTTGTATCGATTGAGTCATGCCTTTACTTTCAGCGTTAGTCTTTCGCGCTATATTTTGTCTATTTAGTTTTAAGGTACGGTAACTTTTTTAATACAAAAATCATAAACTGTAAAAAAATACTCTTTTTCGACTGTTTTAGAAGAATCTTAAGGAATTTAACAAGCTTTTCAACAATATTGGGATACCATGGTTTGTATTTTTAAATTCTCACAGAAATCCCTTAAACTATTTAATTACTTCCACTTTCATTTCACTTCGACACCAATCTGATTCGTCATATTTTTTTCCTTTTTACTGGATTCTTTAGAGAACTAGAGAATACCGATACATTCAATAAATTGGAGCACCTAGCATTTACATCCTAATTTACCAAAATGAACATTTTCCGTGTATTAATTTTCTCCTACAGTTTTTGTTCAATGAATCTAACGGCAAGTTAATTTTTTTTTGCTTTTGTGTTCCTCTTATCACGGTGAAAGAGTTTTGTTTCCAGGCATGGACCTTTCACCTTCAGTAGAAAAGTTTCCTCATGCAGCTTTATAGGAGGATTGTTCTCTGCAAGCTGTTTGCGATGATGGATGAATCGCGAAAAAAAAGTTGACGCTCAGCTCAGAGCCCTGCATTCAATTTATTGTACACCTGAATATAAAAGTAACTACCCTGCTGCCAATATTTTAATAGCTCAAATTATAAATTGACAAGTTGCACCATATTTCATTGAATATCCAACAGGATGCCTTGGTATTCATATATATCAGCGCACATAAACATGATTTCAAAACATAGTTTAAGAATCTTTTATTAAAATAGGCGTTAACGTGTTAAAATACATTATAAAGTACTGTTGAGTTAGATCAATAAAATAAAATAAATAAAAAAATAAATAAATATATTTTTAGAAATAAGAAAATTAAATGTGTAATTAAAACAATCAGCTCAACATCCTTCATTTCACGCTCCCTAGGCCTTTCGACACATTCATATCATCTTCAGGGCATCTTGCCGATTAGAAAACTAAAATGGCACTGTGTGTCATGCTGTCATTATTAACAAATATTACTGACACCTGTTTTAACTTCCTAATTCTTTTTGAGTCTTCCATGTTTTGTGTTTAGGTATTTTACATTTATTGGCATTTCTTTTGCAGGCGACGTGTGAGAAAAATGAAATTAATTAATTAGCCTTCTAATGAAAACTCTTGTCCAATACAATCGTTATTGAAAGAGCGAAGTGACTCGAACGACCAGTATTTCATATGTTTAATTATAAATTTGTTTGTTACACAGTTTCCATTTTAAACTCGTTCGATTTTCGTCCAATTTGGCATGAACACTCTTGGAAATCACCAAAAGCGACATATATGTAGGGATTTTTATCTTTTATTCTGTTAGTCAATTTAACGGTTTCATTTCATCTAACGCTCAGCTTCTTACAGTGATTCTAGCCATATTGTTCATGCCACAAAAATTTTGAATATACTTCTACTCACGATTATAAAATTTTTCAAACCTTTTTTTCAGTAGATTTTTGACGTAACTCTATCGATTTACAGGAATTTCCACTGATTTTCTGTCTTTTCTTTTGTTAGGCAATTACTACCAAACGCAATGTGATATTTTCTTTTATTTTGGTACGGATGTTCCTTGAAGTCAATATAAATGACGTATGTGTAAGTATTTTTATTTTTTATTCCTTTTCAAAATGGTGGGTGTTATAACTGATAAAGAGCAGAGCTTAGATTTTTGGATGCGAGTTCTACTGTTCACAGAAATACTAATTCCGGGGTGCGCGGGCAAAGAGAGTTAAGTCCACTTTCTTGTTACTGAGAATTAGAGTGACTTAACACACTATACCAGCCCAACATAGCTTTAGAGATGGATAAACCACGAGGCACACATCCATAACTACCCTACAATTTTGATTATGACTTACTGGACTTAACACAAATGTAGACAACATTTTTATCTATAACTCTATGGACATATCTCAATTTTTTAGAATGGTGAACTTACCTCTCTTTGCCCGTGCACCCCGGAATTTATATGCCTTTTACAGAATTGACCAAATAAAACATAAGTTCTTACATTTAATATATCATTATCGGTCAATTAATTTTTTCCAAGAGACAAAATACACTGCAATGGAAATAGTCAAACGCAATGATAGTTAATGAGCATTTAATTAATCTTCCACACAAAAACATTTCTCAATGAAAAATTGGTTAAGTCACTTCTTAAACAATGAAAACTTATTTAAATTCTTAATATGCACCGGAAGGTTGTAAAAAATAATTCGGGCCCAAGTACATTGAGGGATTTACAGCCTCCTTTTAGTCTTTGAAAGGTACATTACAATCATTACATTATCTACGGTTAAAAGCATGAAGACTCTTATTCTGTACAAATTCGTCACGATTATAGATAAATATATATGAACACAATAAAAATATGAACAAACTAGGCAGAGTCATGACATTAAAAAGTAAAAAATATCCTTTACACTATTGTGTAAGATGTAAACCAGCCATGCCACTATTTATTCTTTTTTGTGCGAGAAAAGTGCTTGGGGCTAAGATAGATCGACCCCAAAAATCCGATATCATACCTCATACGACTCTCAACATACGCATAATATTATGATGTCTGTTTGTACTGTACTGTCAGTACAGTTACAGTATCCGTACAAAAAAGCATAAAAGTGATTATCCCAGTAACCATTCATAACACAATTCTATAAGCCAAATACCAATAATTTATTACAAAAATGAATCCGTCAATGATGATTCAGAGAGATATATCACAATATAAGCTGAATTATTGTATATAAGCCTCTAGTCACAGGATATAGCTGTACAGACATTATTAATATAACACTTCGGTTCATAAACATTTAATTATGTAGGCTAATTACTGTATTTTGAACATTATCAGATTATTAAAATTTGCAGAGTAAAGCTTTGAGGAGATTAATTTTTTTTTAGAAGTTTAGTTATGAGTTCGTAACGTTGTTGGGAGTATCGAATCTTGTTAATGTTATATTCAGAAGGTTTTTGTCAAGGTTGAATATTTCATTTATCATAGAGGTTTAAGCTTCTTAAGAAATTGTAAGCATAAAGAACAACAGTTTTACTTTATAAGCACTATAGTTTAAAGTAAATACGATTTCTGTACAAACTTGTTTTTGTTTACGTTTCAGCTTTTGCTCTCTCTGTGTAGAATGTTAAGAAGTGTTTGTGACTTATAGGAAAGTTTACTTAAAGTACTCCCACCATATATTTTCTTCTCATCCTTCACAGCTTAGACCGATCAACTACTCAAATAATATAATTCGTTTTCAAAGAGTACTGAATGTATGAACTATATGGGTTTCGTTTAATTTCTTGAAAACATGATTGTATTTTTAAAACGAGAGTTTTGTTGAAAGAAGCAATCCGGGCGGTTCCGTGGTTGGGGCAAATTAGTGATTGCTCCAGGCCCCGCGCCATAGGAGGAAAGATTTATGGCTTTCAGCAAGAATAACAAGTATACTATTTTTAATTTGACTAGCCTTATTGTCTAGTGGTCAGAGGTTCTGACTACTACTTGTCAATCTGAGTTCGTTCCTAATTTGGTTTGCCTGACCAAGAACTTATGGTTAGTTAGTGAATATTTTAAGGGGCCCCCTTTAGCCTTCATATAATTATCCTCTCGTGTCATTTCATTGGGATAATATAACTCCGTCTAAACGATTTTCCAACTAGAGAAATGGGGCTACAATTTCGTCATGCCATGGGAGAATATCATAAACCCTATACTCCTTGAATAATGGCATCAGGAATCCAGGGGCTTAGCTGAAAAATGGTGCATATTGTTCGCTTTAAAGGACAAAATTTATGTTTTGAGAAAAATGGTTAACTGACTCCAAAGCAATAATGTTATACTGCATTTTGAATATAGGACTTAAACTTTTATAACAAAATAATAGTATTTTTAATGCAATAAGATGCTAAATTAACAGACATAAACGGAACTAGATACTGTAATTATTTACATGGATTATGTGAACTCTCCACTTTAGTGGCAGTCAATGTTTATCCATACAATTTTTTAATTTATCACTTCTATTCTCGTATTAATGAAAATAGCGAAATTATTGAGTCAGTAATTTTCTTCTCGAAAAATGTTGCACAAGTTATAACTCAAATCCTTATTCCATAAATGTAACTTATTTTTCTATAAGAACTACCGCAAATGAAATTTCAAACTATACTCTGAAGATGTGAACTTAGCATTGAACCCAGATCACGTTCAATAGCAAGGGATTAACACCAACTCGTAACCTTGAAATGTGCTTAGATTCTCAGGATTAAATTGTTGCAGTCTCAAGGTTTCCATGTAACATTCCCTGCGGTAACGAAATCCTGTGTTCGCTTTGAATGGATACTTGGGGACCTTGTTTCCACAAAACCCAGACAGATCAGTAGCTACAGTCCTAATCTAATGCCTAGAACTTCACCGAGGTGAATATAAATGTAACTGGATGATTCGATATTAATTTAATTGTAACTATTCTGTAGCATTTGTGCCAAACACAAATCCTTATTTGACTGCATAGGTTATGTTTATGATCTCATTTACAGATGTGTACTTTTATTTACGTATTATAAAATTAAGGCAGAAGTTAAGTGATGACTACAATCAGGAAATGCTTGTTTTATGCAATTCAGAAACTTTAATTTTCTCATCTTCTGTACAGAACTCTAAACAAAAATTAATAAGGCAATTATCCTGCCGGTTATATTATATGAATGTGTTTTTCGGGAAGAACATTATCCGAGAGTGCTCGAAAACAGGGTGCTTAAGGAAATATTTGGACCTAAGAGAAATGAATGGTAACTGGAGAAAACTGCATAATGACGAGCTTCATAACCTGTACTCTTCACCGCATATAATAAGGGTAATTAAATCACGGAGGATGAAATGGGCTGGACATGTTGCATGCACGGGGGAGAAAAAAAAAATATATAAATTATTGCCGGGGAGACACAAGGGGAAGAATCCACTCAGAAGACCTATACGTAGGTGGGAGGATAATATTAAAATGTATTTAAGGGAAGTAGGATTTGCGAGGGGTTGTTGGATCGGATTAGCACAGAATAGGGTTGAATGGCGGGCTCGTGTAAGCGTGGCAATGAACATATACCTTTAGTTTGCTTAGGAATTGTCTATTGCCAATGAATAAGTAAGTATTCTTTATTGCACAGCCCTCCTGACCAGTGATGCACAAGACTATTCGCATATCGCTGAACTACGGCTTCATCTGTGTTTTTGTCATAGCTCCGAATGCCACATATCCCATCTTTCCTCCCTTCCTTTCCATCTACCATCTATTTATTTTTCACTCATTCAGTCATGAATAAATCTATTATATATATAAATTTTTCGTCTATTTAATTCTGAAATAATTTAATATAAATCCGGTCATCCATTCATTTATTTATTTGACTCTAATGTCTAGCATATCCTTCAATCAGAATTCTGCCTAATATAACGGCTGAACTTGTAAATTTTATTTAATTTATCTATTTATCCACTTATTTTTATTTTAATCTAAACTAAACTAATGTATATTCTAATACATGTATAACTAATGTATAACTAATGTAGGCTATAAACTATATGTATATCCTAATGTATATTTTGTTTCATCTGCAGATCTAATTTATCTTTCATAATATATTCAATGACATCTAAAATGTACTATTGTTAATACATCATATTTAACTTAAGTAGAGTCTCGTAATATAATAAACTTCCTTCAACTTCCTGTGCCTCTGATGTGTCGAGAAGAACCTGAGCTAGGTTAAAAACATCTGTTGTATGTTACGCGTAATGGCGTAATTTACAATATTCTGGTTATTTATTACAGGGGCCGCAGATGCTGCTAACTTACCTCTCGTGTAGAATGAATAATGTATAATCTCACCGTTCTGAGAATCGCGTAATTAATTTCCAATATCTCTATCGAGATTCTTTTTCATGAGGTTAGCGAAATAATGTGATTATTGAATCTGAATAAGTTATTGCATTCAGAAGTTTGAACATTTTTAAAACACTGAATTTTAATGCAAAAAGCTGATTGATTTAAGTCATTTACAACTTTAATTGGATTATACAAATTTCTTAAAAATTTTAAGGAGTAATAGATTAATAAATGGCATCAGTGCTGGTACTAAGTAATCAAATCATTTTAATGCTGCGTTTTAGAATAACCGAAATCAACATTTCTAGTTTTAAATCCACCAGAATGCAACATCGAGTATTAAATTCGTTAACAGTCAAAACTCATGAACAATATTTCAAGTGTTCCTCTCATATGTATCAGTGAGTAATTTACTGATTTCCTTATTGTTCTTAAATGTAACTATTTTTCATAATCGAACTATTTTGTTTGGATTGTATTAATTTTGAGCATTTACCGAAATTGATTTTCTAACAAGTATATTTGAGAAAACAATTATTCTAGATCGATATATAGATGTTTATTGTCAAAAGCTAAAGAATATACAGACAGACTCGTCAAGACAATAAATACATAACTGTATACATTATTTCATACAAAAAAATAGTCTTGATTGAAAAAAATCTAGAGGTTTGTAAAAAGGTGGAATTCCTATTTTTATTGAAAAGGGTATGAACGTAGTTCCAATTACGTATGAAACGCATTAATACAAACGTGTTTTCTAAAACGTTATAATTTAGGAATTTTTTGTTTTTCAATTTCATATATAGGCCCTACCTTAAAATGTACTTCAGATTGTGAAAATATCCGTCAGTGTACAGGTTCGTGCTGTTCCAAGCTTATTATGAAGTCAAAATAAAGGAGAGTCATATTACTTATTCATGAATGTCATGGAAGATGCACACAACACATGTCTCTTTTAATTCCGATGTGGAGCATGACGTCGTTGACACACATAGTACCACAACCACAATATGCACTCCCAGCTGACACATTTCAAAACAAAACCAAATATCATCACAGTAATTTCAAATAACACCCAGTTTACCATTCCTTTAACAGCTGTGCAGGTCATTCAATATTAAAAAAGAACATTGCATTTCAATAGCGATGTGAAACAGCTGTTTATATTGTTAATACTATTGATGACGATAATTTTTTATTACAAAAAAGTTGAAATTATATCTGTCACTTTAAAATATACAGTGTGCAGATTTTATCGACTTATTTCTTCGGCGTAAGAAAAGTCCAAAACATATTTATCCCAAGTTAATACTTTTCTTAGACTATTCCATTCGAATTTGATATTGACCAATAACGTTTAGTAAAGCCTCGGATGTCGACCAATCACCGTAGTTTATTTTATAACATGCTTGCTAACTACAGAAGCATGCGATTTTATCTGGTAAATAGTTCGGCCATTACGAGAAACGTAAGACATCAACATGTAAATTTATTATAAGTTTGCAAATTTCGTGATAACATATCGAGTGTCTAGGCCAAATGTCGTAACCTCTTTTTAAAGTGAGGTTATGGTACAGATAGGTAAAAACAAGTAAAGTGTTCCCTATTACAGGCCATGTAGGCCCAGCGGGTTCCAGGTGGTTAATGCTCCCATATTCTTGATAATCGAGAAGTGAAGGTAGCTGGTACTAAAACATACAAGATAGAAATAGGAAGCAACCTTACAAAAATTATTGATGGCTAAAAGGCTTGAAA
Source organism: Ectobius pallidus (assembly GCA_964059195.1). Lineage (NCBI taxonomy): Eukaryota > Metazoa > Arthropoda > Insecta > Blattodea > Ectobiidae > Ectobius > Ectobius pallidus. The sequence goes on from CAXKWD010000003.1 coordinate 58,935,352, forward strand.
ATCATTTTAAACTATTTCTGAAAGGTCTCAAATCCAAACTTGTCAATAGTTGTAAACATGACGTATCTTAACAAGTCAAAGATAATAAGAAGTAATTCATTAATATCCTTGGATGAGAAAGGCAAATGGCCTAACAATCATAGTAGCTGTGTTTCATAATTTTTCTACTTTTACTACATTTTAATACAGACTATTTTTCTCTCTTCTCTAAAATTTTACTTTTTGCGGGAATTACAACATTTGACCAGAATACCAACGATATTGATTAAAACAACAAGACATGAAATAGCTTCAAAAATTCACTTTAATAACTGCGCCCTGCTGTTTAAACTTTAATTGAATTCTACTTCCATTATGCAGATAAATTAGTATGCATATGACATGCAATAATGAGGTTGCGCAAGTTATAAAACGGGAAAGGAAATGTTACATTAACATAGTTTAGAGCAGCCACGCTGACATGTCAGTGCAACTGCATATGTGAACACAATGCAAGAGAAATTACTAACGCTGACTTAACCAACACAATCACAGTACAGCAGTCACCAGCACACTTACTATGCAGAAGAGCAGCAAAATGTCATTTGCCTAGTTAGCACCTTAACAAGGGTAAGGTAATCAAGTTTTCTGTGAAAGTCGTCTAACTCAAAGAAGTTGTAATAATCAAGAAAAATTGTTTTAATAAAACCCAAACTACAACCGAAACAGTTTCGTTTATGTCACAAAAGCGTGTCGCTGTATGGAAAATACCTTCTACGTGGCATGAGACAATCTCAATAGAGCAAGCTGCACTGACACCTAAGAACAAATCTAGAGTGATAGGGAAAAAGCGATTAAGTCAAAATACCAGTTTCAGGAAAGAAAAATCACAATTTATTTCCACAGCTTTGTTACACTATTTAGATCAACCCACCCAGATATTTTTACATAGTATAAATTACTGTGTAAAAATATCTGGTAGACTGAACTAAATATTGCAACAATGCTGAAGAAATAAATTGTTATTTGCCTCTCCTAAAACCCTGGTATTTTGACTTATTCGCTTTTTCCCTATCATTCTAGAAATTTATTTTAGTTAGGACCAAGTTTCACTAAACAAGGAAAAGAGGGCCCAAATAATGTTGCAAAGATTATGGAAGCCCACTGATGGTATTATTAACATTCAGTTATTTCAACTGTATTGGGATCTAATGGGGTCAGACTAAACATTTTGAATTTGGAGTACTAAGCTGAATATTCGGGGTTTGAATACCGCCCAAGGCAAATTTCCTTCGACAATATGTAACGCAATCTCATCGGTAGTTCATATCTTAAAATTTGTAGCTCAAAAATTGTATTTTTGAGCACGTTTGTTATGTTCATAGCTTGTTAACTGGAGAAGATTAATACTTAATCAATGTATTCCTTAGGGGTTGTTCGTTGATCCGTTTGGAAGTATGTATTCGGAGAGGTCCCGAGCTTATTTTATTTCCACCCTAGAAAAAATAAAAAGTATACTTCTTATACATCTGACCGTAGCAAATCTTTCTAGATTTTAGAAAAGGTGCACACTACATTTTTCTCAGAGCACTTTACCAATAGCATATTCAGTATCAGAAGTTACTTTTGTCTTCTTAAAATATAAATAATGTAAATATCAGTTATAGAAAATTTAAGCAAACTCGTTAACACAATTTACAGTCTTAGTGTGTGTTGAATGAAGTTTATGTAAGTTAAGACATAATTGTCATCAAGAAAAATATAAGTTAGCATACCTTCTCAAGTATTTTTTATCGAATTTTTCGGATTTATAGAAAATTTTCATAACATAATTCGACACTTCTCCAAAGAAATTACAGTATTAATTCCAAAAAATAATATTAATAATGAAAGTTCTAAATCTCATATTAAGAATACCTCTCTCATGCTTTCCGTGAATTATTTTTCCAGCTATCCAAATTATATAGAACAGGGCCTGTGTGTGTCCAGACGTACTATGCATGTGATATTGCATTGAATTGAGATTTATTTTGATTTCTATTGCATTAATTATGAAATTATCAAAATTAATTCGTAATGAATTATGAATGTGAATTACAACATAATGGGCGAGGATCACATCTTACACTACTTGACTAGGAAGCCTCAGCTTCCTTTCGTGATTTCTACTTGTTCTCATTCTCCTTGAAGACGAGCCAAACTTAACATATCCTAATACAGTCCTTTATGTAGAATAGACACTTCAAGCATTGTCTATTCATAATGAACAATGTCACAATTCATAGTGTCTCTATCCATAACTTCACCTAACAATGCCTGTCGGCTCGGATGCTTGTGGTGACATCTGCCTAGTTCTATGGTAACTACATGATGAGTTCTTCCTCTCTCTGCTAGCAGTCGACAATATCGTGTTCTGCTTATTGAAATAATTTGTACAAACGACAAGAATATTGATGATAATGATAATTAGGGTTAGGATTTTTAGGTGCGCACCTTTTCTCGTAGGGTAAATTAAAGCTCTTCGGAAAGATACCACAGTGTGAGATTTTATCTATAGTCGAGAATGGAGATATTTTTGTAGCACCTTTTTTCCCTTTTTCGGTACCTTTTACCCCTTTTTTTCTCAACAGTGCCCATAATCCCCTTTCTTCCCCTTTTTCCATATACTGTAGCTTATCAATATTCTTCTAGAGTGCATTTTATCATTATAAAGTGTTATGAATGACTTGTGAGTTTCATTCCATTTTACTTTCAGTAAAAGCAGGACTGAAAGCACACCTGCAACAACAGAAAATGATACGTGTGTGCGTGCGAACTCTCTTTCTCTCACTTTGCCAAAACAAATAGCTCCCTACAATGGAAATGCATATTTCATTCCATCAACAATAATATTGTGTGTGCGCGCAAATCCTCTTTCACTTTGCCGAAACAAATAGCTTGCTACAATGGAAATGCGTATTTCATTCCACCAAATTATAATTTATTATAAAAAAAATATTGTGTATACGCAAATCCTCTTTCTCTCACTTCCATCTTCTTGACTTCACCAGTCAGTAGTCTGTTGATCGTGAGTGCAAATCTGTGATTAAATGAGTGTATTTTTGCCATGCCTAAGGTGTCCAGAGCCCGGTTATTTTCTCTGTCTCAGGAATTCAAACAAGATTCCGTAGAAACAGATGGAACTGTAATACGGTGTAGCATTTGCGATTCAGGAATTTTTTTAGATGAAAAACACCAGCGAGACCGCATTAAACAACACATTTCCACTTCTAAGCATCAAAAGAACAAGACACTTCAAGCAAATAAATCGCGACAACCTTTATTATGGAATGCGATTGAACAGTGTTCATCGAAAACTCAAAATTTGAAGAAATTCAACATTGATTTATGTGCTGCTCTTACACAAGCGGGAATTCCACTCAATAAGGTAAACCATCCGACTTTCAAAGGATTCCTTGAAAAATACACAAAGATGTCAGTGCCTGATGAGAGTACTATAAGAAGAAACTTCATGGAGCCTGTTTACCAAGAAACCATAAAAAACCATCAAGGAGAAAGTGACTGATTGTGATGTGGGAATCATATTGGATGAAACTACAGACTCAATGGAACGATATGTTTTGAACATTTTAGTTTTTCCCCTATCAGGGGAGAACGTTAAGCCCATGTTGTTTAAAATGTACGAACTGGAGAAAGCCAACGCCAGTACAGTAATGCAATCAATCATGGACTTCTGTCAAAACCTGTGGCCAAGTGGTATCGCATTTGAAAAACTTCTTCTGGTGGTTACAGACCAAGCTCCATACATGGTTTCAGCAATTAACCAATTGAAACCTTTGTTCCCTAAGTTAAAGCATGTGACATGCCTAGTCCATGCCCTTCACAGGGTTTGTGAATCCATAAGGAATGAATACGACATTGCAAATGAATACATCTCTGCCCTGAAGAAGATTCTACAGAAAGCTCCGAGTCGTGTTGTTGCCTACAAGGAAATCACTGGCCTCCCCCTTCCAAAATTCCCGGTCATTACTCGCTGGGGATCATGGATTCAGTGTGCTGTTATGTTGTGTGAGAATTTTGACAAGATTAAGGATTTTGTGCTTTCATTGGATCCAGCAGACGCAGGTGCAATTTCCAAGGCCCAACAACTTCTGCTACCGGAAAAAATACAGAATTTGGAGACAGAACTATTTTGTGTCCATGGTTACAAGTACTTGACTGCAGCTATCAAACAATTGGAAGAACAAGGTCTCGAAAAGGAAAAACAATGGGATATTTTCACTTCAGTGAGGGACCAGTTAGAGGGCTTTGCTAAAGACAAACTTGAGTCTAGTCTTCAGAAAAATCCGGACGTTGAGGAATTTGCCACATGTGTAGAGTTGCCATTCCGAGTGAATACAAAGTTTGCCCCACTGGTTTCTGTGGATGTCGAAAGAAGCTTTAGCATGTACAAAGACATTCTATGTCCTAATAGAAACAGGCTTATTTTTAAAAATGTAGAGATGCTCAATGTCTTGAAGTACAACAGCTTCCTGTATTTTACTGTTTCTGGTGAGTGATGATTTGATGTGTTTTTTCGTAACTCAATAACTGTTAATAGAAGATAGATTTTTTTGAATTACTTGAGTAAAATAGCACCTTTTTGTCCCCTTTTTTACCTTATTTTAGCACCTTTTACCTTCCTTTTTTCATATAAAATTTGCACCTAAAAATCCTAACCCTGATGATAATGATGATGATAATAATAATAATAATAATAATAATAATAATAATAATAATAATAATAATAATAATAATAATAATAATAATAATAATAATATCTATGGGATAGAAAAGGTGCATCGTTCTAGAAATGTAATGTCGGCACTAATCTCCAAAAGACTTCAAAAGCGAGATCATGGTTTTGTAGATTATAATGTATGGGTAAATAGCTTTCACATAAAAATATTCTGTAAAACTACAATTTTACTACAATTATTGTATTATCTTCCCTCAAATAATGTGCGAAGCTCAATTTCTCAGACACTATACTAGGGGCGGACTGCCAAGAATACAATTAACACAATACAGGCCCATCGTTTATTTTTTGCAATATCCTGTAATTTTAAATTAAATTTAAACGGTTCTTCCAATTTATTTTTCCATGATTTTATTGAAAATTTAAAATAATTTGCTGAATCCAATAGGATACATTAAAAATTTGCAGGTTTAGTTGACGAAAATAATGCTTACTGCTAGCTAAAGATGTTTTCCCACTTTTACTATTTACATTCATCCTTAGCATCAAATAATATTTTCTAAATTGATCTCGATTTAGAAAAGAATTTCCGTTCAATTTCTAAGCCACCTGAGCTAATTCAATTTCATTTAATATTGAACTGTAATAGTTATATAAATAAGAAGCATCAGCTAACATAAATAATATAACCTTAGTCCCAGAAAACTTTAAAGTCGATTTTTTTACTGTAATTATATTAGGAAGTTTCAAACGCTATGGTTCAGATATACTTTCGTTACATGTTATCCACGGTATTAATAACATGGCATTTGAATAATACCACCCAAGAGGACTTTAAATTGTTCCCTGACTTTGGAAAAAGACTAAACTTAATAACAGTTTGAATTCGATATATACAACTTAATTTCATTAGTACTGAATTGCTAAAACTCTAACATTAATAATAGGAAAACATAAATATAGTTTTCAAACACTCATGGCACTCTGCTCCTGCACCACAGTAGGGAAGCACATAAATTTCGGTTTTATACCTCGGTCACTAACTACCATAACATGCCTGTAACTAATAACCGTTCTCTCTACATAAACACAGCCCCAAAATCATCTGTGAGTATTGTACACAAATTCTTCCATAAATTTATTATTATTATATTACCATTTACAAAACATACATGGAATCAAAGAGACCAATAAGCAATTTAAAGTATAAAAATAAATTTAATATATCGAGGAGTATTAGGGCTTGTGCAACAGTATAACAAAACTTAGTACATTAAAAAGTTAATAATGCTGTACGTTTAGACTGAGCAGAGTTCGTGTCCGGAGGCTTAATTCAAATGTTAAAAGGCTTTAATGTTAGAGAAAAGAATCACAGCAAATATTTAAATTGGTAATGATATATTATTTAGAGATGGACAAAATAGGAAACCAAATTTTCTACTGAACGAGTTCAAATTAAAAATATTATATTTTCTTAAAATGATAAAATATTGACATTATTGAGGTAAGCATATTTTTGAAAATATCTTACGAGTTACAGTCTTGGACCTTAATTTTTTTTTAATTTGTACTGAACCTTACAACTGCAGTAATATAATACAATTTTTATTATTATACTTTCATTCCGCCTAGAACAGTATTTTTGAAATCGTGATTTATTTAGTATATTTAGTATATGAATGTAAAATATACCAGCAATACTATTAATAATCATATTAACAATAATAATAATACGCTAATAAAAGAAATAATAATAACAATAAACATAACTGATAAGCTGTGCCCTTTACAACTTGCGAAGAAGCTAGCAACTTCACTTATATTTATAATAATGATTTTCGTTTTTAAAACTTGTTAAGCTTTCGATATAACTCAAACTTTCTGATTTCTGTCAGCAGTGAGACCACTGGAGGCGCTTCTGTAAGTCGACTGATAATACCAAGAGCCGTGAAGAGTGACAGTGGTGTGTACACCTGTTCGCTTTCCAAGTACTCTTCAGTGGTGGTGCATGTCCATGTACTCAATGGTATGTCCTATTTAATTGTAATAAGGGAACAACATTTTAAAATATCTTCTCTGTCTAGCACACAGGTAAGTGGTATTTAATCTCAGCTTTCGGCAAGATACTCTGTTGCAATCATCAGGGGATATTCCGATGAAATGTGAGACAATCAGTGAGTCAGTACTGGCGGAGTTTGTACTCTTGCTGAAATTCCTGGGAGTAAGCTAGTAGTTCTGTGAACAGTAGACCTTGAATTAAAAAATCTAAGATATGCTAATCATCTTGAAACGGAACCAAAGAATAAAAGTTCTTACACTATCGTCAGTTTTAAATTCTTCAAGGAACATTCGGTATAAATTTGAATAAAATCGAACAACACGTTTGGTCGAGACTGTATAACAAACAAATTTACAGACAGACAGACGATATGCCGGTAAACTCTTAGATCTCAGGAAAAAAGAAACCAGTACAAAATTTTATACTAAAAGCTGGAGATAGTTTTCAAATTTCTATAGCATGGACCGTTTGAATGAGGCTGTAAATTACATGAAAAGGAACCATTAAAACAGCCATCAAAATCCGAATCAAAAATTAAAAATCCTTATACATGCATCATGTTTGATATGATCAAGGAATATTCACGTCAAATTGGTAGAAAATCAAATATGGCGATTAGTCGTAACTGCGTAACGAAGAAATTTACAAACAGACGAAATGCCAGACGTTCAAGTTAAAACAGGACCTACTTTCGCTTGATCAATTATGTTCTCCTGGTCGTATATTTTTCGATTTGTTTTGGAGTTATTAGTCTCACTAGGAGAAGCTTTCCAGGTGTTTGGTATAGCTTTTTTTGGAAAGGCTATCTTGTAATAAACATATTAACCACTCGAAATTTGTGACCAGCTCGCTGCAATCTGCCGAACAATCATATTGCGTGGACTAGAATAATAGACTCCAAGGCTAAGTCCATCTTTTACAGGACTATGTAACACGAAACAGACCCTTCGTAATATAAGATGGGAATTGAAGAAAGACAAGTGAAAGTGAAACTCTATTTTATTTGTCTTTACTTAACCTTCTCCGAGACGTTATGATTTATACTCAATTTCTGATAGTGGGACTGAAAACTGGAGAATTCTTAGGGACTGTATTGCCTAAAGAGTAGGAAAAAAAGGCCTGGGTGAAAGCAAGAGATTATTAAATAATATTTTGGCATAGAAATTTCGGACCATTCAGAATAATATTTGGGAAGAGGGATAATGCCCACATCCCTTTGGTGGAATGAGATGTCTAAGGAAAGGTATTCTGCTGAAATAAAAATAGATTGCGACATTCTGAATGAGTTTGTTAATTTTTTACTTTTAGCATTTTAAGTTACTCTCTCTGTGGTTTCATTTTATAAATGTATCAAATGCACTTGGAAAATTACCCGATTTTTTTTCCCTTAGTTTCCTTAAATACCTTTCGCTTAGAAACAGCATCCTTTGTACACAAGTGCCATTTTTAATAGATATACTGTACTTTAAAATTGCCAACTACATTATCTCTCAGTCAGTTAATCACAAGCCCCTCAGTTTAGCTTTCTTTGTAATAACAGAAATAAAAAATTCACAAGCGGTTCCATACTTACGTCCCGAAGATTTATAAATATGCGTTATTAAATTACGTATTGGTTGCTAAAATTTAAAAGGTACAAGTTGAATTTCTATATAATTATAGATGTGTGAATATGTCGAATAGTGCACATATTTTCAACGCAATCTTGTACTATTTTCAGGGGAAAAGCAGGCTGCAGTTCAGCATGATACATGGGGAAGCAAAGGAAGTCTGATGGCAACGAGTCATAATTTGCCTTTACTCCTTGTTTTCGTACTGAGCTTCACGTCACTTTAATGGATTGATTATCATCCCTTGTGAGCTTCTATAGACTTCAAATTAAACTTGTGGTTATTAAAGTGTGACATCTGAACACAGTGTAATTGTGAATACTTTATGATGAAACAGTAAGACACAATCCTTTTATATGAACTTCGAGACCAAAATTATTATTTATTCAAATATGTCAACTTTTACGAACAAGCCATATTCGATTTCATGGATTTGTAAACAGTGGTCCATATCCATACAAGATTGTAGAGTAAGAAGGTAGCAATGCTTTAGATACTACAGTATGTAAGCATTATGTAATTATATGTCTTTGCCGAATTGGTAGCCAAACAATTCATAATCAAAATATTGAAGTATTCTTTATTTGAACGCTTTAGAAATATCTTACCTTTACAAATGTGGTTATGAATTACGAAGGACGAATTTAGAACGTATTAAATGTTTTTATTGTTCTTTCTCACATTTGTTATTTATTTTTCTTCGCTTTAAGTTAAGTATCAAATTCCTGCACAGTTGTACACAATATCAAGTCCGGTTTATAAACAATTTACCGGTTTTGTTTAATTCTGAATACAGGTCATATTGACCATATTCGGTTATAATTTTGTAAAAAATGGAAGGTGATAACATAATGCAGGTACTTGTAAATATGTAATGCAAAATCAAATAGTTTGGTATTTGCAGTCTTGTGGTCAAAACAATGAGCGCATTATAAAACTTTGGAAAAAAGCATATTCACAGAAAATTATGAAATAAATAAGTGTAATAATAATCTGACAGATGCTCTCGATAATGTAAACAAAATTAAAGAAACGTCAATTTACTATAACTTAAAACATTATTAACTTCTTGTTATTGAGAAACAATTATATTTTGTTATGAATTACAATTTTATGATCAAAAAAGGAAACGTGATAAGGTCATTCATTAATTTTATTCTGAAAATATGATCCCCGATACAAGAGTAGATGAAATGGATAGTCAAAAGCTGATGGTTTAACGGGTGCTCTATGGCTCACATACTATTTTGTACTATAAGAAACATGCCCATTTTAATTTTAAGTAAATTAACAAAAGAATATATTTGTATGACAGAACGAATAATATATTGTTGAATTTTAAAATTAATTTACTTGTGAAAATTAATCTGAAATCCGTGAAATGTTTCCAATTGTTTAAGTTAGAATAAACTAAACTTAATTTGGTCCTATACTTGTTTTTCAACTTTTACAGTGTACAACCATGTTTGAATTTATTAAAAGTCTTTGTTAGGTATAATGTATGTGAGAACACAATATAATTATAACCTTTAATCTAAAAACAAAAGCAAGTGAAATTAAAATAAAATAAGCTCAGCTACCTTCAAATAATATCAGTTTGTAATATATTTGTTCCACTTTTGAAGCATTTAAGTTTGGTACATATTATAATTATTAATTCTACCTTTAACTTCCATCATAATGTTATTCGCATTTGTTTCAGTATATCTTCTAAATTTTCAAAATACTTCAAGAGTCCTATTTCTTTCGTTTCCAAAGCATTGAAAATGAACTTATTCCAAACTGGTAGTTATGAGTACAATAACTTTATTTACTGTTAATATAAAGATTAAGAACAATTTATATCTACATTTATGGATATTTTACTAGTCACTCAACAGAAATTAGAACTACAGAAATTATAAATTTTTCATTCAGTACACAATTTTCTCCTTTAGACATTTAGTTTCAAAATTATCTATATGAAACACTTATTTTAGTTATACAAACAAAGACTATACTTTAAAATCGAAAATGTCAATCATGAGAAGTCAGGAGTGTTCGTTTATACTCAACATACGAGAAAATTTCTGCTATGTTATGCATATGTGTAACATGTTTACCAAAGAAGCTAAAGACAGTGGTCAGGAAAATTTATATTGCCGTTTAATGTGATGTCTGAGAAATATGTCTCTAGTGTTGTTGTAATGTACATTTGTCAAATTTGGATATAAATATCAGTATTGTATAAAATGTAGTTCAGCCATTTCTCAATAACATTTCCCAACATTTATATGAAACTAATTTTTATTTGTGGAAACCGTAGCATATTTCTGTGGTTTGGCTCTAAAAGGGTCAATCTCAATTACAAGATCTCAGCAAAAAATGTTACTTCTATAAAGTCAGTAATCTCAAAAGCATGTTTTATGACATTGGGCCTTTTAGAACCAAGCCACAGATTAATTGTGCATATGACAACTATAGATTAGGCCAGAGGAGAGCAATTTAATTGTTAAGGAACTAATTTTCATTCCCAAGTCCATGGGTTTTGTACTGACCTGTTGGGTTCTGTTCTAAATAGTCCCACCTACATAGAAATGTAGGCGTGTAAAACAGCTCCTGCGGTAATAAAATTCCCGTACAATGGACTAGGAATTCTGTGAAATAAACATAACAGCCAACTATAGTAAGTTGACTGAAGAACCAAACCTAAATAAATAACAATCAGTTTGTATCACTCTTGCATTATACGAGTGATGTGATAGAATACGATAGACTTACTTTCTTTCGGCGTTTCCGAATTGCCTCCTAGTTTAAAATACCGTCATCCGAAATTGGCTTCCAAATATTTTTGGATATGTACCTACAATTAGCTAATAAATGGCTGTTAATCCAGTGAATATACAAGTTGATTATTTTTATATGTGTTAGACTTAGTCATAGTATTATACCTAAAATTTGGGTTGAGTTTTTGGATTATAACTGCCGTAAAAAGTGCTATGATTTTTTTACATTTAGAGGTGAATTCTCAGTTCTATTCCGCTCAATCCAATATTTTATTTTATTTTATTGATATTTTAATTAGTAATCAAAATAACACCCAATATCAAACTGAACAGTAAGAAGAAATTAGAAATATTATTGAAGAATACGGACGACGTGCTATTACACGGTTTTTAAGAGAAAACCAGCACACATTTAAATCAACCTATTATAACAGCCAATTTGGATTCACCCCTTTCTTTTTTACTTTAGATTATGTTCATAAAGTAAACGGTCTACAACTTTCTAAATTTAATCAATAAAAAAATTGTCCAAGGATTATTTCCCATTAGGTAATTGGCGTGAGATACCGTATAGGCTAATAAATTTGAAAATGTGTGACCCAAATTCGTATCATTCGCTTATAAAATCAGATCATTCCACATAAATCGCAATTTTGAACTTAGGCTATGGTTAGAATATGTTTAACTCTCCAATAGGTTCTAAAGTCGAAATATATGCCTAGGTATGAATAGAAAGCTGTAAAATATACTATGAACACGGGGAAAAAACATTACAATGAACGTTAAACTTCATAACAAATTCATTACAGTGTATGATCTAACATCGGCATCTTATCAGATTTTCTTTTGAATTTCAGAAACACACAACACAATAAAATCTTCTGAGCTCTTTTGGAAATTCAACAATGGATTTGCTTTCAAGAACTGGCTGGACTATAATCACTTACTAAAGAGATTGTTGTACAAAGAAAATGTATATAACATGTAAATTTATATGAATTTCAGGTTGTCGAAATAATAATACGTTTCAAATGATTTACAACATCTAGGAAAAAGACTAGATGTACTTGTTATTTTCAATTCTGTGCCTGCATGTAGTGTTTATGTTGCGTGCAGGAAACCATGGGATGGAAAATAAATAACTCATGTGTCACAAACAGTTTAATTTCAGTGCACAATTCCCATTTCATACCCATCTGATATCACGTATTAAGTTTAACGAATGTTAGTTGTGGAAACCTATATTTTGTTATTACTTATAAAAATCTTAATTACGAAAATTCATAAAAGAGAGAAATAGAGAGAGAGAGAGAGAGAGAGAGAGAGAGAGAGAGAGAGAGAGAGATAGAGAGAGAGAGAGAAATTATATCTTCTTGTCGCAATCTTGCTTACGTAACTTGCAACAATAATATTTATGATATACGGTGATACGAAATATTACAGTTGTGATAGGATTTGCGTTACTCTGTAATTAAGGATAATGTTTCACCTACCTTAACCCTAAAAATATAAATCATGTAATTACACGTCCAAATGAAACTATATTCCACATGCAAAAATGTCATTCTTCTCAATATGGGTGTGAGATCTGATCTTTAACTTTTTAGTTAACTTTATTACTTCGGGGAATTTTTTTCTGGTGAGGTGGTTTTTGAATAAGTTATGTAGCAAATTACATATTTCACAAGCTTGTCAACATCCAAAATACAACGAAAGTGTAAGGACGAATATTTAATATATATTACAGCCATAAATAATATGCTTTGAAAATAACTTTGATAAGCCTACATTTCTGATCCTTTTATTAATAGGGGTCTTCATAATAGAGAACTGCACCAATTTATATTTCCCAATTATAGGTCCTGTAAAATATTTTCACGATTCGGAGCTCTGTTACTGGCCAGTATTGTTCAAGGCAGGGTATTCCTATACTCTTATTGTAATATAATAATGAATATCATGGAACGTAGTCTTAATCTTATTTTCTTCGGGGAAAAGTGAATATTAAATAAAGAAAAATTTCACGACTCTCTCTACAGACATTGTAAATATTACGCTGTAAAAATTCTATAAGTTTGAGAAGTCGAACTGATCCAATGGCTAAGAAAAGGCCGAACGTGGTAATCTGTGCCCTCTATCTCCAAACAAAGTGTACGCAAGACAACTTATGCCTAAGGGAATTTTCTTAGGGGGAAAGATTCGGCAAAAGTGTAAAATCACCAAATCATCTTGGGAATGACTTGTTTTGTCAACTGAAGACTAATAATCTGACTCTTGAATTGCATTATTGTCTTAGTATCTTTCATGTCTATTCCTAGCTAAAATTGTATTTACGAGGGTCGTTCAATAAGTAATGCAACACATTTTTTTTCTTAAAGCAGGTTGGTTTTATTCAGGATTCGAATACAACATATTATTCCCCAATCTTTTGGCTACAAACCCCTACTTTTCAACATAATCTCCGTTCAATGCTACAGCCTGAAGCCACCTTAATGGGAGCGCCTGTATGACTGCATGGTACCAATCTCATTTGTGCGGGACTGCTTGCTCATTATGAGGCTGATGGTGAAAATTTCTTGTCAAACATTGTCACAGGCGATGAAACAAGGGTCCATCACTTCGAACCAGAAACAAAACGGCAATCCATGGAGTGGCACCACACCAACTCTCCTTTGAAGAAAAAGTTCAAAGCCATACCCTCAGCTGGTAAAGTCATGGCTACGGTCTTCCTGCACTCTGAAGGGGTTACTCTGTTCGATGTCCTTCCTCATGGTGAAACGATCAACTCTGAAGAGTATTGTGCTACTCTAAGGAAATTGAAGAAACGACTTCAGTGTGTTCGTCGCCACAAAAATGCAAACGAACTTCTCATTCTCCATGATAACGCAAGGCCTCACACAAGTCTGCGCACTCGTGAGGAGCTCACAAAACTTCAGTAGACTGTTCTTCCTCATCCACCCTTCAGCCCGGATCTCGCACCTTCTGACTTCCACCTGTTTGGCTCGATGAAGGGTGCACTCCATGGGAAGCACTTCGTGGATGATGGGGATGTTATTGATGCAGCAAGATGTTGGCTCCGACACAGACCAGTAGAGTGGTACCATGCAGGCATACAGGCCCTCCCATTAAGGTGAACGGAGAGTATGTTGAAAAGTAGGGTTTTGTAGCCAAAAGATTGGGGAATAATATGTTGTATTCGAATCCTGAATAAAACCAACCTGCTTTAAGAAAAAAAATGTGTTGCATTACTTATTGAACGCCCCTCGTATATACTGAAGAGATAAATGTGTAAATAATATATTTGCAATCTTACAAAAATCTAAAAGTTCTTGTTAATCCTTAAATTAGCAATAACCTTAGACGTGCAATGTCATCTTTCAGAAACACCCCAGGACATTCTCTAGCAGTAATCTGTTGGGGATTACCACAGTGTAAACATATTATTTATGATTATTATTCCACTATAAAAATTAAATTCACTGCTTATAACTAAGCATAAAGAAAAAATATTACTGCTATTTGAGCCACTTAAAAAAAATGAATGAATGAAAAAGGCTATAGTTTTTAGCCGCTAAAGAAGACAGGCCAACTTTATTTTCGAATAACACTTTTATTTTATTCTTAAGACGAACATTTTAACGAATTTTTATTAAAATCCTTTCTAGAAACAGGCTGAGGAGCTTAAGGCAAATGGCAAATGAAGATGTGTATAATATTCATACAAAGGAATTCACTACGATAGGTAAATTTACTGTGATTGTTCGCATAGGAAGTTTGATGATACATTCACAACGGAAGGTAATGACTTACGATTTGTGAAACATTGGTCTCCAAGAGTCACTTTTACGACTCGCATATAGCCAGTACCATTGCATGATTTTGTGCTGTACTAGAAATAATTGTGTTGATACCGTCTATCGAATTATCATAAAATGCATGTATTACGCCATACTTCAATATTTGACGAAAGTATTCTACGAGAGTAAGCTAAGTTTACTATAATTATAAATAATCAAATATTTATCAAAGATCTCGATCTGTCAATATAATTTAAATTTCAAAATGGTGTTTCGACTTTAGTCATTCTTGTTAATGCGTGTCTATACTATAAATGCTGTGCTATCAGATTGTTCCAAATAAGTAACATAGTTTGAATATTTAAAGCATAAGCTGGTGATCTACATATTTTTAAGGAAATTAAATTAGTTTTATCTATGTAGGGCTAATACGATTATCTATTTACTTTAAACCAAGACTAAATTATTTCAAATATTATTTCTTAAGCCAAGAAAATTTTTAATAATAACTATAACGCTAGTCAGATTTAAGTACTGCCATGTGCTTCAGAATCCCATACTAATTCAAATACTGTGTAAGATCTATTGCAGGAAGCTCTTATATGCAAGAGAGTTTAAACTTTAGCAAAGTATTCGCCAGCGTTAGTAAAATAAGCTCTGAACCAATCTCTCTTTATAGAAAGTTGATCCGCAGAATGGCAATAGCGCACAAGCGGATTACACTTTTGGTGGCAATGACCCAGTATAAAAACCAACACACTACATGAAGAATACACTAGTCTAAATGTTGCCATGTTTCTTGGAGTTTGGAATCTACGTTTGAATCATAGCCTTTAATTTTCACGGAAATTACCTCTTTATTGAAAACCGCAACGGGAAAGTTTAGTCTTTATTTTTTCCTCGGTTGCTGTGACGGAAAAAAGAATAGTCTGATATTCCTTATAAAATAAAGCGCTGTTAAATTCAGGTTTAATTATTTTCCAAGGGACAAAAAATATTTAATTTTTTGTCTGTTTCTACCGAAGAAATAAGCTATTATTGAAATGCCGAGTTATACTATTTATACTCTGTATAGGCTAACTGTTAAATCGTAAGTAGGCTACATCCAATATCCCATGATCTGAAACCTATGATATGTTACAAGGATGTGAACCTTAATGAGAGAATGACTTTTTTACCTAGACTATCACAAAGCTTTGACAGAATTAAGTTGGAAAACTTGTTAAGGTTAGCAAAGCTCCAAGTTTCCCTCTATCTCAAGTCACCTTAAAGTCGCAACTCCAAACTTTTGTAACAAGCAAGAAGTAGAGCCTGAGGTTGCTGGGAGGTCAAACTCCGCCACTGCTTAAAGGTAAGTTACGTATATAGGCTTTGAAACTTAATGGCTTTCTTATCCATTATTTCAAGCCAAACTTTGTAATTTGTTAGTAGATGCCCTTACAGTAGGAGGCAAGCGTATCAGTCCATTTTTTAAGATGTCATTATAAGACTTCTCCTTTTGTCGTTGTTGAGGGAAGCGAAGATAGAAAAGACATGTTTTAAGTTTATTTAGTCCGTCTCACTGTTACATATATGCGGATAATGCCCTAGAACTAGAGTAAGACAGAAATATTTGTTTTTTTCAGTGCCGGTTCTAGAACAGACAGTATCTACCCATCCTACTGTCTGAACCATTTGTGCGCCGACTGTAGTTACGAAATATAATGTTTCGAAAAATGTTATAACTGAAGATTACAAGAAAATAGAAACTGTTTTATCTCACTCGGGTGTATTCCACATTTTGTAGAGAATAATCCATCCTATTTTTTACGCAAAAGCACCATGTTATTAGCTCTTTTCTTAATGAGAACTGTATTCTTTCTCATGATAACTTAAGGTAGATAAAGGTTCTGCAACCATTCTTTTATTTCTCAAATCCTGACATAGACTGACAAGGGTACGTAGAATCTCAGTATACTCGAGTTTGTCTGCCATGGTGGTTGAGGAACTATATTAAATTTAATTAAAATTGTGTTATATAGAAATATAGGCCAGAAGATGTTAATTCCAGTGAATAGAATGCATACAATGAAATGCAGAAATTAACAAAATAAAATTACTAAAACCAACTGTTAGCACCAAATCAAGCTGTTATGTAAGATTTAAAGAAATAATACGATAATGCAACGCATCGAGAAATTAAAATGGTATTTATAGACCCTTAAATGTTTTATAGAAAAATGTAAATCTATTCACAGTAAGAATTCTGTAACACAAAATTATGTATTTATTATGAATTATAATATTTTATTACATCATTTGGAAAAATACGCAAAACATTCCACTTCCTTTCTCAGTTTATCATAAGCTAGTGGTATATTAATTTCATGCCGAAACAATATGTAACTAATAATTTAAAATTATATCTAAAATTATCAAATACATGGAAAAAATAATTATTTTTTTAATATGGTACACCCTATTGAGAGCAAACCTGTTACATCTAATGGAAAAATTTAGTAACAAACGTATTTTATATACTCTTATAAACCCGAGAATGAAGTTAATTAACAGAAGCATTTATATTAATTTAATTTTGTATTGTATATGGAATTCATTCCTATTATTCGAATGTGTGTAATTCATGATGAAATTAATTGAAATTTGCGTTCAGTAATAACTTACTTTATAGGTTTATAGCATCAATGCTTGATTCCATTAATTAAATTTCGATACACAAAATACTTCATAAATGAGAAATTTCAATTACGCGTATTTAACGAAATGATTTTATTTTTTAATCGCCCTTGTCGATTCATTACATTTCGTAATGGCTTCTGAATTTTAGGTCCATTCCCGCTCATGGAATCAACTTTTTGTAAGGTATTCTAAAAGGTAGACAACTGGTCTATGCAGTTTATCGTATTGTTGTAACTAATAATTAGGGGGCGGATTTCTATGACATAAAAAATAGGACATATGCATGCTTTTATGACCTAAAAAACATTAAAATATGACCAATAAAATTTAAAATATGACTTTACCACTTACACATTGTGTATACTTTTTTAAGTTTCATTACAATACATTTTATTAAAATATAATGTCAATTATCCAAAATATCTGTAAATTCTCAAAAAGTATCATTATAATTAAAAATTTACAAAATATGATATGAAACTTCAAAATTTCTTTAATATACACATAAATATGCCAAAAATATGACCTAAATATGCATATTCATACTAAATATGCTACAACAGTTGAAAATTTCCTAAATATGCAGTTATATGCACAATAAAAGTCGTTCCATTTTCACCAGGATGCTTGGAATCTGGTTTAAATTAGTCGGAAACCTGAAATAATGCAAAGAGGAAAAATATGAGATTTCATAGAAATCCGCCCCCTACTAATAATCATAAACATAAATGTGATCAACTTGATTTAATTACACTTCGTTTTACTAATACGGTAACGAATGCAATACCCTCAGATTATTTGGTTCTTTGATATTAATATGTTTACCCATTCATTTTTGGGTAAAGCACAGAAAATGAAAAAATGTAATGGAATAAACGTGCATGTGACCGATAAACGAAAAATAACAAATAATATCAATAGAAAATTAAAATGAGTACATTATAGTGAACGGGTAAATGAAATTACGTCCAGACATAATGAAAGTTAGGTACAGAGCCCAAAAAATGGGATAGCTGTCAGTTCATAAACATTTATGTATTTTGTGCAGAAATGAACACGATATTAAGGTTAAATTGCACCAAACAAGGCTTTTTAATTATATGATTTGTAGGTCATGTATACAAGTAACCATTCGTAGGCTACATTTACTGAAAATAAAATTCGCCTTATTAAAATGAGTATTGTCGTGTTTGTAAGACTACTATATCACAAAAACTGGGTCAGCGAGTGAGGCACATGACGCATTCCTACTAATAGCCTATGTAGGCCTATGTATGCATGTTTGTATGTACGTATGTATGTATGTATGTACGAGGGAGAATCAAATGAAAACCGGAATTAATTTTTTCCCACTATTTTACCGCAGGAAGAATGTTTGCTTGTACATTATTTTCTACATAGTCCCCTCCCAGTTCAATGCACTTACGCCATTGGATAGGAAGAGCTTCGATACCGCATGAGAAGAATTATTTTGGTTGACGCCGCAGCCACTCCTTCACCATCGATTGAACGCCTTCATCATATTTGAACTTCTGCCCTCCAAGAAGATCCTTTAATGGACCAAAGATTTGGAAATCTGATGGTGTTAAAGCGAAGGGGGTTGCAGAGAGCAGTTGTTTTGTTTCAACATGATAACGCCAGTACTCATGTTGCTCGTACAACCATGAAAACCATCGACGACATATGCTTTAAGCGCCTCCCACATCTGCCATATTTGCCAGGTTTGGCACCATCAGATTTCCACATCTTTAGTCCATTAAAGGAGCTCCATGGAGGGCACTCGGCGGTGCATGAGTGCCTACAGTGTCAACCAGAATAATTTTTCTCATGCGGTATTGAAGTACTTCCTATCTGATGGCATAGGTGCATTGAACTTGGAGAGGAGTATGTAGAAAAAAATGTACAAGAAAGCATTCTTCCTGCAGTAAAATAGTGGGGAAAAATTATCGTGGTTTTCATTTGATTCTCCCTCGTATGTATGTACGTTTATATAAAGTAGATGTTTCACTTTACGGTTCGGAGGAATATTTAAGAGGATAGTCTTGCATGTCGGCTTCCCTCGGCAAACTGGCCTCCTAAAGTCTTGTTTGTGAGAACTAAATTTTACATGATAAGGATATTTTTTAAAAGTCCGAGACCTGAAAAGTTTCAGATGAGCTGGAGGAAGAAACGGGTAAAAAACTAGTAAAATGGTATGAAGAACGAATTCGAAAGGGTGAATAGCTACTTGAGTGAAGTAAATATCCTATAATTACATCCGTTGTTCAACGAAGAACAAATATAAAACGATGAAAAATATGATACTAGGAGAATTTTCTTGGGTACAATAAATCAGAAAAACATTTGAGACATCTAACTTCAGAATTCTCTGCGCTATTTTTAATTCTCCTAGGCAGGGTTCCCTTGAAAAGTCCACTGTACAAAGAGCTGTTTTTAATATTGCACACAGAAGCTAATATAAGGGTTGCATTTTCTATCAAATTACTTCTCCTGTTCTTCAAAAATTGTCTGGAAAAAACTTACACTGAAAGGATTGTTATTTGTTACGTCAGCCTCCACAAAACCTGACTGATGTGCTTACGGTCTCTTGCTTCTTTAATATCTTTGCTGATGTAAAGCAAATTTAATTAAACACTAGTGAACTTTCCCACATCTCCCCTCACTTGCAAGTTTTCACAGGACATGCAGGTGGTTTGTTCAGCAGTTGCTGTTTAGAAAATTGGAAAGACTACACCGAGAGAACAATGCTCCAGTAATTATCTTGTCTATTTCCTTATTACTATCTTAATTGAATGGTTCCCTACATTCAATGAGAAGAGAAGAAAATATAATGAAGTTAGCTGTAGTGAGCGTTCCTTCTTGACGTGCTTTAATTGATTCTAAGGGTTCCCTTTTCAATTGAAGGCGGTAGTTAATGAAAAATAAATTGATGTCTAAATAATTATTTGACTGTGAGTATACTAAATTATAATAAAGGCTAGGTATGACCACAGGGTCGTACCAAGGCATTTTTCCTTCTGAGGTAGTTGTAATTAAACGCCTGGTTTCTGAATTAGGTGCAATGTAAACAGTCATACAGAGTACCAAGTGTTTCAAATTATTCTAATCGTTATATTTAAGTTACAGATATTGTAAAAATATTAATGTTGTGGCTAAATGAAACAAATCCATTTAGTTTAAAAATGAGACTGTACATTATAGTTAACTAGAAAGGGGAAAAAACAAGATTTTATCTCATAATCTAAATAATAAAGTTCAGCTTCTTCCTTCTTGGGAACAATCGTTGGTTTATCCTTGCCTACTTCCACCGATACAGTTTATGCTACAAATAAAAGATTTCACTTAGAAGTGATGAAACCAGGAATGTGCCTACGATACTTGACACATTGTCTTTTTGAATGGCAATGATAATTCGCTGTCTTAAATAGTCTTTAACTCGAGGGTAGTTATTGATTTCTTGAAGCATTTTCCGTATGTTACTGAACAGATTCTTGCTTTTGAACACCACGGCTCAAAGGTTTCCACGACAAATAGTGCAAAAATATAGCTATCTATAATGTCACCACAAATGTTCCTTTTAATATGAGCATCTGATTCAGTTCCAGAACCATAAATCTTGACATTGTAGGCAAATATGGCACTGCGACTTTATCCACCCATTAAGGCGAATTCTCATTCCTTCATGGTAACCATGTCAGGCCATCAGGTCGCTCACTATCAGAACGGCTGATTCTTACCGGTTCCAAGATAGAGGGATTGCCTACAAAAGTCAGAGCTCTTTTGAGTATATCATTTTATGAGAAGTGCCTGGTAAATGTCGTTTAATGCAGCTCAGCTACATTGATAAACTTTGCACCATAAATACATTTATGCTAATGAGTAGTCTTGCGGAGCTATTTGTTAATACTTAATTTATAAACAACTAGCTTAAAAGGCCCGGCGTCGCCCGGGTTTTTATTTTGTTATTTGAAATTAATTTATGAAGGACTTTCGATTTTCAAATTCTAGGGTCTTGTACGTATAACTTGAAATGAGGAAGAACGACTTATCACACTCAAACTATTCCCTCTGAAAACGCTAGTTATAGCTTTTTTTGGCTCACAGAGAATGTCGAATGTTGCATTCAGTTGCTTCTACACACCATGCCTGGGAGGGGTTGAAATAAGAAGGAACATAAATTCCGATTACATAAGATTGTATTGTCTTTATGGAAATTTTTATTTCTCACTCTTATGTTACTATTGAACCGTTTCGGAGCTGAAATTAATAACAAAGAAAATGCAATATCACTTTCATACTTTCCTCCCCCAAAACCTGGGACATAATATACTGCGGGCGTAGGACTGAAAATGTTCCACCCTATTCTGTCTTCTTGTAGATTTTTAGGGCCTATGATAAACATCCTACAGCTATGAGTGATAGGATTTTTTACCGACGTTTGATAGCATACTCACTGGCACACACTTAAGCCGTCCCTGCAATACGACAGCTTATTCTACATCAAAATGTGAAGTGAGAAAATATTTTCCATGTCCAGTGTAGAGAAAGTTATGTGACTGCTTCACATTGTGCTTTATTTTCTTGGATTTCATTCTTCAAGAATTATTTTCACAAATGTATTAATTACATCGATAGCATCAGAATTTGATAAAGCCCAGTTTTATGTAATTCCCAAAGCCCTATGTGAACACTCTAAACAATACACTGTTGTCATGATAACTGAATTGCATTTCATTTTTCAGTATAATATATTCAGAAATTATATAAATTTTAAAGGGAAGGACTGGTCTGCTTGAATTTTAGTGTTCACCGCGTTACTTCCCGGGCTTAACTGGGTAATTGTGCAAAATTTCGTGCAAATTGTTCAAGAAATGTTATCTAAAACACTATGCGGCTTTTGAGCCTTTATTGGAGGAGTTTTCACTACATCAGAGTCTCTGTATTCACTACCCACTTTCCAGTCACTTTCCAGATCGGTGAATTCCAATGTCAATTTTACAATGTCCTCTATTGCAAGTCTTGGATATTTTTTAAGAAATCCACTAAACACATTCAATATTATTTCCTTTTGTCCACTTCGCAAGATTAACCTCTCTTATTTTTAATTATGCCACTCGGGCAGGGTTGAATTTCAGTCATTATGATTAATGCTTCTCGAAGACTGGTGCCACATTTCGCTATCCACTGAAATTTATATGTTTTTGTTTGTTTGTTTTATTATGAAAACATGTGAAAGCGGAACTCTCAAACTGTGAATCACTGCCTTCTAAACTGTATTACTCGTGTAATTCTCGAGACGGCGGTGCTGTGAATATGTCACACTTCTTTTGTCACAGTTCAATTTTTTTAATCTTTTTTTTATGTAAACAATTGACAGCAGACCTCTCTAACTTTGTCTAACTTTGCCTCATTTCATCACATTTCCGACTTTTTCCCGTGGATTTTCCAAAAATTTTCTTTCGTACAAACCTTCTCCAGACAATTACGATTACAACAAAACAAAAATCAGCCAAATCGGTCGAGTCGTTCTCAAGTGATGCGGCAACAACCCTTTTGTAAATTCATTTTTATTAATATAGATTAATAAATTAATTAAAAATTAATTTCAGAAAATTTTTAATGGCTATTGTCTGCTTACTTCGCTTTCGTCGATTTCGCCTAGCTATGTACATGTGTACACACTGTCGTAACTTATACCTTTCAGCAAGAGTTCCAAAAGTAAGAAGTAAGTATTCTCATTTCGGTTTCTTAAATAATATTAAATAACAACTAAACCTTATGGGAATGGCCAGGACTACTACTAATACCGTTACCGCTATTACTTCTGCTACTACAATTGCTGTTCTTCGTGGTCTCATACAAGGAAAAGCGCGCAAGGTTCATATTACGAGAATAAAATCGTGAGTATATAACAGGGAATTCATTAGTGACCCTGATGTATTGAAAAATTATTAAAAAAAAATTAAATTAAGGTGGATGTTTAATTTGACCACTGATACCTCCTTACGCTAAAACTTTAAACACCTATAACAACTTTGTTGGCAGCCATGGTCTGAATAAAGTGGAGAAGAAAATGTCAAGTTAGTTCATGGTAAAGTTAATTATCTACGTATATTCTTTTCGGTAAAAATCGAACTTGTGTAATAGTAGTTTTAAAATTAAAGTCTGATCGTCATCTGATCGCGTAGGAACTTACAAATTCCATAAATCGTTTTTCTGCTAATGATCATATGACCTTAAAAATCTTAAAAATAGCTACTTGCGTCAGCGCTCATAATATTATTTGAAACAAATCTTTGTAAATTGTCCAGAAGATAGATACGAAGCTTTGCCTTCATCTCTACACTTTTATGGTATCTAGCAAATATCAACAATAGGTATTAGCTTCATTAATACTGATCAAGATATTTGTGAATAGGCCTAAAGTAGCAAACGCAACATGGCTTTCGTAAAATGGCTCAGACTTTTTCTATCTACAGTTGTCAATGAATACTTTTTTTATGAATGCCTCCATTTTATCTAAAATACTATGAATGTAAATCACACCAGGATTAAAATAATTACATAATTTCTTAATTTTCAACTTCTTTTGCTTTGACCAAGTTTTTCTGTTGCATGGAACCATCATCAGGGCATCAGGGCATTACATGATGATGGTCCATGTAACAGAAGGGCCTAGGAAAAAATATAAGAGGTAGTGAAAAGAGGTAGTATGTACTTATTTTATTTAACGAGAACAATGGTGCAACTCAACATGATTTTAAACACTAGGAAGTCATATACAGAAGAGGTCCTTATTAATTTCATGAATTTGTATATCTATAGAGCAAGGCCTGAAAATACGATGCTTATGCAGGGTAATGGAATATCTTACATGAAGTTCCTATAAATATGAAGTGGCAGGCGGAGTAAAGTCAAACATGAAGCTGTCATGGGTGAATTCCCACTTCATCATGTCTAGCTCGCACAACTCAGGCAGTGGTCTGGATGGTATTAATTAATGACACGCAGATCTCATCTGCCTTACTCCCTTATGTACTGAGTTAACAGAAAATTTGCATTGTCAGCCCAGAATGTGAAACCAGCTTGCATATCTAATGTGGCAGGTTGTGTATTCTTCCAGCAGGTATGTTGATAACATCGGGTAACGTTATGGCACAAGAAACCAATGGAAACACTTTATTTATATCGGTCTTAATACAGCTAAGTTTCATATTGCCAACATTGACAAGATCGTTAAAGTGCGTAAGAAGTTGTCCCTAGCAAAAAAAAAAAAAAAATACGCGTGAGTTTTAACTAACGAAATTTCTAAGGTGGGTTGCAAAAAATTTGTAAAAAATAAAAAATAAAAAAAATAAAAATAAAAAAATAAAAAAACGTGATGGGTAACTACAAATTTTAAGGCATATATCCATACACACCTTCAGATCACTACCAATTAACAACACATCAAGCGCTTTATTTTTAGGAAGTCGATTATTGTCGCAAAGATATTAATAACATTCAATACGGTCAAACAGAACGCTTCTCCATACTTCTTTAGAACGTGTTAATATTTCCATACTTCTATAGAATTAATATTTTAACATCGCAAAGTATATCCAATTTAATGTTTAAGGCCACTGCACTCGAAACTGTAGATAATTTTAAAAAGTCAAGTGCGTTTTAAGTAATGCCATATTCGTGCATGATAATAAAAACTAAATTTATTTGGCGCCTTAGGAAACTGAATATATCCTAAAACCTTGTAGATCCATTTCTATTTTCAAGTAATTTAGTGATTCGGTTTTTTCTTGCAAGTCGATTCAGCGTTTGAAACAGAGAGTGATGTTGCTTATAAAACTTTTTTTCTTTAATTTTGGATATGACCCAGGATTTTAGAACAAACCAATTCCACGCTTGTAAAAGGAAGTGACAATTCTATCTAGCAGGAGGCGATATCACTAGAATAATAATTTGAAGGAATCTCCAACCAGACCAACAATAATGTTACTATACCATATTGCTGTATAAAATGCATAGCTAGAATATTAGTGACATAGTCATATCATTCACTAAATTATCACAAGAATTTCAAGGAATAGTACTTTAATTTGTGGTTATAAAAAGGATAATATAATAATAATAATAATAATAATAATAATAATAATAATAATAATAATAATAAAGTAGTTCTGTTATCCTTTACTCCACAGCCGATTTACAACGAAAGATTAAGTAGATAATGAATGGTTAATGGTAGATCATACTAGAAGAATCTCGGAGTTCAGCATGCCCGTTCATCACCACCATGAACCCCTGACATTTACATTTTCTGCGAAAACTGCGTGCAGTTTTTGTTTCTGAGTCTCATAGACATTGCTTAAGAAAAATATTACCATTTTGCAGACTCCGAAATGCTGAATGTTTTTCCTGTCACTTATTGTTCTTACTACGTTTCTCAAATTTGGAATATTGCAAAACCGGCAACTGTTTTTGTGCCCTGTTGTCTTAAGATCATACTGCATTTATCTTTTATTGCTTTCTCTTTTTGAATTTTCACTGCTCTAATTTAAAGGTAAAATTTGTGATGACTACAAAAATAAATAAATATATATTTTATTTTTTCCTTCTCTCTGTATCTTTCTTTATTTCTTTCATTTTATCTCTCTTGCATTCTTCATTTCCTTCTATATTTATTTTGTATATTGAATATTGAAATAGGAGCACCTAATTAAATTAATTATTTTTTTAAATACCCTACAGAGGCTCAATAAGGTTCCAATTTCTTTTAATTAGAATAGCTATTGAGGCATTATTAAATGTAGTATTCTTTGAAAAAAACTGGCTCAATTTATCTTAGGCGATCTATAATCTTTGATTATCTGATTAGATTTTTTGTACATTCATTAATTTTTTCATTAAACTGATATCATCTCAAATAGATTGCATTATTTAATGTGTGAAATTGTATGTATTTATGCATATATTTATGACTGGCATTCATTTGCAACACTGCCGCCGTATTGTTGGCCTACTTGCAGTGTAACAGAATAAATAATAATAATAATAATAATAATAATAATAATAATAATAATAATAATAATAATAATAATAATAATAATAATTACAGTCACAGTTTTGGTGCACACTAAAATGTTATTGCGTATTGTTCAAGGTTAGCATGTTACTGGTTCGAATTAATTTAAGTCTGCAGTCATTCAGCGTCAATAATAGAAGACCAAAATATAACGCGACTCACACGTTTAAATGGTAAACATTACACTTTTTTATAAAAATGATTGATTGGTGTGACTTAAAATTAACAACATTCTGCACTGTTCTAGTTCGAATAGCCCGGACTTATAGCTAAAGTGGCGCTCGATATGTAGGGGTAGAAGTCTGTGTAGTTTTCGAAATTGTTACCAGGTGGCGGTAGCGTACAGTTGAGTTGTCTATGAGTAGTTAGGCCATCAAGCAGTAGATGGCAATGATATTCAGAAATTGTGTAGCCCTTTTTAATCTTTATTACTAATGTATTCTTTTAGATGTGTTTTGTACCTTATATTTATTTAAAAAATGACAGTAATGATATTGGCAGATAGTTTTAAATTTCTAAAAAATTACTAACAATTGTGGGAACATTTTCCCTCGCCATTCGACTTTGTTTTACATAATGTACGACAAACTGAGTTTCACCATTCAGCTTTATACCAGAACTTTTTGTTGTCCATAGTTTACATCGAAAAGTAGAATATCTACTACACAACTATACCCTATTATATTACAAAAATACAATCTTGCAACTATGGAAAATAAACGAAGTAAAGCTGAAGCAGTGAAAAAAGTTTCTTTGGAAGCAGGAATTATTGACATAGTAACCATGGTTCTTTAACAAGTTTTATAAAACACTGTTATACCTGTATTAAATAACATTATTAGGTTTCTTTAAACGTGTAATAATAATGTATGAATTGTTTTCTTTCTGTTTATTTGTTTCTGTCGCATAACTACGTAACATAATTAGGGTTGATATGATTTGTCAAAGTAGCAGCCCAAAATTTTTGGAAGCAATAATAAATAAATAACAAGTCATTATAATATTATTATTCCCTTTTCCTTATTTCTGTAATTAAAGTAACTGAATAAATGGATTTTATTACAATTGTTAATTAAATACTATATTCTTAGAAATGAAAGTGACACCATTTTCGGATATACTACGTAAAATTTGAACAATTTGATTGTTGTATAGTTCCACACTGAGTTATGAACAGAACGCGTTTAATTATGACTACTACAAAAATTGAAATGACAAAATAACTGTCCCAATAGGCTGTGTGATTTGAAAATAGCTGAGACGAAGTATCTATATCAACTAACCAGTTATGGAGCTACAAGTACTAGTAGCCTATCATTTTGCATTGAATAATGTGGTTAAAAATTGTATGTATTTAGTAGATGCATGCTATTAATTCATGTCACTACAGTATGCCAAATTTTCGGTCTTTACTAATCTTATAACCGTTTCATTGTTTTCTCTTCAGGATGGGCCTATGTACCTCAATACAAATATATGTTACCTAACTAAATTGAATATTCGCATTGCCACTTCTTTTCAACTGCGTTCATAAGCTCGTTTGGAGTTCTAATGTGTCTGGTTGATTTGTGTTGAAGATTTGTATTAGTCCACAAGGATTTTTCTTCGTTAACCTGAGCCATACATTAACAAATATGATTAACAGAACGGAGAGACTAAAGGTCATGCTCACAGCAATGGAAATCCTCTGTATAAACTTCAACAAAAGGTTAAAGATGGAAAAAAGTACCCTAATTTCAGCTGGAAGATACCATTTATCGACTTTTTTGTCCGACACCCTATAAGTTACAACATACAAGAACATAAAGATAATAGACAGTAAATTAATTTTATTCACTTTCAATTGAATTTTACCAATACCACAGTTGGAAGTGAAATTTAACCTCTATGAGAAGCTAAGAGAGAAATAGTTTGTTAGAATGAGATATTTTTCTTCGTTAAAGCACAATTTAGGCTTAACTGCAATAAATCAAGATAATAATTAACATGCACAAGTTTTGAAAACCGTGGTATGGTTTTTATGGCCTCTTTTAAAATCGCAGCTCGCCTGATGAAAAGTTGATCACGTTGGAACAAGTCCAAGTTAAATCGTGGTTTTTACGCAAAACGTCCACATGCATGCTCCAGTTCACGCGAAGAAAGAAAGTTTAGGAACATAAAAGACACTGTGCACCTTTATAATTCAGTGAGCAATAAATTATTAACTGCTAGTTCAAAATATTTCCTTGGGAAACATATGGGCCCACTACAGTATCTATAGTCATAGTTCATCTTTATAACGCTCATAAGAAAACATATCACTGCATGGATGTGTTCCGTTTGAAGAGAATCTTGAAGAATTTGAATGAGATGTTATTCAGAATATAGAGTAAGATATCCAAGGAGAAGGACCGGCATCGTATTGATCACATTCCAGTGTCCTCCAGTAGCTGCCTAATATATATATATGTGTATTTAATTATTTGTTTAACCTGACTGAGTTAAGGCCATAATGCCTTCTCTAGGTTACCACTCAGACCGGAGGAAATAACGAAATACAATACTTATACAACTTACTTGTAATAGAGACTACAGCTGGCTTACAATAAAAAAGAACCTAAATAATACATGGAATTTAAATAAGAGAATACAGTGTTGACTCTTAATCTTCTAAGTGTTCCTATAAATTAATTTGATAAAATTGAACTCTTATATTGTTTGGCAGCTCTGAGATAGCTAGGCAATGATTTCCAGAAGCGAATGGTTGTTGCTGAAAAGGAATACGAATAGTGTGAAGTTCTATTTAGAGGCATGGATAGTAGGGGATTAAGCTGAGAGCGCGTGCCTAAGTTATGGGAGGAAGATAGGCAATGAAAACTATTGGAAAGGCAGCTTATGTATTGAGGTACGCAGAATTCTATAGAACAGAATGAGGCAATGGAAATGTATTAATTCGCACAGGCGTGAGTTTATTCTAGCGATGGTGTTATGTGCTCATATTTACGAATTATATATTTTACCTACGCATTATGATCACGTTGCGATCTTTGACTAAACTTATTGTTTAAGTCAGAAAGTAGGAAGTTACAATAATAAAAATGTGGAATTTCTGGAAGTTTTTTATATAAATTATGGCATCTATCGGCTTGATTCCTCTTCTATGGGCATTATCCACCAAATCCCAGGAAAGAAAAGGGACTATTTTCAAAACGTTCTTGCAGAACAGTACTTGCCAGTACTTGTACTGATGTAAATTTCTGAATTTTAATTTGGAAATGCACAATATAAATTTTTCCTTGTATCATACAGCTGTGGAATAACAAAAAATGAATTCTATGAATTCTATATCGCTACAAACATTACATAATACAACGGATCTCAAACCAAAATATCGCTGATGCTGCTCCACAATATTGAATGGCAGCCATTAATCGTAATTATAGAAGTGTCCATACAATAGTTTGTGTATTTGTGGATTATAAGTACCGATTTGAATGAGTCAGTACTAATAGGATTGTAACTGGAATACCACGTACAGTTTTAATACTCTAAAATATAATCCCACAATTGTTTAAACTACATACTCAGTAGGAGTGTGTACAAGTACCGGTACTGTATAAAAAAATAACATGTTTCAATATGTTTCTTGCTAAGAGATTAATTCTCTACAGTCTACACCATAGGCTGGCAAGTACCAAGGAGCATGATAAGTGAAAGAACGGGCAGAAGAGAAAGAAACAGGGGTAAAAAAGCTTACTGTTTTGGACAACATCGGCGGAGGCTGTGCAGATTCGTCAAGGAAAAGAATAAAAAAATATATAATTTTAATATTATAATTGCATGAATTTTATTTATGTATCCATAATGCACTATGTAATGTATAGCAAAACAACTTAACTCTTGCATTTTTATTACTAAACAAACCGAAAATAATTGCATTTCAACGAATGCTATCTTTTTTAAATGTCGAGTTGAGAATTAAATCTGACTTCATTATTGCAAAAGCTAAGTTTTGTTTCAACAACAAAAGCTCGTCATGCAAACACATTTTTATTTTCTTGTATCGTTTAACAAATAGTTGCTCACATACATATAATTATATATTTACATATGGATGTGTGAGTGTGTGTGTGTTGATGCTTCCATGCCCAAAATCTTATTAGCTGTTTAAACTAAGAATGGAAGCAGACGTAAACAAAGTTCAGAACATCTGCCTCTCTATTACGCCATACGAGAAAAGTATTTTAGGGAGATAGATGTACTTGTTTTAAACACTTTAGGGTTGATATTTCGATTATAATGTCTCCATGTCATCATAACATGTTTTGTTTTGTGGCATTTTGCTCGCCTATGGTCTACAGTCTATGGGTTGCTGCAAAACCGATCGGCCCTAATGATAACAATTCATTAATTTGAAAACAATGTATAAACCCTTTGTATTACCCAAAGGTCTACCATGATTAATTATTAACAATCACGGTGCCAGTACAAATACTAAGTCCAGTATACACGAAATAGCTGTGCCTATAGCTGTGTTTAATTCATTATCCACTAGTTTAGTTCAACCGAGTTACACGTTAGCATATCAATGAAGAAAAGAAAACGAAAGTACAGGCATCGGATAAATAACTATCTGTTCACATCAGTGGTTTTCAATGCATGTAGCTAGATATTAGATCTACAAAACAACGTCTTGAATAGTTTCTAGACAGCCTATTCTACAGTACGTGTTCTGACCTAACAGAACGCTATTCTCAATTTGCTTTCTGCCATAAATCTTTTCATTACCTACCATTTCTCCCTGCTGGAAGACAACCATCTGTAATAAAATGTAGCTATTTATTACTTACACCTCTCATGTTTGGACTCTCATTTCAAAGAATATAGTTAAATATCAGTCTATCGAAATTTTTACAGCAAAACTACCCTTGTTAACGCTTTTGAAATTCAGGTGAGTATGGAAGCGACACAAAAGAAATATTAAGAACATACATATTATCACACACAAAAGGCAAATTGAGAACAAAAATGTCAAAAACAGAAGACACATTCAGAACATAAATATCCAACTACTGTCCTTTAAAACTGAACTACGTAGATTAAGGCATGACCGGCGGATTCCCCAAAAATAGAAACCATAGACCCAACAACGATATCGTTTTATCCTACATGAGTAGAAACGATTCCTTCTTTATCGATTTATCTCTGTGATGACTCGAGAGAAAAAATTTCCTTTGTAGTTGACCTCTCTTCTGAGTGCTTTCAGAAAGAATCGTGCCGAGGATAATAATTAGCACAAAATTCCAAGAACACAATAATAAAAGTTCAAATTAAAAAGAATGTAGGAAAAGGCGAGAAAGCTTACTTTCTCTGACCGAAACCTAATACTGCATATGGCTAATAAACTATGTACTCTCTGTTTGCAGTGTTGATGTGCTGTTTATATACGATGCAAATAAAGTAAAACAAGGCATTGTTTATGATAGCATGCATAATCTAGTTCATCATTCTGAGGGTTGAGCGATAGACTTCGAAACGTGACAGCTATGACAACCAGCAAACAAAATGATATAAGCGAACAACATAATCTCTTTTGTTGGAAATAAATCTCATAGCAACAAATGCATGAAGCTTACAAATGGAAGTTAATATATTATATTTACATCTCAAATGCCTTAATACCGTGTAGGAGTAGTTAAATAGTTCACCGGATTTTTCTTCAGTCTTGTTCCTTCGACGATTGAAAATAACAATTAGTGCCATGCTCTGTATCAAAGTGATGTAAACTCTAATATTGAAGAGATTAAAAATTTAATGTTGGGACCATAATTAATCTGAGTCACTCTAGCAGTATGCATTTTAGATTGCATTTATAATATCTGAATCTTCTTGAATTATATATAAATATAAATATATATATATAAATATATATATAAATATATATATAAATATAAATATATATATATAAATATATATATATATAAATATATATATATATATAAGCCTTCCACGGTGACTTTTCTAAGCAAGGTGATGCTTCGGTGGTTGGTCATTGCCTTCCGTGAAATGAGACCGTTTGCACGGTAGGGACAAATAAAGTGGTGAAGTTAAACTATGCATTATCCAAAGGAAATTAGGTCTATGTATCAATTTTAAATTCTATACATGCTTAAGCCCATATCTATTCTGTCAATATATTTTAGAGAGCAACGGACGTGTGGTGTTATGATACTGGTATATAAAGAAGAGATGATTTGGAAAATTTTAATGAAAGAAAGACAGCTCAGGTTCGAAAAAGATCTGTCAAAATTTGGGTTAGCTGGTGTGGGGATGAGGGATAAGTTTAGTGTGTTTGTGTTAATTTTTTTCTTGCACTTTCCCTCCCCCCCTTCTCTCTCTCTGCTGAACGAAAATCTCTCAATAAATCACCTTTGAACCGCTTATGAATTTTGATTTCCCATCTCATTATTTGTAATTTTTTATGTACGTATTGTACGCTTACGATCCTTAAAATAAAATTAATTAACTTCAATGCTCTTTTCTTGTGCCGGACTGGTGCAAATGTTTGAACTATGTTATGTAAGAAGTAATTAATATAATAAACACACTAACTTAAATAGAAAACTTGCACAGCTGTTAAAATAAGTAATTGTAGTTAATTTGATAAAGAAAACTGTAAAAGATATAATTCTCTCATTATGAAAGTCTGTTGTAAGATTATGATGTAAAAATTTACAAATGTGTACTATGATACACTAGTTGATTAACCTTCATATGAGGAAATTACACAGCAAACCAGTTATTGCACTGTAAACTGAATTTGCGTTATTGATGTTAAAAGTGTTCTGAGCAAATGGGATTGATATTATCTTAACCCGTCCTTACACACACACGAACTTCGCTTCCAGTTGAATTGCTACAGTTATGACGCGTACCGGTTGACAGTACCGATGATAATGTTACATCCCTGGTAACGTCATAAATGTGTGCGTTATGGTCCATAACTGTATTAGCGAATTGTTAACCCAATTGCTGTCATGTCGGCCGGATTCCATTCAAATTGTCAGCAGCTGCAATTTGATGGCTCGTGGATTCGAACCGCAGCAAACGAGGTGAAGTGCTTCAGGCCGTCAATCAGCAGACTGGGATGTCAAATTTGATTTTAGACACCATAAACCCTGTCCCTGAGTGGAAGAACCCAGATAATCATCTAAATATGACTGTGATAAGACGAGTAATGTCCAGCCATAGTGAACATTTCAATATATTACAACTGAATGAAAAATAATAATTTATACTTACTCAATGAAAATAGATAATTCCTAAGCATACTAAAAGAATATTCTCTATCTTATAAAACCCGGAGATTCATTGCCGCGCTTACATGAGCCCGCCATTCAGTCGCATTCTATGCCAATACTATCCAACCACCCCTACTTCCTTTAAATCTAAACTATTGCCCTGCCACCTTCGTCTAGGTCTTCCAAGTGGCATATTCTCTTCGGGCCTCTCACTATTTTTTTTTTAGAAAAGATATGTCTTTCCTCCCCTGTGCTCACAACGCGTCCATCCCATTTCATCCTCCGTGATTTAATTACTCTTATTATATTCTGTGAAGAGTAAACGTTATGAAGCTCGTCATTAAGCAGTTTTCTCCAGTCTCCGTTTTCATCTCTCTTAAGTCCGAATATTTTCCTAAGAACCCATTTACGAACACTCTCAGATTATGTTCTTCCCGAAGAGTAAGGGACGTCTGTCATCAAATTAAAACAACCGGCGTGACAATTGTCTTATAAACTTTTATTTTTAGATTTCTGGACGACGAGAAGATAGAAGTTTCACAATTCTGAAATAGACAAATAATAATTACCAATAATAATTATGGTCAACTCGGGCCACGGAAGCTTACGGTTATATATTAAATAATAATTATATTAAAAATGAAATAATAATTATTTTTAAAAATTGTGATGGAAATTTTCTGCTTATGATTGGAGATCGGATTTTACGCAATAAAAACTTCAAGCAGAAGGCACTAAAATATTGAAAATAAGCCATCAAATAGGCACCATCCTTTTATTTAATCTAATATTTTTAAATAAATACTGGAATTAGAAAGTATTGTAGCCTTATACAGTATGCAAAATGTGTGTGGACCGCTTTTCTTGAACATAACTCGTTACTTCAAAAGTGCTTCAAAGAAGGTGATCTCCCTGATCACAAAGTATGTTAGTCTACATTATAAACACCCTGCACAAAATTATGTACCTTTAACTGCAGTTTAACAGAATAAAATAATATACTTTTCATAAAACCTCAGGAATTGTCTAGCGAAACAATTGCGTTTGTGCTTTGTACAATGGTACGCATAAACACCATATGTTCCATATTGCAACATGATTTCACTTTAAGGGCTATACTTGATTTGGAATTGTGAAGAGATTCCCGAACGTTATTTGAAGAATGAGTACATTCTAAATCTCGGACGCAGCAGTAAAGGTAATCACTGGATAACAAACAATCACAAAGTACAGCCAAACATGTTAATCCAACATACTGAGTTTCAATAGAAATAGTGAGTGAGTCGTTGATAATTAAACTGTCCGGGGACAATGCACGAACAACGAAATGAGGCACGGAGTTGGTTCTTTTCTATACAACTACGCTTCAGTGCGATTGGAATAGTAATTTACTTGTATGCCCCATGTTTTCCTTCTAGCTTTCCTTTATCTTTACCCTCATTGTTTCGGCTTCATAGTGCACTGCTTTAACTCCATTTACGCGAACTGAGCAGCATTATTAGTTTTTTGCAACATAGGTAAAATGAAATGGAATGTGCTATTCATGAACTTCAGAAACTGAGGAAAAACTTAACTGCAGCTCAATAAAAATACAATGGGTATTTAGAACTATGAAAAATCATTAGAAGAATGTTTAAACGTTTCGCTATATTTATTTAAATAAAAATTCGTATATAAGCAAAGAAATCCGTTTGGAAATGAAAGCTAAAAATCCAGAACATACGTTTCGCTTATCTTTATACATGATTTTGCTATCTTTAGATACCTAAATGGCAAAGTACAAGGTTTACTCAAAAAGGATCAAAACCCAATTGTTTCTAGCTGTGATGGGGGAAAGAAAACTGTATTTTATAATAAATAAACATGTAATTTTGCTGTCTTTACAGAATTAGTACCATTATACTGCGGTATAACAATTAGGGATTACAAAGTAAGGATGGAAGTAATTTTGAGAAGTAGGAGTTGATCTATGTTTATACCTTTTAATAAAAATGATTAGACCATAATTGATATTAAGAGATGAAAAGCCCATGTGGAGTATAGACCTAATGGAAACAACAATTACTTCCTTATTAATCTACTTGTAATTATAATAGGCTTATGACTAAGGAAAATGGAGAGAGTATTTCTGGAATCATTACTCGTGATGGGAAATTACTTCCGAGTAGGAGATGCTCTAGTGTTTATTCAAGTTGTTATTGAGTGATATATTAATCAAGAGAAGAATGTATTAGCTTACCTGAACTGTTAGATGCGAGTGTACCTGTGCGAAGGAAAAGAGCTACACTAAGATATATTAAAAATCCTAAAAGTGTTAACCAGAGTGCATAATTTTTCACTCTCGACACTTGAAGTCCTACTGGAGGTAACCGGTAAAGCGCAAATATTGATGTCGGAAAAATCAGTTACCAGCAAGAAGAGATTATTCCCAGGTGCATGGGTGTAAGCGGAAAAAAACAGTGGAATGATAATAGTCGCAAAATTCTGAGCATCACGTGGATAAATTGCGATCGCAAAAATGTTATATGCCGTCAAGGACAGAATAAAAATCGGGAACATTCGGGAGATCCCGAATTCAAACCCCGTGGCTGGCCAAATTGAATTTTTGTTTTGCATAGGGTCGCTAGCGCTCGTTTTGTTAATTTCGTTTCTGCCCGTTAAGTTCTACATACAATCCTCAACCTGAAAATTTGAAATAAAGACTATGAATACGATGAAACTGCTTTTTTTTCCAATGCCGTTGTAAAGGGATGTTTCTTCCACTTCTCGCAATCCATATGCAGAAAAGTTATTAATGAAGACCTAAAAAAGTTTCATACAATAGGGAACACGATTTATTTGTAAGAAGTGAAATCTGACAATTAATTTAATTGCCATTTTTACATCTTGATGATTTGGAAGAGATATAGACACATTTCAAGGAAGCATCAGTGTTGCAGAATTTATTAATTTCATTTCCCTAGTGTTGGTCTAAGCAAACTGCATAAAAATTCAGCCTAAAGCACTAGTCTAAAAACTTAACAGGATTTAACAAAAATCTGATTGCTGGAGACGTAGAAATTAGAGTTTCACTTGACCTTTTAGTAATAATATCACAATATGTGAACTCTAAAAGTTACAACTGAATTAATCAGTATCAATAGAATTCTATATACATAAAAATATAAGTAGGCCTATATGAACTGAACGTTCATGGATTTATGTTAAATAATTTTCAGAGAACCACGAACGCAGGATGCCCCTACAAAGTCCAGAGGATGCTTGTCACTCATCATGGAAATTTTCAGAAACTGTAAGGTAATATCAGGCAGATAATACTGTCATCAATCAATCAACTCTTGGGAGTACTTCGCGTAGGATTCCGTATCCAGTTTAAAAAATCACAAATTTACAGCAGATTGAATTTATGGTTTCAAACTATTATAATATAATAAAAAGAATGGGGAGAAATTACTAATTACTTAAGAGCATTAACTTAAGTTATAGGTTAAAGTTTCAGCCCGAGAAATAAAAAACGAGTACAATAAAATTCAAGTATAATAACAGTATAAAAAGCTGAATTTATGTATTAATATATGCAATCATCAACTGAAATCATCTGTGGATTCTTAGTTTGTAATCGATGAGGATAACCTAATAAAAATCCTCCCTATTTACTTAAATCAATACTTCCCTACACGGGAAGAAGGAGGAATGTCAAGAATCAAAGTTTTGAAGGAAACGATTTTTAAAGTTTGAGTACTCAAAGCTCAGATGTATGAAATCAATAATGAATACATTTTCAACCTATAGTAACAATAATGCATTTTATTCGTCATGTGGTGTGAATATCAACTTCTGACATTACCGAAAAACTTGTAAAGAAATCGTCAAATGCAATAACATGCAGAATAATATAGGGGAACAAGGAGGAATGTCAAGAAATCCAAGTTTCGCAGGAAGCGTTTTTCAAAGTTTGAGTACTCATATCTCAGATGTATGAACCTAATAATGAATACATTTTCATTAAACTATATTAATGAAAATATTTAAAGCATTTACATATTTTCCTACATGATAATTATTGTGTTAGTAGACGTTATAGTTTAGCCGTATAAAACCATTAGATATTACATTAGAAATTTGAAAATAGGAATTCTTGTTGTTTAGCCACATAATACCTTTACAAATTGTTTCGTTACAGATTTTGAAGTAGACATTGTTGTTGTTTAGCCTATAAGAGCATTATACATTATTTCTGTACACATTTTGGCATTAGACTATTTTTCAGTAGCCCTAAAGTTTAGACATTATGTCATTTATCCTCAGTGGAGACATAGAAATCTACTATTCCAGACCCACTGAAAAAAATACCTACATAATATCTACTGGAATTTCACAATTTAATGTAACTGCACTGTACAGTATTATGACCAAGGTGTGGTTAGCGTCGCTGACTACAGATCCACAGTTCCGGGTTCGGATTTTTCTGAGGTAGGGAGGTCTGGAAAGGGGTGCATTCAACCTCGAGGTTCAAATTGAGGAGCTACTTGATGGAGAAGTAGTGGCTCCGGTCTTGGAAACCGCCATTAAAGTCCGTGGGTGTCGGCATGCTCACCACATGCCCCAATCCTGCCATCTGCATATTGTAGATGATGCAGCGGTCGGGTGGTAAGCTTAGTCCCTTCAGGGATGTAACGCCAAGGAGTTTAGTTTGGTAATATGTTATAATTGTAATTGAATGGAAGGCACTGTGATTCTAATTTCCCAGGATAGTTCTAAATAAATGTAAACTATCGTTGAACTGCAAGATACAATACAAATGAAAGAATCAATGGTGGTATTGAAGCTGTCAACAAAGGAGGGATAAAATCATTTAATCGGAAGTATAAACAAGTGAAATGAAGAGTATGTTCTCTTCAAGATTCTTCTTTCTTTTATAAAAACATTCATACAAAACACGCTTCACTAGGGTCTGCCCATGTACCGGTAACTACTTTGGACTCTTCTGATCTGAATATTTATCCACGGATATCTCTATGTCGTCGGAATGAAAAAGAGAAAAACCAGCATTCAGCTGTAGTTGGGAACAGTTTTATGATCGTCTCAATTACGTTCATGTAGCTGCCTTTTATTAAGACTATTGATATGTCCTCAATACGGGTTTATATAACATTTTGTAATCAACGATTTGAATTCAGAACAACGGTTTCAATACTCTGACAACCAAGCTGTCTTGGTACTAGCTGTGGGCGGCTGTCTGCATACAAGGTGTTGGTATTTTCAAAACTTCAACATTGTCTCGAATGGGTTTCAAGAAAATATAATAATTATTTATCGACCACTGAAATTGCTTATAGTCCGCATTATGATGAAATTACATATTGTCATTATGATTTTATGGATCCAAATCTCGTTTAAGACATTAAAATCCAAATTATTTTTTGTTCCAGATTTACATAAATTTTTGTACTATTATTGTACATGTATGGTGGGCTACAATGAATTTAAACATTCAAAATAACACTATAATTTTTATATGTTAAAATGTTAGTTTTAATTTATCTATACCCGTACTAAACAAGTTCTTTTTTAGATTCTTAATAAATTATATCCTGAATCCTAAAACAAACGTACATGACGTAGTCTTCCGTGGTAATGATGTTTTAGTTTAGTACATGTTCGACATATATTTTTAGTAGTTACAAAAAGTTGTCCCAATATATACACCTGATACATAATTCCAAAAGATTCAATTTTTTTCAGTTCTACTATCGTACAGTTATCAGTATAAACAATTCTACCTGATTTTAAGTTAACCTTTATTTGTTGGATCATATCAGAAAGGTATGCCTTTAATAAAATTGTGGCATATTACTAAAATAGGTTATTGATCATTCTTGAAAGAATTATTAAATGAAACTAAAACGTGAAGTTTTACATTGGCAAGACCTTTTTGATACCTTAAAATTAAATTTCATTAAATATCTTTTTTTCTCTCAAATGTTTGAGCACAGTGTCCATATTCTAACCCTCAGCAGGGAATTAGAATGAA
This sequence comes from Ectobius pallidus, assembly GCA_964059195.1. NCBI lineage: Eukaryota > Metazoa > Arthropoda > Insecta > Blattodea > Ectobiidae > Ectobius > Ectobius pallidus. Next base: position 58,975,372 of record CAXKWD010000003.1, read on the forward strand.
GGAAATTCTTCTCGAGACAAAGAGATAATGAAGATCCTGTAAATCGCCTTTGTCTGTAAACTTTAATTTTCTAAGACGTTAAACCTTCACGCTATCTAATCACTCTGATTTGAAACAACAACCCCTGTGTTTTATTTTCCGTTTGCAAGCGCTTTTTAATGTCACTCCACTCTCGAGGAAAAAAATCAGGTATTCATAACTTAATCCTGAAGAAGACTCTAAATGTCTCATTAACATTTTCTCGAGCTAGCAAGAATGGCTTTCGCTGTACTTTACGTGCTTGCGGCTTTTTGTGGGGACGGTTTGCCATCCCCTACCCAACCCATTAGATCTATGAGGATTCTTTTTAACTGATTCTCTAACTCGTAGTGTCTTGCTTCCTTGGTTATTAGCAGTACAACTAGAAAGTTTCAACTTCAAAACTAGAACAAAAACTTTAATTAAACTTGTAGAAGCATGCGCGCGCACATTCTCATACACAGACAACGGCAGACAAGGGAGGAGAGAACTGTAGGAATAACGTTCCGTCAGTAGGCTGTTATTCAATGGGAGTCTTTTGGGTGCAGTTAAAAATTTGCTTTTAAATTACAATTACCACCAATGCTCAGTATTTAAAACAGTAGAAATATAACCATTTTTAAAAACATAACTTATCTTATTACAGTCAACATATTATATAAGTAGCATAAGCTACTAGTCTAGAAATGTAAAAAAGTACTTGTGAATATACATTAAATTAGTCATAGATATTACTAAAAGTTCCTAAAACTGTTAAAAAATGAATTTAAATTCCATAAAATATAAGTCTTATATTACAAATGCAGATAATGTAACACTTCTATGTTATGCACTTCAAATGCTTTTTTTTTAACATTTTTAAGAATTTCTAGTAACACTTATGACTAATTTAATGTTTATACACAATTTTTATTATATTTCTAGACTAGTAACTTATGCTACTTATATATTATAATTTTTTGACTTTGATAAAATAAGTTGTGTTATTATAATAGGTTACATTTCTAATGTTTTAATTACTAAGCATTGGTGGTAATTGTAATTTAAAAGCAAATTGTATAGGTCAGAAGGAAAATGAAAATAATAGAAAATTATTTGACCAGAAGAGCCCAGCAGGGTCAGAAGAGGTCCTGCCCTCTCGTTCTGCTTCATACATATGTATTTAAATAAATGTAAATAATGTTGGTTTCTCATAAAAATTGGAGATTACAAAATAATTGGTTAATTTATGTTGAAAAGAAGCCGAAGGTTTGCTATAAAAACAGGAAAAATAATTATTTTGCAGTGGCCGAGACATGTGTAGATTAGTGACAAATACTTGAAATATATAAGTTATTCCTGTTTATCGCGATGACATTTTTATTCGTCTTATGGTGCAGGAATCATCTACATTTTATGAAACGTATTTAAAACTTGTTGTTCAGTACATCATGGAGAAAATTCCCATCTTCTTTAGATTTATAAACAAGGCGTAAATATTTAAATATTTTCTTTATATTTTAAATAATTTAAAAAAAGTAATTTAGGTTCATAGTTGTTTGCTTTCACAATATTCTGTACATATTTCAGGATTCTGTTATGAATTTACTGTGTGGTAATCAGATGATAGTATTCGATTAATATAACACAGTAGTTACAGAAAGTAAAACACTTGGGTACAAATGTGTAAATATTTTGTTTCTATTATCATTTTTATTTTAGAAATAATTTAGGCTAAATTTGCTTGCTTCTACACGTCCTATAGAGGCTTACGAATAAACATGCTCCTAAATGATAGCTGTCAATTTTTTGTGTGGAAAACAAATACAAATAATAGTATTTGAATAGTGTAACATATTGGTAATAGCATGTACTTTCATCAAATGAACATAATTTGAAAGAAGCTGGAATGTCAAAATAAGGTAAAATGTATGAATTGTTTTCTTGTGATTATAACTGTAGGCCTAAATGCTTAATATTTTTAACGTCAACTTTCTTTAAGAAGTAGGTCTATCCGTAACATAGGTTCATACTTTTTTAGAATTATATATATACTTCAGAATTATGATTGGCTTGGTGACTATTGTTATTAATACTGTAATTGCAGTGAATATTTTTAATTGCTACAATTTGGACTACATTAAAATTTGGTATAGAAGTATGAGGTGCTCATATTTATTTATTTATTTATTTCCTTTTGTCTGATTGTTTGAAAACCGTTTTCTGGTTACATTTTTCTTCTCTGGAAACTCTTGTTAACGAAACTTAGTTTTGTTGGCGAATGTAATAGAAACGGTCCATGGTGAGGAGGTAGTAATAATATCATAAACCTCTTACCTCCGCTCCCACAATCACAAGTATTGTCAACATGAATGGGATGGGGAGAGAGTTGTCTGTCGCCGGAGGATATTTATCACTGGTATCCCACTGAAATATGGGTCAACCACTGGAGGAGTAAGATAATTCACTTTGGAGATGAAATTCACCCGTTTCTGAGTATCACTTTAATTAATTACATAGTTGCAACTTCAACAGACGTATATTACGTTATTACATACTGTACAGAGAAGTCGCATGATTAATGTCCATTTGCAAGGCTTATCTCAAGTCGGTATGTTCAAGTTACTCAGCTGGGTAGAGTCAGAACATTATGCGACATAGTTCACTTTCGGAACTTATTGTAAACTATATTTCCCAAACAGGGAAGAAGCTGAATTAAGACGTTTCTTCCTCCTGCTTTCATTACTACTTTATAGACTATACAGAATATTTAATATAAACGCTAAAAATTAAAATTAACGGGAATTTTTTTCAGATATTATAAAAACTGGCAACAGTATCTATGTTCCGTTTTACAATTTTATCACTACACAAGCATGTGCTCACGGCTTCTCCCGGGATTATTTCGACTTTTATTTAAATAATTTTTATTTAAATAATTTATTTAACAGAAGAGTAATTATAATACCATATTTATTAACACTTGCATAGTTTTTACATGAATTGCATGAATTACATAATTTTATTCTTAATTATATTTGTTTCCGTAATAAATATAAACAATTAAACAAATATAAGAAATCTTGTGCTTCCGCTAGGGGCATGAAGGTTCGAAATAAAACGATTATAACGTTCCACATAATCATGAACCTTATCCAAATCAGCATAAACAATTAATAATTAAAAAAACTAAAATCCCGGTTTCGAGGTAACTTACATTTCACTGTGCGATGCCCGGGGAAAAAACCTTAGATTCGTGTTTCCGCATAGTAAGTTTCGTCCAAGTCATTCAATGCTCTTTTCTCCCAGCGTTGCTATGGCAATTAATATCACTATTGAATACTTATCGTTAATAGGTGTCATTGTCTGTGCCTTCATCACACATCTGCCTAAGTAGTTGGGTGTTTACTTCCTCTCCCCGTACAATAGTTACTACAGGTAGAGGAAGTATTATTGTTGACCTCAAATTCGAAGTTGAGTTTTTAACATAAATGCATTTTTGAGGTCCTTCAATCCAAAAATACTATTTTCCGTTTTACAATTTTATTAGTTCACAAGCATGTTCTGTGAGCTTGTGTGTCTGTGAGCAGCCTAGCTCCAGAATGGAAAATCGAATGAAAAGAGAATGTTGTATTTGGGATACACATGGGGCACTTCTGAGGTTATTACAAGAGGATTGGCGACAACTTTCTCTCACTTTTTTGGGGACTTTACATGAAGAAATTTTCGATTTTCTAAAAAAAACGGCTCTAACGATAATTTTCTGAAAATTTTGCTTATACCAAGAGCTAAAACTTTTATTTGAAACATTTTTTTCGAAAAAGATCTTAACACGCGTTCTCTGCAATACGGAAAATCGGAGAAAAACAAAATTTTGTATTGTGTTAGGTACTTTCTGGGAATGTAACACAAAAGATTGGTGAAGACTTTCTATATTTTTTAAGGGAACTTTACATTAAGAAAATTTAGTTTGTCTCGATTTTCTCGAAAACAGCTCTTACGATTTTGTTTAAATTTTACACATGGGATCCTTATATTAAGAGCTAGAACTTATATTTGAAGCATTTTTTCTAAAAAAAAAATATCTGAAGTGTGGTTACAAGCCACCCATTCTGAATAAGTTTTCTTTGCAATATGGCCTCTTGTTCTATATCAAAATGTGAAGTGGGAAAAATATACTGGCCATGCTTAAAGTAAAGGAAGTTACGAGAGTACAATAATCAGTTTTTATGTGGGTTAAGTATCTTTCGGGGATGCGATGTGATGTGATAACGACATCCTCTTTATTTTTACAACCAATTAACGTGAATTATAAGCTATAATTATATTATACTAAGAGGCTAATTTTTATTTGGGCAGAGGAAGTTGTGTTAATTTCAAATCCGATTTTTATATATTAGATCAGTTATAATTATTCATAGCGTGGATATTTAACGACGGTACATGATGTTTATTTTATGGAATGACTTATGGTTGTATTTTAGAATTGTTTTCTGAAGACTCAAGTCAATAAGTGCCTATGTGACACGTTTTACGAAATTGAGTCAAGACCACTATATCATTGGAATCATAACATGGCAGGAAATATCAAAGTTTGAGCTGCTAGACCACATTTGTAATGTATTCAAATTTAGCCTGAAGGCAAGAAATGGCCATGTACGTGGTTCTTAGGCATTTATTGCCCAATGTAATGTAAGGAATGTAGGAATGGACAGACCTGTACTATAAAACAAAGATTTTTGTACACTTCTGAAAAGGTATCTTTAAATTTTAATCCACATCTCCCGAGAGCAATAATACCGCAAACAATTTCGTCAATATCATGTATAAATTTGACTTGGAGTCTTGTACTTACCCAAGAGATGGACAGAAGAAGGCCTTGTGCAGCACTCATAGCACTGCTGAACTTCATGGATCAAAAGGAGATTTCTGTAACAGAAAAATAAATGACCAGCTTAATCACCAATAACTATAATAATCAACAATATGTAATTATATGTTTTAAGCATTCCCTAAAAACAATATAATAAAAATAATGGGTTAATTATTTACAGGTAGATACGGAATTTACAGTCTATACTGAATACTTTCGGAATAATAAGAGATGTGCGTAAAGTTAAATCATAAGTTTGGTAATAACTAATAATATTTAATAGTACATTTTAGTATGAAGGAACACTCTAAAACTGCAGCTAAGCAAAGCTTTGTAGCATACGCCGTGCTGGCTTACCTTAAGGTAACTGTAAGTGTAAAAAATAATGGTTATTTATTACTGCATTTATTTATATTTTTTATTTGCTTTTCTTAATTTAACCTGGCGGGGTTGAGGAGCATCCCTTCGCTAAGAGACTTTAGTCATTTTGTAGGTCGTATACATTATGGCCTAAAGCGTGCTGTTTTGGATTGTTGGACTTTTGACAAGTAAGCTTTAACAATATATTCTGTGTCGAAATATTTATATTTAGTGATTGTTACTAGTGGTTTCAGTTACAGTTTCTTCACTTTCACATGCGTAAACCAATATTATATCATACCATCATTTATTCATGTCATGAGAGGTTGCGTTGGTTGCCATAGGAATATAGAAATGTAGTCTAATGTGGAAATTCCTCTCGGGTTTACAGTCAGTTGTGAAGTACGGAGTTATCCGACGTTCCAGAGGCTGAAGCTACCTCCTTTCTTATTATCCTGAGGTGTCAGTCTTACACGTGGGTTTAAATCATTATTCGAGCATTTACTCAACTGGAAAAATACATTAATTTGAATTGAAATTTAATATACATGATAAACAGGAAGATCTTTCTGACACCGGGACTTGAACACATGATCTTACATTTCCATTGCTGAAATCTGACAAATGAGTTAGCCACAATGTGTGATATAATGGCACAAAGTCCACCTCATTGAAAAACGTGTTTGCCATAAAAGTTATAAGATAATAATTGTCTCAAATCCATATAATACGCCGGTTATGTTATATGAATGTGAGACATGGTCGCTTTCTTTTCGAGAAGAACAATCTGAGAGTGTTCGAAAACATGGTGCTTACGAAAATATTTGGTCCTAAGAGAGATGAAAATGGGGACTGAAGGAAACGACGAGCTTCATAACATGTACTCTACACTGGATATAGTAAGGGTAATTATATCACTGAGGATGAAATGGGCTGGACATATTGCGCGCATGGGGAGGAAAGACATAACTAAAGAATATTGAGTGGGAGACCCGAAGGGAAAACACCACTTGGAAGACCTAGGTGGGAGGACAATAATAGGATAGATTTAAAGGAAGTAGGATTTGCGAGGGATGGTTGGAATTAGATCATGATATGGTTGAATGGCTGGCTCAGGTAAGCGCAGCATTGAACCTCGGGGTTCCATAAAATAGATAATATCCCCATAGCTTCCTTGGGAATTTCCTATTCCCATTGAATAAGTGAGTAATTAAGTATTGTGAGTGGGGCACTACTTTGTAGGGATTCATTAACCGGGTTCATACTGTAGGACTACTTTGAATAGTATCATTGAGAATAAAAAAATTAAGAAAACTACGAGTCATGCCATAACTGTTAGTTAATAATGCACGAAGTTACACAACACTTAAGGCCTAAGCTACTACAATAGTGGCCAAACAACTGAATAACTTGATATCTTAATTCCTTGAACATTTAAATTTGCTACGTACTTTTGTAAGACGGCATTGAATTAATTACTTATGTAGATTCTGAGATCAAGGATCTCAGTATTTCAAGAGTACGCATTGGTCTCATCGCATTGGTCTCATATGTGGGGAAGAGGGGGCTGTTCATATCGATCCCACTGCGTATAAAAGCGGGACCAGTATTATATAGAGTACAACACACATTATCATCATATATGTTTTTTATTAAAGCCACTATCATAGCTTCCGGTATTCAAAGCCATACACTGATACTAGTACAGAAGACACCCATGTAGGCTAATTAAGACCTATATAATTCCTGCGATATTCGGGCTTAGCGTTTGTGTTTTGGTTTCCAAGTGAAATCACAGAGAAGGAAAAGTAATTTTGTAACTTAAAGAGTCTCGTGATAGAATTTGCTACTAATACACTCAATTATTTTGCCTTTCAATAAGTTTAATTTTAAGTATAAAATTACTTTAAAAATTGGCAGATTTTGTACTTGTAATGTTACGAGTACAATATATTACAAGAATTCTGACTTAAATTCTTATATTATGCAATGAGGTAATATTCTGGACCCCTGATCTCCACAAGAAGCAGGCTCGAGTTCAGTTCCTGGTTGGGACTAGTTTCCAAGTGTGAGATGAATGTCAGCTTCTGCTGTATATCTCCTCTACAACTTTCGCTTGTATTGGAATTTCTCATTGTCATCTTTTAAAGGATCCTTAAACTGCATTTAACTGTTTATGAGGAGTGTCTGCTCAAAACGCGTTAAGTTCACCTCCGATCGTAATGTAGTTTTTTTGCGGATTCGCATTCTCTGAGGTGTTCTGCATGATACTACATAACGTTTTTGTTTCAAATCGCAACCTTTCCCCGTTAAAATTGAGCATGAAATATGGGTTGGATGCAAAACTCGTTCAGTCCAGAACTTGGTTCGGTGCAAATTACCTTGAGTCCACATTTCAGACGCGATCACGTACGAAACAGGCGATGCGTTGAATTTTACGACGTCTATTTTTTTGCAGGTGTTCTTCTAATGAAAGCGGTATTCACCAGACACCGAAACAAATGTCATTAGCGGCCAGTAATAAAAGAAGAGAAGCATGGATTTTCCATGATTTAAAATGCTTAAAAAACAGAAATTGTTTAAATTTTGACAATTTGGTAGGCCTACTTCGGCAATAGTTCACTTTGTATTAATGCGATAAGATGTGATTGTAGTTCTTAAGTAAAATACTAACTTTTATCTTTTTAAATGATTATTATTATAACGTTGGGTCTAAACGCGTTAAGTCCGTTACTTTCGAAACTTTAACTATCAATAAAAGATGTAAATGAAAAGAATGATTTGACACACCCAATATTTTTAACTATATATTAATTACTGATTCTGATCTGAAAAAATATTGCAAATTCGTTTTATAGTTGGGCCACAAACAGTTTTTCGTCATTCCTGAAAAATTATTACTTGTTGACTAAACGCGTTTTGAATCGACGCTCCTCATATAGTTGTATAACACATGCAGTAAGTTATATAACTTAAATAATAATAAAGAAAGGTTAAGTCACTAAATAAATATACAGTAATATGTTTTCTCAGAAATCCTTTTCCCACTAAGCGTATAAGGAGTTGTGCTGTCTAGATGTCTTGGTGTAAAACCAGTAAAAGTAACTGTGTGACATGTATCCGACTGTGGAATTGAAGTTAAGTAGAAAGCCAAGGTTACAGTTCCTATGTCTCGTAAATATAACAACAGAAATTGAATTCGCTGGAAAGACGCTGTAGTGTTTTATTTACAGCGTGGAATAATATTAAATTTCCACACCCTTGTTGCTGCAGAGAATGTCTGTAATAGTATTGTGCTCTGTAAACAACTTCTTGCCTCACCACAAGATGCATCTATGTAGCGAGGATTCTATTATGTGAACAAGTCGCTGTTAGTTAGAGAATAAAAACCGGTTACGTCAAAGATATTTCCTGAAATATAACTATTTATTGAAAACTATATTATGAACTCATGTCAGAGTAAGCCATTAATATTATTTCATCTTGCATTTGAAATAAGTACTAAAATAAAAAGAAGCACGACAACATTCATATTTCTGGGGATCCGTAGGGAAAAATTTATCAAAATAAAACAAAGTTTTTGGTGTCTCTTCTATGTGATATTAAATTAGTAGCATGTTCGTCTAGTTTATTCGCATGGAAGAAATAGAAAAATGTCAGCTTCTGCTGCATACCTCCTCTTCTTTCTGTTGCTCTACTCGTAATATTTTATTTATTTCAGCATCACGGTTTTCTTTTTCTAGCTAGATATACGGCAATTTATAGAATTCCAAGCCAAATTAGAGCTTCGGGACAAAATTCCATGTCTCAATCACAACTAAGAAATATCTTAGTTTCCTTTACAGTTTCACAAGGGCATCGAGCCGATGGGCTTTACTGCTTATTACCCTGCCCTCTACTTATAGAAAATAAGCATAATTAAAATAGTCCAGTAACTGAAATCGCCATCAAAAGTCCCTATACGCGGTGCAAGGAGTGAATAAAAGAAAATTGAAAATTAAATAATTACAGATAGGAAAGAATAAATATAATTTAGTTTCTAATTAAGTAAGATCCATTTTGTTTCCAACGTACCTAATATATAATAAAGTATTGCTTAAATTTTTACTTTCTCCACCCGTACCTTAGGTACTATAGATAGAGGAAGTATTGTATTCGACTTCGAAATTCGATGTCGACATGGATATAATTTTTCAGGTGCCTATGTTGAATTCAACTATACTATTTTCACAACATACCTGTGTGCGTGTGTGTCTGTCTGTCTGAGAACAGCCTACTTCGAAAATTAAAAACAATTAGGGATTATATAGTTGGCACTTTGGTCTTTTTTTTTTTTTGTATATTTTTACATGATGAATGTCAAATTTGTTACACCTTCTTTCTAAGACGATTCTAAATTTAAGTAAAATTATTTAAAAACTTGATATAAAACTAACCTAAAACTAACTCCGTGGGACTACATCCCTGAAGGGACAAGGCCTACCACCCGACCGATAAAACTAACCTAAAATGGAGATATCAAATGATAGTACTCACGTAATTCGTTTGCTGGACACTGGTACGCTGCGGGCGAGAAGCGATGGGCTGGGTCACGTGAAAATAAAACAGCGGTGGCAACCTGACGGTGATAGCGCTGATCTCGGGTAATTAAGTCGCTATCGCTGCTGCCCATAAACTTCGTAACCTAACGTAACCTGACCTAACCCTTCATAGTTGTCTGGAATTGAAAACTTGGCCAGCCATTATTGGACCTGTTTGCGAGGGACTGAAATATGGTCGAACGCGGACGAATTATTGCTGTTGGCAGCATGGTGCGATAAGGACCAGTGAAATTACAGATCATCGGTAGCCAACGGGAATGAAGGCGAACAGACCGCGTAACCACTTGTAACAGCTCTTGCAAAAACCAAAGTACCAGCTATAATAAAGAGAAACACTTCATATTTGGATTAGATACCTTCTGGGGATATGAAATGAAGATTCGCGATACCTTTTTCTTATTTTTCATGACACTTCGCATTAAGAAATGTTCGTTTTTGGCAATTTATTAATAACGGCTGTAATGGTATTGTTTAAATTTTGTATATGATGTGCTTATACTAAGGGCTAAAAATTATATGTAAACACTTGTTTGAAAAGCACTGCCTTCTAGAATGTATTACTCGTGCATACACTGCCTGTCCTATAAGGCTAATTTTGCGTACGCGCCTACATTACAGATGGCAGCACCTACCACACCCAGCTGCAATACCCTTTACATTACCGTATGCTCTGTGTTGCCCTCTGAAGTATAAACTCGGAAACTGAAATATGCTGGAATTTCATGCTATCTGGGTGTGAACTGTGTCGCCTCTACTGGAGAAATTAGGCAGTTTAACAATACTCTGAACTCCATGTTAAAATGGAGCACAGGACAGGCAGTGTAATTCTCGAGACGGCGGCGTTGAAAAGATTCTCTGAAGGGTAGTTATAGAAACTCAGCCTTGCCTCGTGAATAATAATTATTTTCATTAGTCTAAAACAACTGAATGCCTACTCCTTGCAATAGGACTCTTATTCGATATCAAAAAGTAAATTCCATTTGAACAAGTCTCATTTTAAAAAGTAAATTCCAATAATGTCTCTGGAATAATGCGACCCTGATTGAGGAAGAGACAACCGAACGCGCATTACAGAAATACAGCTGTGTACTCTACAATGGTAAGTTACATATTAATGGTAGAGGAAGTTGTGGGTTTCACATCAGAATAAGAACGATATTTCCCCTTCATCCCTACGATCGCTTTAAAGCAGGAAATACAAAATCCTTTCCTCTATAACGCACAAGAGACTTAAAAGGAAAGTCACGAAAGATTAAGTGTAGTTTTTCTTCAAATACCAAGCACTGACACAAGAAGTCAGATTATTTGTTGGGTTGTGCCCTAGAGACTGGGGCTTACGGAATTGTGTTTCTTGACACAATACCCAACAGCTTTACTTTTTCTCTCAGCTGATCCATTCCTGGTATTCGTATTGCTTCCAGTTTTGGAGGGTGAATGAATGATATACGTGATTGCGTAGAATTCATAGTAAAGTGCATCTGCACACGAAAATATAAATACAAGGTGCAAATTTTAACGACTTATTCCTTCAGGAGGAACAAACAAAAATTCCGTTACCCTACTTGTCTGTGTTCAGTTATGTTTGATACTTGAGATTTGATGGAGCTTTTTATTTTTCTTGGCCTTCTATAATAATCTTTTAATAATTATTCTTGTCTTCTTTCGGCCTTGGTAAGATTTTATTCAAGGTTAATTTTTCTCACGGCCTTCTAGTAATTATTATTTTTATTGTCAAAATACAATCTTTTGTCTTTTTATTGCCTAATCGTTTTTATCTTCGTCCAATGGGATGGATTTCTTAGTATTGTTTCAAGTCATTGTTTTCAATTCAAACTTACTTCTTCATTCTTCTTCCTTCTGCGTCTATTGTGTAATCCTCTGAAAGGATTTTCAATTCTCTCTGGATATAGCTAGCAGCAGCTATTAATACTTATTCGTCTTGGAATCTGTTTACAACGATTCAAGGAATTATCAACATTAATTTTATCTGCACAGAAGCAGTTCTAATTATTATTCGTCGCAAAATGGTGAATTTCTTCTACGTCGCTGCTAAGCTTATCTACTAGCTTTAATATAACTTGATTGGATCTCAGGATTATTTCCTGTAGTGATATTCGTCTCAAGAAGGAGTTGTTTCAAGTGAGTGTTTTAAAAGACTTTAACATTCATAAATATTTGAATATATTGCTTTGACGCTACTACACGCAAATTAATTTATTGACATTAGTTTTGCGTTTGTAACTTGAGATTTAAAGACATCACAAGATTACTGTAAATCAATTTATAGCATACAATTGCTATATGTATATGCTTGATTAATAATTACAAGTTCTCGACGCTTCAAAAGGTCGAGTGGTCCTCTGGAAATTTAAATAAATCTATATTGAAGCCAACAAGGTTTTTTATTGGGCGGATTTCAATCATCTCTGCTTCTAGAAGATTATCAAGACATCAATCAAGAATTAGCGAGTGATTGTGCTAAGAAGAATTCAGTGTCGTGTTACATCGCCTATGGTCTTTGTTTTCTTATATACCTATTATTTTACTTTCTATCGGAATGTATGGCGTGCATTTTGATGTTAATCAGCCCTAATTACCTATCATACAGTCCGCTGAGATGCACGTTATACATTTTTGGATCCTTCACGGGCCGGATGGAACCTCTATTGTAACAGACTTATTGTAAACAACACTATTTTTTCATTCCGCCCGGACTTATTCAATATAAGTTCATTCTTTAAAGCTGTTGGTGCTCCAGATATTGCTGTTTGAGCACTATATTTAACTATATTATTGACTATTGAAGCACATTGTTCTTCTCCTGACCATTTAGGTCAGTTTGAGTGTAGTAGATATTACTACATCTTTATCATTCAAGCTAATTTTTAGTGCTTCGCCTCCGTGTTTTACACGTGTGAGGCCATTTTCAACAGCTGATTTCAGTGAATGTTTTCAAGGGTATTTGTATTTACACACCTGTACTTACCTTTGTAAAACCAGTTACACTTTTCATGTGTTACACGCTTGTACTTACCTTTGTAAAACCAGTTACACTTACATGTGTTTTGTCCGATACGCGGGCAACTATTAATCTTTGTATTTGTCCCGAATGCGGGCAACAACTAATCTTAGACTTTAGCTCAGGTTCCCAGCTTCAATAAGTGAAGTTTTGTGATTTTTTGGACTATTAATTACGAATATCACATCATGGATAATCCTGAGGCTAATTTAAAATCCCTTAAGGCTAAGCGTACTCCCATAAAGGCGAAGATCACACGTAAGGCTAATGATATCCTTAATTCAGTTATTGATGATGAAGGATCTTACCAAGACTTCTTGATTTTTAAAAGTAAACTAGACCAGTTTGAAAATGAATATGATAAAGTTCAATCTGAAATAGACGAGCTAGCTTACTCTGAACATGAAGAAGCTTACAGATTAGAAGTAGAGCAAGTTATTAAGCGAGCTACTCAATATTATAATAAACAGATTACTTCTTTCAATAAGGCTATTGCCGATCGCAAAGAAGCTGAGGCTAAAGCTATTGCAGAGCAAGAAAAAGCCGAGGCTAGGGCTATAGCCGAACACAAAGAAGCTGAGGCTAAAGCTATTGCCGAACAGGAAAGAGCTAAGGCTGAGCGCAAAGAGGCCGAAGCCGCAGCTAAGGCTGAGCGCAAAGAGGCCGAAGCCGCAGCTAAGGCTGAGCAAGAAAGGGCCGAAGCTAAAGCTATTGCCGCCGAGGCCAAGGCTAAAGCTCTTGCTAGTTTTGAACGGTTAAGGGTTCAGCTCTTCAATACATTTCAGACTATACATGAATTCGAGATTCAAGATAAACTCTCATACCGTAAGGCTTTGTTCCATCGTTCCGAACTTCAAAGGCTTATGAATAGATATAGGGATGAAAGTCCTCAATTCCTTGATGTTTCGGATCAGGAGGATGAGCAGCTAGATCAGCATATTCAAACTGAATATGCTGCTGCCTTTTTATTCATTGACTCACTCATTCTCGACAACAAGTTATTGTATGAGTCTGAACAATCTCAATCGATTAGTCAGCGTTCAGCGCTTGACTCTCATCTCCCTAATTTGCCCAAACTCCCGGAATTAAAATTACCTCAATTTTCCGGCGATCCTAGGAATTGGATCGAGTTCAGGGATACCTTTACATCCCTCATCATAAATCACAGCCACATTTCAGATATGGATAAATTCCAATATCTGAAATCATGTTTGTCACCTGAAGTGATGACTGTGATACAAAATATTCCCGTTTCATCTGCTACTTTTGAAGTGGCTTGGAAAACCTTAGCAGAAAGGTTTGACAATGATCGTTTGATTGCAAATACGCACTTAGATCATTTATTCTCTGCACCCTCCATAGTAGAGTCTTCCGCAGAGTCGCTTCAACACTACTTGGATCATTTTGTGAGCACCGTGCATGCTTTGCACGCTCTGAATACTGAGGTCTCCTTGTCTGACCTCATCATTTCACGTATAATTGTGGATAAGCTCCCTGTGAGTCTTATCAAGGATTGGGAGTCCTCAATTAAACTTGGTAGGCTCCCTAAACTCGAAGATTTGTTTAGCTTTTTGGAGTCAAGAGTCAGGGTGTTGCAGATGACGGAGGCAGCCCTGCGTAGTCAGTCTGCTAAATCTGAGCCTGCTTTTGCTCTCACTACCAAAGCTAAGGTCAAGCATCAGCCCACGAAAAACAATTGTATTTGTTGTCATAATGCGCAACATCCTCTTTATCGCTGTGACAAGTTCAAGACAATGAAATTTATGCATCGTGATCAATTTGTGAAAGATCACAATTGTTGTCGTGTTTGCCTTGGCGCAAACGGCCACGAATCCAATTGTAGTAACTTCCGTTGTAGTATTTGCAACGAAAAACACAGTAATTATTTGCACAATCCTGCTGCTAATAATTCGCAGGCAGGAAATATAGTCAATGTAATGTCCTCTGGACAATCACAGCAGAAATGTCTGCTTCCCACGGCCACTGTGGTAATTATTGACATAAATGGTCGTGCTGTAGAGGCTACAGCGCTTCTAGATAGCGGTTCTGACTGTAACCTAATCAGTAAGAAGTTATTTAAACAGTTAGGCTTGTCTTCTTTACCTAATCGCACTACGCTGGCTGGTGTACTATCCACTAATGTAAGCACACAAAGGCTTGCACCGATATCACTTAAATCTTGTACCACTCCTTGGCACTATGATACTGAGGCTATTGTTATCCCAAAAATCTCTACATCCAAGTTTCCAAAACACTCAATTGACATTCAGGGATGGAATATTCCCCCCAATCTGCAATTAGCTAATTTGCAGTTTAATAAACCTAAATATGTTGACCTGCTCTTGGGAGTTGAAATCTTTTCCCAAATCATAGTTCCTGGTCAGATATCTGCCCCCAACTATCCTACCATTCAGAATTCCAAGCTAGGCTGGTATTTATCAGGCAATTTACCGCCTTCTCCTTCTTCCCAACGTCCTCATACTCATTTGACTCATTGCGAAGAGCGATTCAATCAGAATGAGTCTCCCATATTCGAACCTGCTAATTCCGGGGAAACCTCTGCCAATTATTCAGCCTTCCTAACTTCTAATGAAGATGTTAGTAATCAACTCGCTAAATTTAGGGAGTCAGAGAAGATTTCTAATTGCGCTCCTTTCCCTGACGAGTCCTTCTGTGAGAAGCATTTCTTAGACAGTACCCAGAGAGATTCTGATGGGAGGAATATTGTGAAGCTTCCCTTTCCGGTTGCCCCAGATACTTTGGGCAATACTAAAGCCCAAGCTTTAAAAGGGTTTCATTCTTTGGAGAAGCGATTATCTTCTAATCCCTCTCTCCATTTAGAGAATTGCAAGTTTATGTCTGAATATGAACAACTGGGTCATATGGAACCTGCTATTGAGGATTGTACTGCTAAGTATTCTCCTTCTCATTCTACTCCGCCTCCAGAACTGAAGGTTGTAGCTCCTATTGAGTCTGATATTTCTGACCTTAGCACTTGGTTAGCTAAGTTCAGCTATTTAAAGACTGTTCGCATTATGGCTTTCATTTTGAGATTTGCCAATAATTGCCGTAAGGCTCGGACTCGATATGAAGGTCAATTGTTACCTATTGAAATCGAGAATTCAATCAATTGCTGTGTTAAAATAATTCAGCGTCAAGTTTATTCCAAGGAGATTCAATCTCTTTCCACTGGTCTTGAAGTATCGGTTACTAGCAAGCTACATCAGTTTAGCCCTTTCATGCTTCAAGATGGTATCCTTCGAGTTGGTGGACGCTTCAAAAACTCCAACTTAACGTTTGAACACAAGCATCAGATGCTATTGCCAGCTAAACATGGATTTACTAGGCACCTTATTTATTATACTCATGTTAGATTGTTGCATGCTGGACCTCAACTAATCATGTCTCATTTAAGAGAGAAATTTTGGATATTTTCTCTTCGTAAGACTATCCGCAGTGTTTTGAGAACCTGTGTTAAATGCTTACGCTTTAATCCTCAGCCATTTCAGCAAAAGATGGCTGACTTGCCCTCTGAAAGGGTCAACTATGCATCTGCATTTAATGATGTTAGCGTTGATTACGCTGGGCCGTACTCCATCAAATATGGAGGTCCTCGCTCAAAGACTCGTATCAAAGCTTACATAGCTAAGAGGCCAATTGTTAAATTGGCACCTTTATATATCCATGACTCAGAAGACTAAATAGCTAGTCTTTGTCTTCTAGGTATCTAATGTATTTTTAGTTATTGTTATTTTATCATATTTGTTTTTGTTTTTGTCGTTTTTGTCTTTCTCAAGGTCAAACATAACTTCGCATTCTAGTTAGATTATTCCACAAGTGGAATAATCGCGGGCAATATGTTCAGTTATGTTTGATACTTGAGATTTGATGGAGCTTTTTATTTTTCTTGGCCTTCTATAATAATCTTTTAATAATTATTCTTGTCTTCTTTCGGCCTTGGTAAGATTTTATTCAAGGTTAATTTTTCTCACGGCCTTCTAGTAATTATTATTTTTATTGTCAAAATACAATCTTTTGTCTTTTTATTGCCTAATCGTTTTTATCTTCGTCCAATGGGATGGATTTCTTAGTATTGTTTCAAGTCATTGTTTTCAATTCAAACTTACTTCTTCATTCTTCTTCCTTCTGCGTCTATTGTGTAATCCTCTGAAAGGATTTTCAATTCTCTCTGGATATAGCTAGCAGCAGCTATTAATACTTATTCGTCTTGGAATCTGTTTACAACGATTCAAGGAATTATCAACATTAATTTTATCTGCACAGAAGCAGTTCTAATTATTATTCGTCGCAAAATGGTGAATTTCTTCTACGTCGCTGCTAAGCTTATCTACTAGCTTTAATATAACTTGATTGGATCTCAGGATTATTTCCTGTAGTGATATTCGTCTCAAGAAGGAGTTGTTTCAAGTGAGTGTTTTAAAAGACTTTAACATTCATAAATATTTGAATATATTGCTTTGACGCTACTACACGCAAATTAATTTATTGACATTAGTTTTGCGTTTGTAACTTGAGATTTAAAGACATCACAAGATTACTGTAAATCAATTTATAGCATACAATTGCTATATGTATATGCTTGATTAATAATTACAAGTTCTCGACGCTTCAAAAGGTCGAGTGGTCCTCTGGAAATTTAAATAAATCTATATTGAAGCCAACAAGGTTTTTTATTGGGCGGATTTCAATCATCTCTGCTTCTAGAAGATTATCAAGACATCAATCAAGAATTAGCGAGTGATTGTGCTAAGAAGAATTCAGTGTCGTGTTACATCGCCTATGGTCTTTGTTTTCTTATATACCTATTATTTTACTTTCTATCGGAATGTATGGCGTGCATTTTGATGTTAATCAGCCCTAATTACCTATCATACAGTCCGCTGAGATGCACGTTATACAGTCTGAAATGAATATTTTTCCCAGGAAAAGAATAATATCCCTAAGCTTCAATTACGTGTTCATCAGCAGAGGAAAGAATAAAGAATATATTTTCCCTTTGCGGTTTTTACTGAAACAGGAGTACAAGTAAAACGTGATCCACACACTGTACTACACAAGGGAATATCGAAGCAAGAATGTATTGCTACAGGTCTACAAGCTAGAAAAGAACCTGCGAGGAACAAAATGTGCTTGCTGCAGCAAACACAGCTTCGTTTCACGTAGGTTCTTTTCTACCTTGTAGAGTTCAGACCAATAACAGATATATATATATATTATCCGGGTGATGCAAGTCAATGTAAACCGGAATAGCTATCCAGCAGAATGCTGTTGCCATTCTATTGAAATATTACAATAAATTCCTGATAGTTAACATTTAGTTAGATTCATAATGTTGGTATCATTTAAAGAAAATGATTTTACACTGTAGGATGTAGTAAAAAATACATTTGAAATATAATGCAGATAAGATAATCGGCAGTTCTGCATTTCGATAACAAAACAAACAGTCTGCTTGACTATTTGCATTACATTTACAAGACTTGTAGTTGAATCAAACATCAGTACAGATAAATTACTTGAATATGAAACTAATGAGTATAGAATTTCATAAAAGCTTAAAGCAGTTCTAATCAAACATTTACGAAACGGGCCAATGGAGTCAAATGAAAATTGTTTCACTAACGAGCTGGAGATATGTTTCGCATGGCTTACAAGTTTAACAAGTTTCCATTAATAATGCTATAGGATTTCTGTGAACAGTAAAACCTTGCGTCCCAAAAAATCTAAGACTTGGTGTTCATCAGTTAAAACGCCTATCATCTTCAAACGTAATCAATAAATCAAAATCCTTACACCTTACACATACGACGTTTTTATTGACACCAAGGAACAATTATGTCAAACTGGAAGAAAAGCGAATAACGCTTTTAGTAATGATGGCGAAAAATCAATTTACAGAGAAACAGACGAAATGCGTTAAGACGATTACATCAAAATTGCACTGGACCTAAATTGTAGAATATTTTACACTCCAATTTTTATAGCATGAACCGTTTGGCTAGAACTGTTGCAAGAATAATAATAAATGGAAACATTAAAACGGGCACCTTCTTTGAAGGAATAAAAATATACAAAATCCTTATACAAACCTCCTTTTAATGACTTTTTAGAAATAATGATTAATTCCAATCGAACGTGTATTGTTGTAAGTGAGTAACACATAAATTTACAAACAGATGAAGTGCCGAACGGTCGAATTAAACTGGATTTTGCTTCGCTCGGTGTGTTACAATTCGTTGACAAGTTTCGGGGTATAGGAAGCGTTTTCAATGAAATGGTTGTACAGGTAGGTTAGTAACAGTGACAGACAATGAGAATATATATATATATATATATATATATATATCCTGTTCACATGGTAACGCAGGCTTACTGTCTGTATATACCATACCTCATTCGTATACAACGAGATTGCTTACATGAGGACATAAAAAAAGTTTGCCTTAGGACCCTAACAATAAAATAAGAAGTATGTGTTTGTACATAATTTGTTTCTTAAATTTTGAAGTTATAAATCTACATTATAGCAGATTCGTAATGAAGTATGTGTTGGAATAAAATATTGGAAGAATACAAATTACGAGAAACAGAGAGTCCTTTTCTTTGGAAAATTAAAACTTATTGCTTCAATTATTATTAAGTAATTTATTATTAAGAACATAATATTAAGGAATAAATTGACCGAACTGACTGTGCTACCAAGATGAAATTTGAGATAGACACTCCCCTGATAAGGGCCTAAATATGGGAAAATTTGATAACTCTCGGGTCTCGGAGGAGTAAGCTAGCATACACACATCTTAGGGCTCATTTAGTATAATAGTAATAATAGAAATATTTTACAAGGACAAGGATTATCAATTCTGTTACTTATCCAAGTGCAGAATAAAATCGAGGGACTGCAAAGACTGGGGAATCGAAGAGTGTACTGAAATAGTGCTGAAATAAATACGTGCAGTAATTTAGCATAAAATAAAAGGAATACCAAGACTCGGTAGCAAGACGATAATGGATGTGGTTGCGATTCCATTCGAGTAAAAACGTGAATAATAGCATAGCAATTGTGCTCTGTATGGCATTAGCTACGAGCAATTGATTCTGGTTTCGAATGGAGGACTTTTATTGGGACAAATTTACAAGTAATAGTTATGAAACTTATAAAAAGCAAAGAATAGGATTAAAGCACTCCTGCAATCTGTAAATAATTCAGCAAAATAAAGGTAGACCCTAAAGTTCATGAGATCTTACTAGGAACATGAGTCAGACTTCATTCCTTGCGAGGCAAACAATATAAATTTCATGAAAAATTCGTTGACGTGAACCTATAAGAATGCCTAGTAAAAACATAATCACCTGTGGAAATTGAATCTATATCCTTTAGGTTGAATAGCTATAATCAGAAGAATCAGAACTATATCGTTCCCTTAAGGACCCTACTGCTCGTTTTGAACTGCATTCCTTCTTTATGTTTTTAAGTTCCTTGTATATATATGTATATATATAATTTGTTTCTTTCTTTCTTTCTTTCTTTCGATAGGTTATACGATATATTATTGTTCTTAAAGGATATATGTATAAGAAAAATTCCAACTTGAATGTGTGTTGTTCAGAAGATTATACTCGTAGTTAAATGTGTTTAAGTTCATTTATTTTGGTATATTTGAGTTAATAAATAATGAAAATATAAGCATTTTTTTCCAAACTGTTTTGTTGTACAAAACAAGATATATCATTGATTCTATTTTATAATAGGTGTAGCAGCTCTATCTCCCATTATAAATGTTTTTCAATGCAACGAAATTCTCATTATCAGTAATAATATTGTAATTAATTATCGAGTAGCATAAGCTGCACTTAATGTAGAAAATGTTATAATTTTATGAAAAAGTCGATATCCAATATCAGCAGTGAACAATACGTTTAAATGGTGTTGTGCCTCAGTTTTCTCACACTTCTCAGCACGAAGAGAGATCACTTTGTCCAAGACAAATCCCCCCTGAAACCGCCGGATGCGAGATATCCCAGCCAATTCCAAGATGAAACCTGTGACTTGCATTCTGAAATCAATCCATTGTTTACTTTTCTCCGTGTGGTAGCTTCCGCCCCGTTGATACTAGCAGTACCGTATCCAATCCACAGTGCTCAGCTTGTCTATAATATAATTTTAGACAACTTGAGTTAAAAGTAGAAATTCTAGCACAAGACACACGAAGGAAAAGTTACACATTATCGCACTAGTGCTATAAAATACTTATGACACTTCACTGGTTCCAACTTTGATATCTCTCACATGGAAAAAAGTCTTCTCGTTAAAAATATTTGCATGTGATTATTAAATAGGCTCAATTTGATAAGAAATGAATATGTTAAAATTCATTACAGCATTTCGAATGCTAAATTTCTGACAGTGGTCTTAAAAATTTATTTATTTGATGGTTCAACTAAACTCGTATGTTGGCAGCAGCGTCTAGAAAAATCGATAACCTCTGATTGCGTGCGTGCGTGCATACGAGATGCAAGCACCAAGATAATAGCTGAAGACTATTACATCTTATTATTTCACAAATATTAACGGCTGTCTCAAAATTATGTAAGATATAGTGCTAAAATGAATTTATCTTGTTCGTAAGATTGCTACATTCACTCTAACGGGCTCGTTTCGCAAACATAATCTACTCGCAAAATAAAATTTCTTATTTTCAAACTTTCATACTAATACTGAAACATACACCTATTTTATCATAGGTAATCCCACGAGAAATTACGAGTATATTGAAATATTTGCGAGAACGAAGTTGAAGCAAATTTATCTGATGTAACTCGTCATCTCGGGTAGGATTTATTAAGACTATACCACTAATAAAATGAAACGGATTTTGTAAATAATAATTATTTTCTTACCTTCTTGTCAATATTCTGCCCGCTTTGAGATTACGGCAAACTAAATGAATGAATAGTCCAGGCATCTCATCTATATAGATGAATCGATTAGAGTTCCCAGTGCTACCAATAGTGTGTTGCAACAATATGAAGTGCGTGAGCATCAGAACGCTATAAAAGCACACGAACTGGCATTCACTGAATCGAAATTGTGTTCAATATGCATTTACATTACTTAAATTTCTAAACAATTTATGTTGTTTAAAATCATGTGTATTCATTCAGTTCACTGGAAACATGTGGCGTATTGATCACCGCACGTTGGTGCCTTACATAACATTGCATGTTTGCGACCCTAGGAAACATATTGTAACACAAACAATCATGATTGATCTATATCCTAAGAATTGCTAATTGTTATTGGTCTATATCAAACAAGCGGCGTATGAATGGAATAGTCAATGTATAACCATTATTACAGATACTAAATACTAAATTATTATTTAATAATTTTTGTAAGTTATAAAAATATATTAATTATAATTTTGGAAAATCTATTGAATACTACAACGAAAATATATTACAGGTTTGTATTTTCCGTGGGATTGCCTAATACAGTGAACTTATTCCTCCAGATGATGTGTTTATTTTTTTCAGCGTTTGAAAAATAATTGGTGGTTTCATAAATTATGTTCGAAAACCTGAATTATCTATATTAAATTTTGTATCAATCTTTACACTATTATGGAACTATTTATTGGTATATTTATTTTTAAATACAATTTTTCATTTTTCGAAAATATATTATAGGGCTTTAGTATTTAGTGGAACTACATAATACAATGTACCTTATTCCTCTGGGTCAGTGGTGTCTACAAAGCCTGGTTCAGGCATGGTGCTTCGAGCGCTGCCTATATTACACCATCGTGCTGAGTCGCGTGGTTCACGCAGAGGGAACCAGATCTGCCGCAATGAAATAAATCAATTTAGCTTTTCAAATATTTAATATAGCAGTATTATTTCCTTACTTATTGTACAATTATGAACCGGCCTTGTTGGGAAAGCCTATAAGAAAATGGCATATAGCAAACAAAATTAATAGATTTTGGCATAAATAATAAACCAGATGTATTTGAATATAATGAATTCGCTCTAAAATTCAGCAGCAATAATAATAATAATAATAATTATAATAATAATAATAATAATAATAATAATAATAATAATAATAATAATAATAATAATAATAATGTACTGTTAATATAAAAAAGTGCTGTTTTATTTCCATTTCAATTTGATTTAATTTTTTTCGTTTCAGTAATGTGTACTCTTCAATAATACTGAGAACCCTATAATTTTAGCGATTATATAAATAATTTTTGTGTTAAAAATAACCAAATTAGTAGTAATCCTTCTTTGATTTATGCTGTAATAGCCAAATTTGCATGACTAGATGACGTTTATCCGCAAGTTCTGTAACCCGCAAATTGAGGAGGAACTTTCTACCCGTTTTATTTAAATTTATTACCAGTTACTTAATGGACTTATACCCCTTTTACCCTGTAAATATACAGCATATAATATTAGTATAACGAATATAATATAATGAGATACTTAATGTGTAAGTGTATGTATAGTGTGTCATTTTCGTATATATGTATGCCTGGTATTTATTTAATGTGTAATGTATATGTACTTAATGTGATATTTAATGTGTAGTGTCATTTTTGTATAAAGGTATGGCTGGTATTTATTCCACCACTGCCACCGGGTTGTTGACCCATTTGCAGTGTAAGAAAATAAATACAAATACAAATAAATAATGTATATAATTTATAATGGTGCTTTATATTAAATAATATTGCTTTAATATTAATAAATATTCCATGTTTATTTATATAATAATTTCTCACAAAGAGTATCGTATAACTTAATAATAGCCTTAAAGAACCCTTCACGCTTATACAAATAACATCCACTAATTTTCCACGTTAGAATTAACAGTTATGCCAAGTCATCAACCCTTGACGCTGGTTTTATTTGTTGGAGGGCAAATATATATTTATATCAGCATCTAACGAAGCATTTCTGCTTGTATGGTCAAAGTTAATGAGGAGCAATGCGATCTGAGTCTGTGTATTATTACTGGTCCCTACTGAGTTAAATTCATTCGCAAATTAAATTAGGATTTCAGTGTAGCAGTCCTGCTGGCTCACTGAGCCGTCCAACGCACAGTCTGCAAGAGACAAACTTCTGGATAGAATGCATGCTGGTAATTCTTGTGACTAAAGCACTTATTTAGGCATAACTTTGCGCCGAATACCGTCAAGCAAAGAGAAAGGCAAGGCACAGAGATAAACTATTAACACAGTCCTTGGAACCAAACAGCGATGACAAAGAAGATTATTAAATAGCAGAGATTAAATGTAAAACGAGACAATCTGAAAGACGAAGATTAATTATTTATTTAAAGTTTGTGAAATGAAATTTCTTGCATGTGTAAGGAATTTAAGGAAAGGCATATAGCCGAATATCACAAACCATTCAGGAGGTCAAGAATCCAAATCCCAGGGACAACCTACCTTACTTGAATTTTTCGATGATTTTTCCTAGTCAATAAGGCAACTGCTTGGTTGTAATCTCCATTTGCTGTCATATCAACTGCAATTTCATCAATTCCTTCATTTCCTGCATCATTCCTCCACATCCAGGAACCACATTAGCAGATCAAAATTAGACAACATGACTGGCTGACTATAATTATTGAACTCGTTTCTCTGCCCATCATGAGCCTTAGGCGAACTTCACATTAAATCTGATCCAAGACCTCGAACCTCTAACGAGGACATTGGATCCACCTAAGGAAAGGACGGTCACATATGACGAATTTGGAATTCACAAAAGTTTGGTTGGTGGGCATGTAATGGGGTTCCGAGATACCATGCATATAGCTAAAATAAAACTGTCAGGCCTACGGTAGAGAAGGTTCGTAAGTAGATATGAACAGCCAACTTCTTGTACAGTGTAAAAATTTAAAAAAGAACTGTATGCCACTGAAAATTACACATTAAATTACCGGTACAGAAAATACTGTGAAAAATTATAAAAATAAAATGTTATAATTAGTATGTGCTAGTACGAGAGAAGACATTACTGCAAAATGTTGATATTTTGACGCTACTGTGATGTTTTATTGGTTTCATATGATGTAGGATACCGATCAAAGAAACTAGTTACAATTTCAGACTAATTATTGGTTATAATGTGAAAATTCCAAATTTTTAATAGGACAACATATTTTGCTAATTGCCTCTTTAATTCCAGATTTAACATAATAACTAAACGTTTGTTAGTAGTGAATGTGATTGGCACAATTAAAGGAAATTAATTTGTAATGGTACGATAGATACATTAGATAATTACCAGCTGTGAGCGAGAACTTCTGTTCTAATTATATTGCAGGCAAACTACTATAATTGTGCAATGGTAAATATAATAGTCATTAACAAAAACGTGGAAATGTTTAAAGAAGAAAATATTATTGACAGACTTTTATAATGCCACTATAATGGCTGGGCCGAAGCACTCTCTTATGGGTCACCCTGTAAAAACAGGATGCTCTTTGCCGGGATATAATGGGATAATTCTAATTCTATATGGAAATACAAGTAATGAGTGTTTTTTTGATTGTATGTAACGTTTCTTTAAATCTGAATTGTGTGTTTCACTTTATACGGAGGACACGAAAGTAATGGAAGGAAATAAAGTACGGTTAACGTAAATACTTGAACATATAAATTTATGTGTAAAGAAGGAATGAGGTGGAAGACTCGAGAACAACTAACAATCTCCCATTCCCCTTCAAGACAGTATAAATCCGTTCTTGTTATTTTACAGCTCCATTCTATGTCCTAAATATCGTTAAAGATGGATTACACCTAGCTTCTTGGGTTTTATTTGTGACATAACACGTGTGAAGCTTGGAGTACTTTTTTCTACGAGACAGCTCCTTATGAAGAGAAGTTGTATCGTGTTGTAGTACTGGAGTTATATGTTCAAGTATTTGGAGGTCGAGTAACGGTTGTCACCTAGCACTGAATGAGGACATAAATGTCTTCTGCCTTTACCCACGTACATCGTCTTTTTCTTCTTTCTCTTATTCGCCTTATAGGAGTGGAACTTCTACCTCAGAAGAAATGTGATGTCTTCTACTTGGAAATTCGATTGGCTCATGCATTTATAGTAGAGAAAATGCATTTCAAAAAATGTGAGAATCCAATACGTAATTTTCTCTTTGAGCCAAATCATAACTTGCACACCAGATCTGTATGTTACAGAAACCTATATATCTATCTCTCTTTTCAGTTTATATTTGTGCTCTCTGAGTTATTTTCGTCTTCTTTCAAAGAAAAGTACAGCAAATCTTATCTTTACAGCCTGGTGCTAATATGGAAAGAAGGATATACTTGACAAGGATGTGAAATTTCCTTATGGAGGCTAATTATGTGTCTGTGATTTTTACGTCTATTGGGCTGTAAATCCTTGCCAGACCAGGAACTGGCGTCGATTTAATATCTAACACGAATGGGTTCCAGGAGCAACCCTGAGCCTGAGGCTAAAAGGTAACCCTGAGCACCTTCACGTGCCGAATGCATAAAAATTCCAAAGCTCAACCTCCATGAACCCTACGGGCCTCCCTGGCCTACATGATAGGAAGTACTTTCTCTTAATTTACATTTATATCAAAAGAACGAACATCATTCAAGATAAAAGTAATAAAAGTAGTCAATCGAGTTCATGTAGTGTCCACTGGTTATAATAAATAAAATGAAACACTAAAATCTTAGTAATAAATAAAATATGACACTAAAACCCTAATAATAGGATACAATTAATAGCCTAGTAAATTAGTAAACAGACATGGAACAAACTATGGCAACCACCCATCCACATTACATTGAGGCCCCGGCTTCGTTTCTTTCTGTTACAGAAAAATTACTCCAGCTTTCTCCTTCAAAGTAAGGAAGGTTATTCAGTACCAGCAATGATGCAACGTTAAAAAATACAAGGGAACCTACCCTTGAATTTTTCATATTGATGGGCATTCATTACAGATAAACACATGAAAAAATGTAGTTGTTCACATAAACTTCAAGTGGTTGAAAATTAATTGCACATCTCGTAAATATGGGAGAGTCTCAACAGGTTCCTGATGGGCTATAAGGCATGTGCACTGCACAGCGGTATTCCGAAATAACGGGAAGTCTACCTCGAACACTAAAAAATTATTAAGAATACTTTTTTCGAGATTAGGAAAGGAACTTACATTTAAGGCAGTAAACGATACTTTTAAATTACGTTTTCTTCTTGCAAGATGGCATTAAGGGGGGTTAACATAGGTTAGACCAATATGTATGGGATTGTACATAAATATTATCTCCCAACATTATTATATCAACTCTCATTAGATTTTAAGTAGTAATCAATAAGTAAGAACTTAACATATATGTATAGCTGAGAATATCTCCTTAAGGGATCACCAGGGGTCGCTCGCGAACCTGAGGAATAACTATAGCTTGGTAATGAAATACTTTATTTTTCATTTTGATTTAAATAGGAAATAATGCACATCAATAAAGAAAGCTATTTTTCTCAGAACATATAGCAGTGATTGGTATGGAATTTTGCCTGTTTGAAGCCAAGGCTATATATAATTAAATTTGGAACGTAACCTTGTATTTATTTATAATGAAAATACATTTTGATTCTTGTTCAAAATTCAGAATATTGGAACGTATTTTATTTTTCTATGCAAAAACCAATGACGATAGATGCAAAGACTTAAGTTCCGATGCTAACTATGTTATTCAACAGTATTCACCAAAAATTTCATGTAAATCCATTGAAGTCATATTTAGAAAAAGAAAATTTCATACATGAAAAAGTAATTTCTGGTAACATGCTATTTATTTGCAACATGTATTTTCTGCTGAAGTGATTTTAAATGTCACTCCATTTCATAACCAATTATTTTAAATTTCTGTGTGAATGTTAATTATTTATTAGTAGAAATGCCTTAAACAAATGTAGATTTCGACATTATCTTATGTTATTCCCCTTTAATACCAAAGAGACTTCTCTAGGAGTAGTAATTTGGATTACTTATTGTCCATAATATTAATACATTAATCACATCTGACGTATGAGCTCAATAGAATAATGCAGAATAGTATACGGGCTTATTTGATATATTACCACTTTTAACGCGCAATTGATATCAGACGGTTGACAGAACAGAATAAATTTACAGAATTGTATTACAGTACCTAGGATTCTAATCTGCACACATCGATGTCGCTATTGTACTATGTGACATCCTATAATAATTGCGTATCTGCAGTGCATGAACGATGCAATAAAATACTACGGCGATAGTATTCACAGATCCTGTGTCCGTTCATATCAGCGCTTTCAATAATACAGAAAGTGCCACGTTCGGATATTAAAAACATTATCAGTTTCCGTCCTACATACCGAATCTCTTTTCTCTCACTGCACAATTCTCTGGGTTCATAGAATCTTCTACGCGTATCGCTTTCATATTTATTGGAAATTATTTCAAAAGTGGAGTTTTTACCTATATCAAATAATAAACACTCAAAGTCTAACTTATAAAATTATTCTCACAGGCAATTCCTTAAGCTTGAATGACATTTCATAAAAACATACTTTTGCATGATTAAGTCTTCCTACCTCACGAACAGAATTGGTGGATTTACGGAATAATCTACGACGATAAGAGCCACTTATTTTTTGATCAATTATTGCAGGAATCAGTGAAATATTTAGATTTCTTCTGGAATTTAGTAGAATGCCGCTGAGCCCTAGAGAACTATCTCTACTTTTTATACAATATATGTAATTATACTGTGCATTCTATTGTAATATTTATTACTCTTCCTGTCAGCATTTCGTAGAAGTTTTGGAGGAAAACGCCTTAGCCTTGTTTGTTTAAAACAACAGTACAACAACAAACTTTTTACAATTTAAAAACAAACATAAATTTATTTGCACCAAATCTCAACGAATTTTCTGAATTAGCCGGTCTCCTTAGCCGTGGTAGCTAAGGCACGGTGCTTTAGAGCCGTGGGGAAGGAGAATATGTGTTCGAGCCCTGCCTCGGGCATGGGTGTTTGTGTGTGATATGGAAAACAAGGTAACAAACGATAAAACAAGACAAAATAGATCAAGAAAATTTTCCTATGGCCTACTGAATTAAAAAAATACTCGCAACTCACATTTCCAGTATTAATTCAATAATTTGTTAGCTATATTACACAGGTTTCAACTCCAATATCATACGTGTTAGGTTCAGCTGCTGTACAGTAGCCAGTGTAACTACTGGTGTGCATTTATTGCTGATGTTGCTTTGATGTTCATGATGTAGGATGTAATAGGGCGTAGATGAATTGTGGTAATTAAATATCCAATCTGGCATTAGCCTTTGCGACTGAGAAACCACGAAAAAATAAAATTCAAGTCGGTCGTCAAGGGATCTCCCGATGGCGAAATTTAAACACAAGTATAACATCTATGGATTTTAATTACGTTTTCATATCTTGTCTTCAAAAATAA
Organism: Ectobius pallidus; assembly: GCA_964059195.1. Classification (NCBI taxonomy): domain Eukaryota; kingdom Metazoa; phylum Arthropoda; class Insecta; order Blattodea; family Ectobiidae; genus Ectobius; species Ectobius pallidus. Next base: position 59,004,758 of record CAXKWD010000003.1, read on the forward strand.
TTATATGGCATATTTGTAAATGCAAACGGATTTGTATTTCCTTGAAAATTTTCCTACTGAACGACCTAAGCTAAAATATAATAATTAACTCATTTTCAGAGTTTATTGTGATGAAAGCAACGTATCCAGAACAAGATTAAAATGAAGTTTTAATAAGTTTTTTTCTGAAGTAAAGAAGTGTCCGCAACCTCATTTAAATAAATATATTTAAAATTTCACACTTTCCATCAAGAGAACGTTGGAATATACCAATTGATCTAATTCTTCTGGTATTACCATGACTCAAAGGTCAACTCAGTACAAGTGAGTAATAGGAGTATTTCTGGGGGTAAAGGAGGTTGGTACTTACAGATGGCAAACCTACCACCTCATTGTTCCGAAATTTTAAAAATGTGGAGTCTCACTCAACCTCCTTGTACCATAATGGATTTCATGGCCTGTAAAGGGACACTTTTACTTCACCTTAATAGACCTGTTTGACACTATACTATTTAATGTAAATTATTTTGTCCTTCCATACGCCTATTTAGTTCTTAGTTTAGTACCTACGAAAAAGCTACGCAAGCATTAGCGATAAAAACATCTTCTGAATGTGGCTTCAAGACGTTATTTTAATGCATTCAATGTAGAAGACTAACCAAAAATGCAAGAAAAATTAAATAATGAAATGTACTGGTATTGTTTTAAAGATATTTTAAGCTTTGTAGAGGATTTTACATAAAATGATGTACGGTAATATAATTTTGTAATAATTTTAAAAACGCCTCATTCACAAAACAAGATTCTCTGAAAAAGTTTTCACCGAAAGACCTAGGTACAAATAAAGATTCAAATTTGAACAATAAATATAACATATTATTATTTTAATGAATAGAAATTTCGAGTTAGATGCCAAACTCAATAAAATATGTTCCCTGAAAATTATAATGATGTTTACTTCAGTAAATTAAAACTTGGGATTTTTAATATTTCCAAACCTCATATCTTTCTCCCAAATTTGAATTTAAATTCTGACTTGAAGATAAAAAGAAACGTTCAACTTCAACACCATCCGTATGGAAGACGCTATTTATGAGTATGCGAATGTCAGTATTGAACATAAGAGTGAAATAGGGGAAGGGAGACAGGAAGAGTGTTTGTGTGTGTGCGCGCGCGATTGTTTTGCAATAGGCTTTTTCCGTCTGTTAAAAGGATTTACAAGATACAATAAATGTACTGTAAAGTGACGTGATTTTTTATTATTTTTTTTTTCAGAGAACTGGCTCGAGTTGACACACAACGTCCCGTTTAGTGTGTAGTGTGATATTTGATTTGTCTGCTAGATGCGTTTCAAAATCTTTCTCCGTGTGGCAGAATACAAATGAGGATACTAGCATTGACATTCCTAAATCTTGGTTCAAAATATTAATGGTCGTGAACTTCGCACCCATCTTCGGTAAATCAATGCAAACATACTTAAAAAAATGTAAGTAGTATAGGGTAGTGAATGAAGTGAAAAAAGAACATATTAATGCATACTACCTATGTGACTGGGACCTATAGCTTCTCCCGTTTCCCACAGGCCTCCAATAAGACCAACGTAATCAGAGTATTATTCCATTTTCTCCACTGCTTTCATGCAATCACGTACAGACGGAATTTTAAGGCTGGAAAGAACATATTAATTTACAATACATTTATCATATTCCAGTGAAACACTCAATACATCATAATTAATTCAACTGTATGTATATTTAGGCAGTATAGAAACAGCTGAATCAGTTAGGATATAGGATGTTTAGATGTTTCACAGAAAGAGTATAAATTGATTGTAGATTATTTATGTAGATGGGATCTTCTTTTATATCGGGAATATAAGATTGTTATGTCTATAATATTATACGTGATCCCTCAATATACCATTATTAAAGCAGTAATGAAGATACCCAAGGAATGTTGTCATTACTTTACAATACATTTATTATGTTCCAGTGAAACAACTAAATATATCGTACCTGATTCAGCGGTATTTCTATGTAGGGTGTATACATACAGTTGAATCAGTTATATGCTATTTAGGTGTTTCACTGAAATACAATATATTTATTGTAAATTATGGGAAAATTTCTTGAATATATTAATTTATATTTAGGATACAAGGTGGTTATATCGATTCTATTATACTTGATCCCTCATTGGAAAAAATAATTCAGTTTGTCAATATTAAATCAGTAATTTTAATCACAAAAAATATTGTACCATTATAATAATTGATTGATTCTTGAATATGTAACGACAAACGAATGGATAGAAGGAAAAAGCAAACAAGTAACTATTTATAGTGAACAATATAAACATAGGAGCATCGTGAAACTAGGCTAGTCAAGACCAAGTTTACACAAGGCTTGTTTGAAAACTAAAAAGTAGTTAAGCTTGCAAAGTGACAAGAACCTTTTTCCTCGACATCCATATTCAATGCACGCCCTCTTTCGCCGTCGAGTAAGGAAGCGGGGTCTCTATTTCCCATTCTCTCACACCTCCTCATCTATCTATCTCTCTCTTTCTCTCACCATCTCTGTTTTTCCTTTTAACTCTCCATCTCTCTTTCTCTATTAAGTGTTCTCTTTCTTCACTATATTTCTTACTTTCTGTAACCCCATATTATCGATCTTTCATCGACAATCTTGCCGATAATTGAACCTCCAACGCAAGCTTAGCCTTAAAGAAGGATTTTACGAAGATTGCATAGCAAAAAGATGACGATAATGAAGGATTATATTCTCTGTAAACAATGATTATTTTCTAGTGTTCTCCAATTTCACTGTTTCCTTGATAATGAGAGCGTTTTAGCTAGCCTGGCACTTTCAGAAAATCCAGTCACCCATATGAAAAAGCATCACAACCTTTCGAGAATTATAAAGAACTATCCTTTTCTATCTGTTCTTCACTTACAAAATGTTACAAAATTTCTCATTTTAATTATGAAAATTAAATAATAAATAAATCGACATACACTCACTCATCTATCTCATATTTAAACATCTTTTATTTCCTTACAATCAGCAATTAATTTGTAACAAATTATTTTTAAAAATACTCAACATTCTTTAATAATAATTTCAGCGTTAAAGTTATGTAATATACAAAAGTCAACAAAAGAATGAAACTCTTTGTTACTAGAGGATCAAGCCGTTAAAGGAAAATTCAACGATTACTACCGGATCTTTTCGAACGCTTCTGAATAAATTCACTACCGGTAATCTTTAAATGTCGAAAGTGACTGCCTGTGGCAATATCTCCTATTTTATTTTATTTTATTTTATTTTGCAGAAACAAAAATAATAAGAGTAAATAAGACAGCACTTTTTGAACATTTTATCTTTGTGGCCCACCAAAGAATTCTGGACGCCAATGGCGATCAGGCGACCGGAAATTTCGCGCACTGCCTTAAGTAACTGGTCAACATATTTCTGTAGTTGACCTGTAGATGAGTAAGTAAAGCACTGGATTTCTGGTCCTAACATCGCGGGATCTACTCAGAAGGAAGGTATTTATGGGTGCTTTTATTGTGATAGTCTAATGACTTCAGATTTACAGCCATGGAATAGAAATTTTGTTGGACAAAGTGAATTCTGATACACTGGAAGTATAAACAGCAGTACGCAAACACAAGTAAAGAACCGTAACAAAAAACACATGCTGTACTTTTCACATTACAGTACAGCGCTAATGATGTGAAGCGAACAATGTAAACAGACATATAAAACAATGTGCATTCATTGAACGTGATCGACGCATGGAGTGATTCTTTCTTACTGCAACATAGACTGCCCCCATCTGGGTTTTTGTATCAAATAGAGAACAGAATGTAGTGTAAAATGGGTTGGATCCTTCCCTTCCATAAATTTGAGACGCCGCTTTCTTGTAGGAGGAATGATTTAAGATAGGAGGACGTGTTTCAAATTACTTCTGTACACCAGGCTCCCGACTTCGCTTGCACAGTAGTGTCCTCCGCAGTCAAGGAATGTCCAAAACTGTAGGCTACCGCATGAAATTTCCATTACGTTTAACTTATGGCTTTTAAACTATTTTTATTTTTATCACATACAGCTTGCGGCAAATATTTCTGAAAAAAATTATCTCTACCGCAAGGTTTTCTCAATGAAAAGAGAAGAACAGCTTGTGTTTGACATAGAGATTTTTCATGAAAAGCACCTAAGTTAATCCTAGTTCTGCTTCATAATTTAGATGTACTGAGGTATGGAACGTGATGAAATTGAACTTCATCTGCGAGACATGCTGATTTTCTAATTTATTGTATGTTTCTCTTGTACTTTGTTCCAAATATCAATAAAAAAACAATACCAAAAAATTAGCAAGCGTACGTCTTGACTATCTAGTACGAACATCTAGTGGATTCATGTGGATTATTGTGGATTCAAAGTAAATTAATGTGGATTCTAAATGGATTCAATACAGATTATTGTGGATTAATGTTAATGCATGTGGATTTAATGAGGATTAACGTGCAATCAATGTGACATAAATTGACCTGAACAATAAAGACGGTTACAGCCGGCAAGCTTTAACGGATATATATTGCAGATAGTAATTTAAATTAAGGTTTTCGTGAAAAATATATTATCCTACCCTAATTCTATTTACACATAATCCTTAATATTTTTAATCAAGTGATCATTGAAGTTAAAATAATTAAATAGAATTTACTATATGTTTTAAAAAGGTCATTAATTAATTATATTCAATTAATTTTTAAATATTTAATAATTTAGTATATATTTTTTGAAATTTAATTCGACATAATCTAAAATTTAAATAGTTTAATTTAGTTTACCTAATTCACTTAATACTATGTGGGTGTGTTGAAAATTAAATAATAATTTTAACAAGTTTATTAATAATAGTATCATTTCTAGTCAAAGTTACGACGAAATAGGTTAACATAAACATATTATGGTACCGTACACTTAAGTTTACGTTCAGTTAAAATTATCTGAGCAAGGAGCAACTTGAACCAATACACTCAAACAGTTGCATTTGGCGACAGAAGCTATGTGTTCGACAGTGTCCGTAAGCATCCTTGTTGCAGATCGGTACGTACCGCAAGAATGCAACTTCCTCAATACCAGATTACATGTATAGCATTCAGCACATACTACTAAGGTCATGCGAAACCACCCGCCAACGCAAACAACAATGCATAGCCAGTGTGATTATCAGCCCATTATACCACATGATATTTAATAGTAGTAGTAGTAATAATAATAAAAAGTAAAGTGATCCCTATACAGGCCATGGAGGCCCAGAGAGTTCCAGGAGGTTGAGGCTCCCAGATTTTTGGACATTCGGCACATGAAGGTGGTAAGGTTGTCAGCCTTACGCACCGGCTGCCTTTACCCCCAGGATTGCTCCTGGTACTCATTTCTGTTAGAGGCTGAATCGACCCCAGGGCCATAGTGCTACCAGAAGGATTAGGCCAACTCCAACGACCTCATCGGGAATTGAACCCGCGACCTTCCGGTTTGTAGCGCAGCGCCTCAACCACTACACTACGGCGTGCCCCAGTAATAATATTAATAATAATAATAATAATAATAATAATAATAATAATAATAATAACTGGAACAGCATTCGGGTAATAAATGGAATATTCAAGGCTAAATTATAGCCCGATGAATTAAAAATTTAAACGAAATAATGGCTAAAATAATAGCCTATAAATTTGATTAATAGTATTCTTTTCTGCCTATAGTTATTCTTTATATATTTGGTACAAGCTCTCTAAAACAGCTCTTGTCGGTTTGGTAACACGGCCTAGGTCGCTAAAATTGCATATAAGTACAACTAATTAAACATTATTTTATGGCAGGTTAATTCCTACAAAAAAGGACACTAACAAAACTGGGGAATTTGTAAAATTATAATCTTCCTTTATTTTGATTTTCATCCATAAGAAGGCAAATACGATTTAATCCTATTTTGTCTTGTATTGTGACTCTAGAGTCAGTGTGGATGATCCCACGCGTTTTCACAGAACTATAAAGTCACACCATAAAATGTTGGAACATTAAATAGTTGTAGAGGTAGTGACATGAGATTGTATTTTGTGTTTCCTGTAGAAACAGACTTAGACAAGCTGTTGCGTTAGACCTTAGACGAAATCCTCTTTGTTAACTTGGAACGTTGTGTATGTAAATTGTAAAGTTGAAGAGGAGTTGAGTGTGTCTTACATACAAAGACAATGCAAAGCTCCTGATAAGAAGACAAAACATTGCATTCCTGCGCCCTCCAAGGAACTTTTTAATCGGTTTAGCGAAACTCATTGTGAATTTTTCCTTCTTCAGCTAGAGTAATATTTTTAACTTAGGTAAATGTATATTCAAAATATTAACCTTTTTCGCTGATATCCACGTGAAAATACAAACCTCAAAAACTGTAAAATTCAGAGATTGTTTAATATCATAATGTTTTATAGGCCTATGTAATATATGAGGATTTTTATCCATGTGTTAGGATTGTCATTTATGAAAAATAGTTATTGCATGGAAATTTTATCCATTTATTTCAGACTTAATGCCCTCTGATGATTTCAGATAACGAATGCCCGATTACAGTAAATACATTTAGCTCTGAAAAATTAAGCAGTACATTTTGTTATGCGTCGAGTAGCAGCCACAGAGTAATTATATTATTTTTGAAAATGGATTGAATTATAATAAAAATAATAACAGCTACTTTGGTTTGTGTTTAGTCTAACCCAGAAACTAATGTTCGTACGGTTAATCCTCAATTAGTGCAACTAATGTTACATAGAAAATAGTACCAAAATTATTCAGACAACAGATTGTATACATAGGCCTAACTCTATTTGTAATGAAGTATTTTTAAGTTTTCATATAAGTCTTAGATTAATCAGTGTAAAGAGGCATCCAGAAAAAAGTGAGGTATTCCTATGGATAACTTGAGTATATAAAGTTATCAAGAATAACACAACAATAACAAGAACAATAACAACAAAAATGAAATATATTATTATTATTAATGATATATACATTTAACGTATCTCAAGAAGGTAACGGAAACCACCAAAAGTATATATTACTGTCAAGATGCCAATTTATTATGAGTCTCAATACGGCACTATATAGGGCACCATAAGAAGAAAAAGAAACGAAAAGGTACAACATTTAATATACCTTGAAAACTTTTAGTATAATGCAATTTGTATTTTTTAAAATAGTCACAATTTAGCTTTAGGGCGTATTTCCATCATGACCTATAGGAATCGTTATATTGTAGCTATTTTGTCGTAAGTTGTAAGTTTGATACTTAAAAAATTCCCCTGTAATTAACAAGTATTGAATCACTTAATAACACTTTCACACAAATTAACGTGATCGAGATAGTTTGCAAGATGCAAATTATAATTTCTCGCTTTTTAGTTCTTACACTTTAACTTTGGCTATTGTCTTGGAAGACTATGACATGACACTATATAACCTATCACGTATTTTTTCTACTTCCGTAAAATATGTGCGGCATTTATATCGTAGCCTATAACTTTCGATTTATCTGTTAATGCAGACATGGAATAATTAATATTTCCTAATCGAATTTTACCATTTCAATATTACCTGTGGCTTTACTTAATTTATATTCCTTAACATTGACTTAATGTCGGCCGCGGTGGTCTAGAGGTAGCGTGCCCGCCTCTAGATCCGCAGGGCGCGGGATCAAACCCGGCCGCGGTCGATGGATTTTTCAGGACGTAAAAATCCTGGGCACGGAGTCCTCCGGGAGGGACTTTAAGCTGGGGGTCCCGTGTCGTAGATTTACGGCACGTAAAAGAACTCCAAGCCTAAATTAGAGCCTCTGGACAAAATTTCTCGGCCCTTTCACGTCCAAGAAATACTTAGTTTCCAGAGGGGGGTTGCGAGGCGATGGGCTTACCACCTGTCCCTCTACCCTCTCTCGGAAACTAAGCATATCAAAATTAGTATAGGTAATGAAACCTCCATTGGAGGCCCCTTCGCCCCACCTGGGGATCATAGGGTACCAGACAGACAGAAACATTGACTTAATGATTTAGTTCCCAGCAACTAAGTTATGATGCGAAACTTTCGCCTGCGCATAAGTAAGCGATGCCACCTAGGATAAAATAGAAGGCTTACTAGTTTCAACACTGGTACCCTTGCAACTTCAGAACAGTTCTTATTGGTGATTAATTATTCGCTTAGTTACTATTTTTAAAAATATATCATGCAATACATGTGCGTTAAGTCCATACGAGAATCTCGGAAGTTTTAAAATGCTCTTATTGGGCTCAGCTATTTCTCGATTCTCAAATGACTCGTATACCAATCTTGCATCTCAATTTTCTATTGATGACTATCGGTATTTAATAAATTTTGGTTTTGTATTGATCTCTAGGATAAACTATTTGCAGATTTCGCCAATATAGTTAAAAGAGAACTATGTGGAAGATCATTTCGAAATCAACACAGACATTTCATACGTTATAGCGTTAAATTGCTCCTTCATCCAAATGATTTTTCCAACAAACGCAATAACATTGTACAGGTAGGGGAAAAAAGCGAACTTACTCTTGTAGCTGATTTCAGAGCCTTGTGATAGGTAAATAAATGTAAGAGATGTAACAGAAACGTTTGTTTCCACAAGCAATGCAAATTACGTGAACTTATTTCTCAATTCAAGCAATTTGTCGACACTAGAACAAATTTCAACACATTTCCTGCTATCCTGTGAATGCCGTTAGGCATGAGCAGTGGCTCATATCGGCAACTTAGATATATTAGTCAGTTCGCTTTTTTATTTTCCTACCTGTACATACTTCTGAGTATAATTAGAATTTTCCCAACAATATGTAAGGCAAACTTGCCAGAGTGAAAATCGCAATTTATGGTAAATCCGTCAAAGTGTGAAAGCTCGGATTTTTTTTTATACAAGACCTGAGTGCTTACAACGAGAATATAAAAAACTTAGATAATTGCTGCATTGCTCTTTACATTATACTTGATATACTTGATGCATTTTCAGATAACTAGGATAGCTAGGATAAATAAAGATTTCACTATTTAATTAAGTGGACTTATCATTTCGTGGATTACTACTCTTCGATTTGTGAACATTGAGTTTGTATTAAATTCTATTTCATCTTCATAGATTCAATTCTCTTTTCATATTTCTGAATTCTCAATTCATGATTTATTTCCTTGATTATTTGTTAGTACCAGTATGTAATACAGTGAAGGGCTACAGTATAATTCATTTAATTAATTATATCCCAAAAGTTGAACTCTATATAAGAGCCCTAGATAATTTAGTCAGAAAGTAAATTTTAGATGACTTTTGTTCTTACATTGAGTTCTTCGCTGCTGAATAACGGCTTGTTGAGGGTCGCTTTGATTTAGAAGTGAAGGCTACTAGGCCCAGCCAATTATCTCATGGATCTGAGGGAGATTTATGTATGCTCTGTGGGGTCAAATACTTCAAAACATGGACAGATTCAGTGATGAGAAAATCTTTCACATAGTTTCAGAAGTTAGTCATTGCTGTTCTGACTGTGGAAATTGTTTCATAAGATCATTAATTTAAATGTTATGACTTTCTATCCTCGGTAGATCTTTCGTATGGGTAACATACACGATGAGATACCAAGAAATAAAATTAAAAAACTTGATCTAAGATGGAAATGGTCTTATTAAAGGATTCTATAATACACCGCAACACTACTATAATTACTATTGCTGTAGGAATCATCAAAAGGATTACAGCATATATCAGTAAAATCTAGGTAATGAACGGAACGGCGAAGTGGTAGACCCTGTCCGTTCATGGAGTGTAGAGACATGGAGCGTCGTTATTGATCTTTTAGACAGGATGCATAAAAAATTCAATATCTGTCAATGTATTCTACTAGTTGTACTGTTGGATGATGGTTTATTATTAACAAAATTTAGGGTATAACTCATATATAACGACATAATAAATCATTTTCAGTGACAAGCAATTAATATTCTGGCATTGAAACTTTCATGATCGAGATACAATTTAGATATTTCTAGAAACATATTTTTCTAAGCATATCTTAAAGCTTTAAAAATAAATGAATCAACATGAAAATAAGACACCATTTTTAAATTTAAAATTCATTCACATTAAGAAAACAAGATTTTATATAGTCCTCTAAACTTTTAAAGCGAATGTGTCATAACGCGGGTTGGGAAAAATACATTTTATGATTTCAGTCAATTCAACTTCAGCGTAAAATTCTGAGTGTTCTGAAAAATAAATTATACCGCTAGGTAAAACATTGATGTTTTAATGACCTGTGAAACTTTATTGTTCACAAAATATAATTTACGGCTATTGATTCACAAAGAAAAGGAACTTTTGCATGATTTAAACATAATTTTCACAACACCCTAATGCAATGTTAAACACCAACAGAATGTCCCGCTAAATTACTATAGCATATCAAGTGTTTCTGTTGCTGGACTTTATTCTTTTTCACGAAAAGTAACAAAAAACATCAGGAACCATGTAAAATTTAATTGCAACATGTAGATGGGTTTCTAAAAGTACATTGTTAGCAATTCTGTCTATGGTTATTGTAATAGAGGATATAGTAAAAGAACGAAACGAATGGATGGAGCCAAAATCTAAAAACTACATTTTAACCTTGACAGCTGTTTTCCACTGTTACACGGAAACTTGTTTACAGAAATTCGATTTGGTTACCCTGGTACGATCACATACAAATACCGTCTAAAAGAAATAAAGCGTCCCCATGCATTTAGCTTTACACCTCACAAAAAGTGATCATTTAAAATAATTGGTGAGTTGTTTAATCACACTTTTGGTTAATATGATTACACTGTGAATAAGTTGTGACAGGCCAGATATGCGATTTTATAAAACTACCGGCGTTTTTTATTTCTCAAATTGGAAGTATATATAGTATAAAAATCACTGAGCTACAGAATTCTCTCTACCACGTTTCTAACCATACAGTGGGTTTTTAAAAGCCAGCTAGAAGTCAGTTTGTGTCTCGTTGCAGCAGAGATGTCCAGAGAAAAAGTATATACTGTTAGAACTGGACCGAATGGGAGGAAGAGGAGGAGAAACGTAATAGCCCAGAGCAACAAAATACAAGTGTGGTGCAATTATAGTTAAAGGGTTTCTAAATTATAGCACATACCTTATCACACAGTTCTACCAACTAAAAAATCTGCTGTGTCGTATGGAATCGATTCGACTGATTTATGGGCCAGCAGGAAATTGGCTTTAAAAAGTAGAACGTACTTTCCTTTACTCCCCTCTGTTATATAAGTATAATAATAAAAAAGAGAATCTGGTGCTCTCCCCTTCGCAGAATTCATGCAGCATGAAGGATGAGACATGAATTCCTAATTAGGTAGGCCACCCTCCTTGCAAGTAGCAGGCTACTCTGGAAAGCTTACAAATCTCTCAAGTCTTCCAATAAATCGTCCCAAGTTGCTGAACTCCTACACACCACAAAATTGTAGATGAGATTTAGAGTAATGCAGGGCCCTTCTCAAAACCCTTTCGGTAATCATATGAAGTTATGAGTATATGAGGAAGTTAAGATAGGATCTTTAATTGTGTGTTTTGTACATGAACTGAAATTTGTGGAAGCATTTGAACTTAAAGAAGTATTCTTATAGGCCAGTGTATGTAGGATACTTAGTTATCTTATAATTTTATAACAACATTTATACCACTTACATAAAAGTTTTTTTTATGGAATGATGTATGGACTGTATCTACTCTTTTATAACTCAATATCGATTAACGCATGTACTGTATAGTAAAACAGAATAATACTTTAACACTATGTCGACCATATTCAGACAAATTAATTAGTTACATTTATTTCAAATACAAGTGAGAGGAAGGACAGGTCTATCACCACGTGTACCATTTTCACTCGAGACAAGTCTACTCTTGCAAGAAAAGCTTATCACTTTTTTTTCTCAAGGGTTCGAATTAAACTAGACTTTTTAAATGAACCTCAGATCGCATTATACCCACCTCGATTATTATCGAACATGAAACGACCTTGAAACCTTCACAGCAGCAAATTAAACTGCGTAATTAAACAACCTGTATTTAAAGTAAAATTAATCTTTTTCCTGCTAATTTGAATATTTTACTACATTTAATTTATTTTTTGTATTTTAATGTGCATGGTTTGATATTAAAACGACAAGATAAGACCTACAGCCTGCATGCCTTGCAGCCCGCCATCTATTGCGAAAAGCGAGAACTTTATCAGCTGGTGAAAAAAAAAGAAAGAGTCGTCTGCTTAATCACTTACAACGTATTATAAAAATAAAAAACTTAAACATTTAAATACGGTTGGACAAAAAAAATTGTATGTAATTTCCAAATATTGGTAATTAAGACACTCGTATGAAAATTAAATATAAACGTACTCATGTCTTAATAAATGCCATTATAGGCTCGTTGCCTAAGAATTAGCTGTTTATACAGATACAATTTACTGGAGAAACTTTCTTGCTCAGCTCTGACTTAAATTCTGCCTAAAAGGAGCCATGCTGTCGGAAACAATGTTACAATAATAAAGAAAACAGAAACAAGAACTTTAACAAGGAGACTGAAATTCACTCTAATTACTGAGGGTACGAAACAATTTATTGAATGCTATGTGATGTATACTTTTTTAAATCAATGTTCCGAACTAGATTTTCTTTGCCTACTCATAAGAACAAAGTTAATAAAAGTCTTCCTGAAAATCAAGTTGGAACATTGTACCCACATACTGTAAATTTTGAAGGCGTAGTTTATATTCATAACAATTTTGGGGCATGTCTGGTGTTGGAGTGAAAATTACTTCCTTTCTACAAAAATACTGCACCTTGGACATAGTTATAATTTCATAAGAGCTGTGTGAAGTCTGCAGTCAAAGAAATGTTATATAATTGCTGTGTACATCAGCTGTGCATCGCTTGTTGCTTTTATTTTACGTGGGACCACGAAATGTTAGGGAGGATTAACTGTGAAATAGGAACCATGAGTACGGTTTCTAGGGCAGCGGCCGTGCACTTTGAACCGACACTGAAATTACGATACGATGAAAGCCTTTCCCCATCCCTTTTGTGGTTCTGCCTGTTTTTTCTCTCGGCTTTTTTCTTTTTCCCTTTTTTATATTTTATAAATCCCTTTACATCCCCTTCTCTCCAACCAACTTTCTACTCCACAACACCCGGTCTGCTTTAATGCACACAATACATAACACTCCTACAGCTTCGAAATCGCGGGAAGGTATAAAGTTTACCAGCAAACCGCATACATATATAAATTAAATGTAATTAAAAATTAAACGTATATGCTGAAGCGTATTTTTGCACCGGAATCTGAACATATGCGCTTACTGTAAAATTCTGTTTTGTTTGGAAGTGTGTTAATTCCTATATCAGGAGGAAAACACGATTAAATTTTCTTTATACTGGATCGTAAATATAAGATAGCATCGTATTCCATGATCGTGGTAAAAATATTCGTTCTATATCATATCCTAATGGCAGAAAGGAACTTACGCTTGCAATAAAAACATTACATGTAATCCACTGGAATGCATTTCAGTCAAGGCAATGCACTGAACTCATCCTATAGTAAACATGTGTCGTTCTTTCCTATAGACCATGGGTGCGCAACTGGTGCACATCGTGTCACTGTACGGTAGGGGAATTTCTCCCACTACAGCCGCCCTTGACGTCAGCATACAGCAGTTTCGACGTGACACTGAACATGAAGAACAGGTTTCTTACGTCACAGCAAGGGATGGGGACTAAAACGTTTCCCCTCAGTTGCTCACCTATGCTATAGACTTAACAGCAATAGCCCAACTTATTTTCATAATTCTTTATGGGAAAAAAAAATTTATCCTCTTTAATCACGATCACATATTACTGCATATTTAATTATAAATTCAGCTTTGTCTTACGAAACGAATAATAGCGTTTTAGATATGTTAATCGTTGTTGACACTGAATGAAAATGAATGACTCGTTTGCAAAAAAAAATTGTTCAACTAAATAGCAATATAGCCGGAGGCAAAAACAAATTAAGTAATATATATCACCGCCAACAATGCACAAGAGTCAACAGTGTAACGAAATAGAATGATACTTTAAGTATAATATAGGTATTGTGGCAATAATAAAGGTAAATAATCCATAAATTTAGGAAGGCCTATGAAATATACGCATTTTCGCATAGCTATTTTATTGCATAGTTACGTTGTGAGTTATCCTATGGGTTAATCGTATCTCAACAGCTGTAACAACTGTTGTGATCCCTATTTAAAATAGCTTTAGAAAAGTCTAATGATAGCTTGGAGGAAGTGTAATATTTCCTTTGCAATGATGCAGAGATCTTCAGACTGTAGAAATAGATGACAGCGAGTAGCGTTTGCCCTAATCCTTAATCCCAACGTTATTAACAGATTACCATAGATTGGGTAACAAGTTAGAAATTAAATTTGTAGAAGAGAATAAGGTAGAGACATTTCTTAATTGCCTTACTTTAACGAAGGAGTTTTCGTAGAAAAATATAGTTAACTTATGTAAGGATCAGACCTGTTTGGGAGTTGGTAGGACTGCACATACCTAATAGCAGGTTTGCGTTACGGCTGACAGAATGTATTTTTCGCGAAATGAGCAATATGTTGCAATTAAATTGTTTGCATTCGAGAATAAGTTCGGCTGCGTAATATTTCGAAGAAGTTAATCAACCGAAACTAGGGCAAAACTCTTGAAAACCAAAGTTGTACACCAGGGGTTTTAGAACTTTTGGACTCTGTACCGGCTATGGGAGGCTAAATGTATGTATGCGGTAACCCATATTTAAAAGATCAGTCCGATAGTTTAAATTCTAACTTACATTAGTTCTCATCGATCGAGTTATTTAATTAGGCCTACAAATTTTGTTTAGTTAAATTGTATGCAATGCAGTAAGCTCGATGTTTCCAGTGTAGCCTATGTACCAATATATCAGTATGTGTCACATTCTTGTGTAAAATATAATTTTCTTTCTAATAATTAGAAATTATTCTAATCAATTATTGAAGACATGTATGGAAAAATGGGCTAACCTCTCAATGATTTTGCTGTTTTTGCCGCTTGTCGTTTTATTTTTTATTTGAAAAAAATTATTCAATATGTATGTACGCTTGACGCATATGACCACAGAAGTTAACTAAAATAACTTAAATGACTTTAAAACATTAACCTGTATCCATTATTACGTAATTTCCAATCCCCAAGAATGAAATTTGTTGGCCATGAGATTTAAACCTGCGGATATTCTGAATAGACCATAAGTTTTAAATTAAGCAATAAATTTTAGGTAGAAACTCAATCTAAACTGAAGGATATCTGAAATTATATTGGAAACAGATTATTATGATGTTTCTAGGTACTGTTGTTCGCCAGATACTCGAAATTCACGTCGCGTCGGCTGTGCCTTAATCAGAATCACTGTTGTGTGACATCTCCATCTCACACAGACACCGTATTTCATCGGAGACACGAAAATTACTTGACTCCAGCCCCCAGTTAAAATTTCAAATCCCTATTTCCAAATATTCTTCAATAACAAGTTTTATTAAGAACTTTTATTCTGAATCTACAAAGTGTTGTACTTAAGCTGAAATGCTTAGAATATAGAACAGAAAATTTGTGTATATTAAATATCCATAGGCCTATGGATCCGCAATTTGTCTTCCATTTGCAAATTTTAGCCTTCAAAAGTGCTAAAAGTATTGTGTACTTTTTAACCCTCATAAGCTAGTAGAATTCCTAAAATCTAATAAAATACTCGCTTTCTGGACACACTTTCCCGTAAAAGGGAAAATATCCCAGTGAGCAATCTTATGCAGCAGATTACTATGTTCATGAATATGAATCTTAAACTTGCTATACCTAAGTTTAAAAAATTATAAACAAATAAAAGTTTCATTTCATATTTTACTGGTTGTATAAGTAAACAATACTTAAAATTTTACTCTGTTCAGATAAAGCAGATGAAGTCATTTCAAAGGTAGTAAAAACATTATTAGACTTTAAAAAAATATTATAACGCTCTATTAGAAAGGCCGTCAGTGTGTTACTTTTATATAAAAAAGGCTAAATCTCTAACATAACTACAGCCTGTTTCTACAACGATATCGAAAAGACACTCTGTTGACAGATAATTTTAAGGAAAATTTCTCCTCAGCGGGAATCGAAATTAGGTTTGAGCACGGTAAGCTGCCAGAGGTTGCCAGAGGACGCACCCAGTCCCTTTCCAAATATTCCTCTAGATTCCCAGCTATCTAGATACACATGTTCGCACTTGTATAGTGAATCAAGAATGCATCTAACGCTGATGCGTATTTTATTTTAGGGTTTTGAAGTTATCCAACACTTTTACTGATTTAAAAAAATGCTATACATGTTTTAGCCATATTTTGTATACCCCCAAGGATATATTTTCCTCTATAGAATATAATGTAAATCTCTTGCCAACCTGTCATTAGGTAATTTTTTGTTCGAGTAGCGGTTATTCGGTATGTGATCCGTGAGAGCAGAAAAAGGATTCAACCAGATGTTACACAGTTACTAGGCATATAGTTTTATATTAAATACATTTTTTAAATGTGTTGAAGCTTTACTCTGCTTCGAGGTAAAGACGGCGGTGGTGAAAAGTACAGAGAGTCCCACGCAAGAGTTGGCCAATGACACAGGTTTCTGCGTCGCGGCGGCCCCTGCTCTAACTCCCGAGCGATCGGGTGAAATATCTACGCTAATAAAGCCGCGATTGGTGTAATGATTCAGGTTCTCAAATTTACCGTTAAAATTACAATGAAAATAACCACGTACCTTATCACAAGAGATGTTTGAAATGTTCTCCTCTTGCATACGCACAAGACTGGCCCCTTTTGGGGGAATTTTCTTTCACGCGCGTAAGTTCAGCTTCCGAGATAGAGTTAATTTCTCTTCCAGTGTTCTAATGTGTAGGGAATTGACCTATACACTTTATTTTTCAAGTTCCCCATAAATAATAGTCACATAGGCTACTGTTAGAAGAACTTAAAAACAGTATCACAAGATAAATTAACTCTATCTCGGAAGCTGAACTTACGCGCGTGTCAGTCAGTGTCAGTGTTGTGCGTATGCAAGAGGAGAACATTTCCAACATCTCTTGTGATGAGGTAAGTGGTTATTTTCATTGTAATTTTTACGGTAAATGTGAGAACCTGAATCATTACACCGATCGCGGTTTTATTAGGGTAGATATTTCACCCGATCGCTCGGGAGTTAGAGCTGTGCTCGCCGTGACACAGAAACCCGCGTCATTGGCCAACTCTTGCGTGGGACTCACTGTATAAAGCTAACTGTATAATCAGGCTATAATAGAACATAATTTTACGAAACAAATACCCCAATTGTGTTTTGGAATTGATCAGCGAAATTACATGTTTCCAGGAGAGGGAGATTTGAATTACTTTATCTTCAGTCTCCTTACTATTTCGTCCTACGTTGTAATTCACACTTTAAGCAAGCAGTGTTTCTTGCTAAGCACGTGGTGTACGATAAATAGGGAAGAGAGATGAAGAGATAGCGTGCCACGAATGCTGTTCAAGCATGTGCGATGAAACGCCTTGAGTACAAAACAGCGGGGCTGAAGGATGGTGGATATTTATCTAGTACTGCAGTGGAATGCGACATAACACTCTGAAGCCCATGGGAAGGACAAAGACGAGATGACTATTCTGTTAGCAACTGAGATACAGCTCAGTGGATGTATGCAAGTGAGAAGGAAGATGGAGTAGGTTGTGTAACAATGCCCACCTGCTCCCTTGTGGCAAATAATTTCCAAATCTGCAAAATCACGGATAATTCCGTTAAGTTTGGTTGAAGAAAAGATAACACAAGCATAGCAAAACAACACTGTAGTCCCAATTGTGACAAGGCCAGAGGTGTTGGTATGATGTTATAAAGTTAAGATTATCATAATCATGCTCGATGAAAATTAAATGAAAACGTATTCATGTCTTAACAAATGTCATTAAAGGCTCGTTGCATGATGTACTATTACTCTTCCTACGAATTTGACGTTTATACAGATACGATTTAGTGGAGAAACTTTCTTGCTCAGCTCAGCTGATTATGATGAATAAAATATACTTATAATAGTGTTAGTGTTACACTAAATATATGATGACTACTAAAAACTACTATGTTAACTGTAAGAAAAAAGTGCCATCAAGCCTAGATTAATATTTCTTTAACATTTCATCCAATGATCTACTGGTGGTCTCAGTTCGAAAACCGCAACTATTCCTTTATATTTCTAGAAGGAAGTCCTATAAAGCAGTCCGTTCAGCCTCATTAAGAAAACTGATGGAATGTTAAAATGCAAAAACCATTGCAATAGTCCCGCCGTGAATGTTTACATCGCGATCACATGCACTCAAAAAACGCCATCTATTAGTGAAGTAAAAAAGAGAAAGCAGATACGTATGCATGGAACCACATAATATCGTTTCTGTTGAATATTACTGTATGAGTCCCAGTATCAGAAAAAATTTTCTCATAAAATATCCTCTCAAAACGAGAAAGTTCATGAAACGACGTCGGCAAGGGCGAGATGGTACTGATATTTCTTAAGGTGTGTTCTTGTCGCTAGTTCTTCTGGCTTGTCAAATGAAGATATCTACTTCAAGGTAAATGAGAGAATGGATTGGAAGCGCTGATATGGTGGAGGAAGCTCACACCCGTCTTTAGAAGGTGTAGACATCAATAGCCGACTGTAGTACAGGATATAAGCTACCTTGTAATTAATACATAACTTTCCTTAGCAACAAGTGACCGCTTTAAGCGATGGATCGTAAGGCAATTCCCCTTATTCACGTCTAGAATTTGGACCCCACGTTACTAGGCCTATACTAGGGGGAATTCGAACAAAGATGCGAATACTTTAACCATCCATTGAACACGTTCCGTGTGGCGAAATAATCGAATACTACATGGGTAAACATCCCGCGATAGGACCAGGACACCGTACGCGGTATTATTATTTATTTATTTAGTATTTTTTATTTAGAAAATAATCTTGTAGAGCACAAGGCTATTAAGATTCGTCATACAAGATAAAATCATACATAATTACCTATTGCTAAAAAAGTCATCTTTGTTATATGGGCAGATATCACTTAAATTAATCTTAACATGTTTTCTAAAACAGTTTAAGACCAAGCACCATAAATGATTTATTAAATTTACTTATTCGATGAGCAGGTATGTTCAAATCCTCTCTATCTCGAGTGCTGTAAGTGTAAAAATCTCCATTGGTATTAAAATAATTTATGTTTACATAAATACACTCTAACATTTAAAAAAATATATAAACCGTATCTCGTTATAATACTATTTTTCGTGAAATAATTTTTGCAGGAATGTCCAGGCCAAACTTTAAACATACATCGTAAAATACGTTTCTGAATTATGAATAAATCAGTCAACAGAGGGTAGGGCCTAATATCCCCAGAAGCAGATTCCATAAGCAAGCCTTGATCCAACTTCTGCATTATAAAACAATATTTAGTTTGTTTCTAAGAACCCTTCACTGATAATCCAACTTCACTGAATCCAACTATATTTTCATTGTTGTGTTGAATGTTTATATCCATGTCATTTGTTCTGATACATGTGTCTTGCTTAAGTTAAAATACATCTTATTAGCATTAAGCTCCTGCAATAAGTTTTTACACTTAATTTCCATCATATTTGTGTCCTTACAACATTACTGGATGCCTCAACTTCAGTCTCCTTACCCATACTTAGAGCGCAGCACTAAAACACGATAACCAGGTTGACTGCTGAATGTTAGGTATCATTCGGCCTAGCATAACTCGGTAGGGACGTGGGCCTCCCTCCACGGCTCTGTCCCAGGGTAGGACCGGCCTCAGGGCCGAACACTTCATCATTTTCATCACATGCGTAAAAGTAATATTTCTTTCACAGAAAAAAAGATTTACGAGAAACGTTAAAACTATTGTCTGAAGAAGTGCCAAATCTCATTTTTCAAAATGTCATTAGAGAAGCTTACAAGGAATTGTGTCTTTACAGTTTTCCAGTCAAATTTATGATTTTCCCTTAAATCATGGATAAAGGAAAAAAGTAGCTTTCAACGTAAGTAACGGCCCTCTTTATTTAACAAACTGCCATCAAGTTTTTTTTAACTGCAATCGCTTGGGCATGTTATCTTTCTTGATTGCAGGGCTTAGAAAAAAGGTAGTGCAAGTGACAACAGCTGAACATTTCATTTTAAAGTACTGTTAGTTATTTAAAGAGCTCAGGAAAAAAAGTTTTTTATTACTTTCTCTGTAAAAATTAATTAACTTGAAAACAAAAATAAATACATTTTTTTCCCAGAGCTCTTAGAACTGTCAGAATTATTGTCTGTGCAAGATTCATGGTCTAAATCAGCGCTAATACCCCTCTGATGGCGGGTAATTTTTTGTAGCAACATCTTAATCAATGACAATAATACTTGTGACTTAATTCTGTCTAATGACATATCCTGAATTAATTCAATTATTTAAACATTATTTTTGGTAATTAATTTTTGCTTGCTCAACAGCTCTGAAAGCGTGAGTTAAAAGTTTGTGGTTTCATAAGTCAGACGACCTCATTAGAATTCAAAGTGCGGCTTTCTCTCCGAGAAGGCACACTTTCAAGCAATAACAAGCTGCAAATTGCGGCAAAGCCGCTTAACTATTGACCTCCTCTTCAGGTTCTGTAAGTGACTTTGGAAGTTCTATATGCTTGGTGAACACTAAAAAAAATTAAAATATAGCGAATAGTTTGGACGAGACTTAGGCATTGCATTCAAAGATTGATTGTAAAAAAACAATTCTTTATTTGTTTTTCTTGTTGAGGATGGAAGAGATATCATTGAGAAATCCTTAAGAACCACTTTAGAGTAAGAAATTCCAGACATTACCTAAAGCGTTACCTTGTGGTTTTTTTTCGATGTATTAAATTAATGCTTTGGAATTCTTAAATTCAGATTAGAAAGATGGATAAACGTAAGGTCTTATTATACACGTCTTAAATGTTTAAAATTGCATAATATTTAGACGTACTGTCAGAGTCTTTTGAGATAGTGGATGTGGTAGATAGTGTGCGATCTAGAACCAGCCCTAAAATAAACAAGCAAGTTTGTCCCACTTTGACGTAGATACGAGTAATTATGTTAGAGCGAGGCAGACATAATTGTTTACTTTAGGGCCGGTTATAGAGCGCACGATATCTACCCATTCCACTATATCAAAATATTTTGATCAAGAATATATATTTCCTTCAGAATCAAAATAAAACCACTGCAGGCTCCAAGCATAGTATTAATTTTGTATCATGAATGTGCAATTCCATTAGTTAGTATCACCCATAATTGTCTAAATTACGCACTAAAAGAATTGAATAATAGAATTAAATATTTAGTACATAATGCACAGTCTTTATTCCTATCTATGGTGCATATTGCTTTATTGCTTGATTTCTTTATATATATGTAGTTTTCTAAATTTGTAAAGTGTTCCCTATACAGGCCATGGAGGCCCTAAGGGTTCCAGAAGGATGAGGCTCAAAGATTTAGATATTCAGCACGTGAAGGTGGTAAGGCTTTGATCCTTACTCACCGGCCGCCTTTACCCTCAGGATTGCTCCTGGTACTCATTTATCTTAGAGGCTGAGTCGACCCCAGGGCCATAGTGCCACCAGAAGGATAAGGCCATTTGAAAAATCTCAATTACCTCATCGGGAATCGAACCGTGACCTTCCGGTTTGTAGCGCAGTGGCTCAACCACTACACCATGGCGTACCCCTTTCTAAATTTGTACAATATTTTATTTATTAGGCCTACCTTAAGTGATAAATTATTTACCGTTGTTGTTATGTATTGTATTTTCTTTATATATTTGTTTGTGTTTCTGGATCTAATCCCGAGTAAGTGCTTATTGCTTATTCCAGTTCACATTTAATATGCAAGATTTGTGTCTGAAATAAAATAAATAAAAAAAAATTGAAATAAATGTGCATGTTAAGACAAAATAAAGTTACCATCAATTTACACTACCTTGAAGAAAGGAAACGAAAATTTCAATAATATTTATGACATAACGGTACGTAAAAAAACAATAAAGCCTTCAAAATGGAATCACGCGTCTGTGTTAGCGTTCGAAAATTTCACGAAAATCACTCATCACAAACGGTATAAGATTAACTTTATCAAGTATGTCGAACTGCTCTGTTACATTTATCGCAAATATAATTAGCCCTTCAGTGTTCAACACAGTTCCCTTCCTCTCTAGTAAGAATATCCAATGAACGGACATTATTTAGACGAATTCAGATTCCGTAACACAGAGACCCTTGCTAATGAACTGATCACAATAGCGATGAAGTACTGGCTTTCAATAAGTGGCAAAGCTCTTTATTATGAATCCTTATAACAGACCTTGGTTATCTGCTTAGACTTCTCTATCTCTCCTAACAGTTTACAGCAGTCTGCTTTACATTATCTACTTTCTACGGTAGCTCAGTCTATTGTGTGAAAGTTTCAATAGCTATATCAGCTTGCAAGGGAGCGTTGGTGTAACCCTCTTGAAATGTGTGTCATGTAACTTTCGTAATGTATCACGCCTATGGACTTTTTTCGTATTAAGTTCAATGGAAAGAGGGAAAATGTCAAAAACACATCTTCCATATACCAATTGAACAATACTGATGAAGGCATGTACTACTTTTAACTATTTTGTTTGATTATTTTCATTACCAATGGACGTCTGGCCGCCATCCGCGGCTGACCAATTGGGTCATACAAAATTATAATTATTAATAAAAATTACACTCTTACGAAAGGAAGAGACATGTTAACATAATTCTTTTTAAACTTCTAGATGTAACAATATAAATGAAGGATCGATAGTGAGTCCTTTAATATACTTAATGACATATGTTGTATGTCTTTGGTCGTAAACTGGAGAGATTTCAATATAATTCTTTAAAAAAAGGGTACCGCAAGGTTTTCCATTGTGTCCATACTTTTCAATTTGGAAATTAATAATATCATCCAAGAAATAACAGAACATGAATGGTGCCATGAATGTGGATTTCAGATTTCTTCAGAACGTGATAGCACTTGCTTTTGCTGATGATATTGATTTGATTGGTAAAGATACAGAATCGACTATATTGATTGATAATTCAACTGTTAACTAAAATAGGTCTTCAACTAAACCCGAGATAATACTTTATACTTATTCTGTAAATCGATGAAAAAATTAAAAAAAAGAATATAATTTGGTAACATGCCATAATATGCAAATACAACGTTGCTTAGTAGCAAATTGATTTTTAAAAACGCCAATTAAAAATGTATCATACATTAGTAACACTAGATGTAACCTACTCCTGTGAAACGTGAACAATAACAACGGATTTTAAAGAAAATCTTCCATTATTCCAAAGGAAATTAAGGCGAATAATGGTCCAATAAAAGACTCAAACAGTACACGGAGAATAAAAATAAATAACGAACTAAACCCAATAATGAAAGGCACAATCATAGAAGGTTATAATTATCAAAGAAGATTAAGCTGGTTTGGACGTATGAATATAGTGCCGGAAGAGATATTAGCAAAGAAGGTGTACAAATGGAAAGCAATTCCCACCATATCTTCAGAAAGGCAATTACCTCTATATTTTGATGTTTTATATTTCAACAGAGAAAATATTTGTTCACAATTATAGTCCTACATACGGATAAGAAACTGCAAAATCTTTAATCTTGGAATAATGATAAAATTGAGCAAAGCTTTCTTTTTTGCATTTATTCTTAATAAAACCATCCGCTTGGAGACAACAATTTTAATTATGATTGAACATCTTCAACTTGGAAAAAAAATTGAATATTCAAATACAGTAGCATATTTAGCGGTTGCGGACCGGATTTAACTCCTTAGTGGACCTATGCGGTCCGCGGGCCGTATTTTGGAAACCCCTGTTCTGAATATTTCAAAATAGCAAAAAAGTACTTGGAACTCTTAGGGGATTAGTCTCATTTATTCAGGAAACATTACCAGTCTATCATTAGAATGAATACGAAGGTTGTTGAAATAGATATCAGCTGACATTTCATTTACAATAATTTCATTCAACATAGGAAATGATCGCAGTTACCTCTTTGAATTTAATCAGCAATGTGGAGTGATAATGAAACAGTTTTATGACCTAGTCATAAAACACTATAGTCGCCTTTAACACTTGTTACATCCTCTAGAGGTTTTATGTCTTCTTTACATTCCGTACCTGTTCTCATGCTTACAGAGGAAGAAGACTGTGCCGTTGGTTCATTGGTATTCAGAATTGTTCGCAGTCACAATCAAATGTTTTTAAAGCATCCTCATTTGTACGCTGAAGTCATTAGCGTATTTCTAAGAAACATTTTTCTTTGAAGGATAATTCAGTAAAGGGCGGAGTTAGGTAATTGTAGCTGAGTGGATTCAGAGACTTCTTAGTTAATGCGTTCCACTAAGCTTATTTGGCACTTTGAGGGGAAATTCATTTCTACTCTTTTGAAGCTGGCAGTAAGATAAGAATAAAATAAGTAAATGTATGTAGCCGTTGATAATTATGCACAGGCAACTGAAAAAAATTGTAGGCAGCTTTTCTTAAAAAAAACTTAGCCCAGTATTCTTCGAGCCTTTGATGCATTCTCAAAGGGGCGAAATTGAAAAAAAAGTCGTAATTTAAATAAAATAAAAATTTGTTCTAAACAAAAAGGTTATGGCTTACGAACTGTCATTTTATTACCTTTAGGCATATGTACACTAACATGTTTTTACTGAATACCAAAGAAAATATAAGGAGATAATGGAAATTCCTACTTTCCACAAAATTATGAAGTTAGAGATTTGAAAGTCTGTACATATTTTCTATGAAGAATATGATCGCAGGCTTGTAGTTTAACCAAAGAAATAGCAACAAATTATATTCATTTCATTTTAAACGTCGACTTCATAGAGCGCACACAGTGTAAATTATAATTTTGAATGAATCTGACCCATTTATGGTGTTTGCCAAATGTCACAGAATAGCAAAAAAAGAGCTTTACACAAAAATTACATTTAAAGACTAATTAAAAGAAAAGAAAAGAAAGTTAATTTTACAGGAATTTAAACACTGATTGGACCATATGAGTGATAACTAAACATCATGACAGGGTATTCAATTATTATATTGTATTGCCCTGAAGTTGTTCAGGAAGCATAGACTTCAATCTCCAATTGTAGAAGAACAAAGAAATGGTATCACTTATACACAGAAAAATAGACCAGTTACATCAATCTCTTGAACTTGATACGAGTTTTGAAGATAGGTAATAGTAGATATGTTTCTATATTAGTTTTATTTAAAATTATACTCCACTCTAACGTGTTCTCTCTACGTTAATTTCATAATATATCTAGTACAATTAACTACAAATTATTGAGGAATTTGCAGCATGATTGAATAATAATAATTATAATAATTTAATAACAACGGTTGTTAGGATCATCAATTACATTAAAGGTATAAGTTATCAATTATTCTTATACATAAAATAAATATTGTGGTAGTCTGGTTATTTTAAACATGTCAGATGATCACTAAAATAAAAAGGCCAAAAAATTGATTTAATTTTTTCAGGATTATTTAGATATTATGCCTACATCCGTCTAAATATTACAGTCAATAACGCCTCTTTAAATTGCTGCATTACATCAAAATTCATGAGTGTTCACTGACCCGAAGTGATCGTTATTTCGCCCGCCACCCTCCTAGGAGCCTGTAATTTTGGCAATAATTCGTATTAATACAGTTTTATTTCATCAAGTAATTCAATACACATAATGTAAGTTGTTGTAGTGTTTGAAAGGATACAACGTCGGAAAGGTATGCGCAGAAACCTCGCATTAGGTACTACTCTGCAGAAAACAATCAATCTTCTGTGAGTTCCACGACCAGAATGCTTTCCACTAATCACTGACCTAAGTACAGCGTGTTTTATAAATAGCCTTACAGTTCTTATAAAATGGAAGTCAGATTTTAGGGAATTTCAGTGGGAGTTTCTATACCTAAAAGGGATTTTTTATTTATTATTCACAAAAATGAAATTTGAGAACATTTTTTCAATGCCAGCATTGATTTAAAACAATACAGCCTCCAATCGAGCCTGTATTTTTCCCCACGAAAAGCTTTCAATTCCAAATATATAGAAATGTTCAGATAATTTTGCATTGTGTGTATGATATATTTATATTAATACAGCATTTCATTACTAGTGGTAATCTTAGCAGCTACGTGTGTAACAAATAGATAATGGTAATATAACAGCTATATGTTTAACAAATAATAGTGGTAAAAAATGAGGAGCGTCGTTTCAAGGGCGATTAGTCCACTTCCGATCGTAATTTACTAGGGGTGTCCGAAAATAAGTTTCCCCTCTATTTTTACCCAGGAAATCGATCAGCAGTGGGGGATACAAGACATCGGTTGAACGCGAAAGACACTCATACACGATCGTGATGGCTCTGACTTTCTGTTTCGGATTGCGACGGGGGATGAAACGTGTGTCCATTTTACGCCTGAGTCGAATGCCGCATCTATGGAGTGGAAACATCCGTCATCACCTGTCCAAAAGAAGTTCAAAGTAACGCCCAAACAGTGCTCCTCACAGTGTTTTGGGAGTCCCAAGAGATTTTGATGCTGGACTTTTTGGAGGATGGAACCATCACTGCTACGCGGTATTGTCACACCCTATCGAAATTGAAGAAGGCGATTCGGAAAAAGCGGCCTAGCCTTCTCCAATCTGGCGTTCTGTTGTTGGATGACAATGAGAGACCACACTCGATGACGGCAAAGCAAAACCATATTGCAACTCTTGGTTGGGAGCGCAGAGTCCTAATTTTTTCCTCGAGGGCTTTTAAATGCTTATAAAGCGGTATGACAAACGTCTCAATGTACGTGGTATTTATGTGGGAAAATAAAATGTCTCATTGTACGTGGTGATTATGTGGAAAAATATAATGTCTCGTATTTTTTTGTCTTTCATCCACACCTCTCTACATAGTCGCCAGGGGAAACTTATTTCGGTTCGGACTCACCCTCGTAATTTTAAACGAATACGAACTCTCTGAGTTGTTCTGTTTGAGCCTACAAAACATTTTAGTTTCAAATTGTAACCTTTCACGGCTTAAATTGAGCTTGAAATATGGGTTTCTATTCAAAACGCGAAAACGTGGAACAAAACGTGATGTGTCCATTTTTAGACGCGACCACGTGCAATACAGGTGGTGCGGTGAACTTTGAGACGTTTTTTGTTGCAAATTTTCTTCTGACAGAAAAATCCAGGCCACAAATGTGGAAACAGATGTTACATTAGCCGCCAATATTAAAGGCACATGAAGAATAAACATAGATCACAACTCACTGCATGGTATAAGGCCACTTACTTTTCTAGTTGCAATAACGGATGATTTTATATCCCTTTGCCTCGACCACCAGCACGTGCTACTTTTGCCTACGCTTTCTATTGGTCAGGCATATTACTCAAGGCAACTGTCCTATCATACAATATGTATTGTTGATGGTTACTGAATATCCTAATTTCTTCTGTTGGACAGAAATTAAGCTGGTCGAGGAACGGTTGGAGTGGCTTCTGCATTGACTCGTTATTTAAGTTTCGCGATAGCAGTACACAGCAATATTGACATGAAGTACTCAAAAGGAAGGTTACAAAAGCCTTCATTCTCTTATTGGTTATTACATTTTGAAAAAAACAGTCGATATGGTGTAGGCATACGTTATAGCTAAGTACAAACAGGTGGTCTATATCCGTTTCTGGTAGATTGTTTATCCTCTTCGTTGGAATAAGAGGCTTCTAAAGGATGTTAAGAGAAATTGCATCATTTCGTTCCTTCGTTACTAGCTCTATTTAAGATAGTTAGAATATTAAGGCCTACCTTCTCATTTTATGAGAACCATGTGAAATTTATGACATACCAGTATGCTGCATTAATTATATGTAACAACTTGCTTAAAGGCTTTTTTTCTATGCGTAAAAGATAAAATGAAACTATCGATGTTTATCCCATAAAATCTCTGAATAAGAGGAGAGTGGAGGGTCTACTACCTGCATCATATTATGCAGCACGGCTGAAATTGTGGCAGTCGTTGAACCAATTATTTTTGTACTGTGTAAATTGAAGTACCTTTAAAGTGTAAACTATGTAAACTGTAGGCCTATTCATAGAATTACTTCACTAATAATTTTATTGAAATATGGAACTTCTATTCAAGTGTTATGTATTTTTGTTAGATATTACCCTTATTCTGATGGCGATAGTCTTGTAAACTTATCGAGTATATCTTTCACGTGAATAATAAATTACTTGATGTTCTTAATAGAGTCCTTTATAGCAATTAAAAAACCAAGAAATGGTAAACACTTGTGATGTTAAAATTAACATAACTATGATAAGTAGAAATGATATACAGTATTTAATAACCTAATAATAATAAACGTAATAAAATTATGGTGATACGTAATAATAAGATATAACAATCGTATCTAGAAAATAGAAGTAAGCCTATAATATCTTATTCTTTGTAAGAACTTGATTTCTTAATGGCATATGAAAGCACCACTGCATGAATTCTAGATTTCGCATGCAAATGTTATGTAACCGAAATACCACAGATGAAGCTTCCACACCTTTGGCTTATGTTACGTATAATGATCTCATGCCATATAAAAGGTAACCCTCATGCAAGGGGCACACAGTTACCGCAAGAGGATAACCGCAATACAATGCTATGGCACTTGAAACCACCTTTCACATTCGTAATTCTCCCGAGTGTGGAGGGAGAGTTTACAGAACTTGCATTCTGGCTCTAGTTGTTCTACCTTTCTGTTATAAAATGACTACCATTACCATATGACTTTCCGAAACAAGGAGGGTGAACAATAAAGAAGCAGTGGTGCAAAGTGATGGAATTATTTTTTTTTTCAGACAGTTACACATAAAAGACTAACGAGGAATAAAACTTCTATGAAAGAGTTTATTTAAATTCGAAGCACAATTTGAGAGTAGATGCAAATTTATAAAGGTACAGAAAGGCGAAGAAGAACAGGTACGAAAAAGAAGTAGGTTTATTGCTCATAAAATTGTTATCCATTTAAATGAAATATGTTTTTATTGTTGCATATCTCTAAACCTATATCATTCCTTGAGTGAAAATTCGAATGAAGGGATTAATAAAACATTTTAATATGTAATACCTGCCATTATTGTAGATTTTTATTAATTGTTTCACCAATACCATCAATTTTAGAACTAGAAGTCTAGCGTAATCTACTGTTATTATCACATTATTATTATTAGTATTAGTAATATTATTGTTATTATTGTTATTATTATTATTGTTGTCGTTGTTGTTATTATTATTATTGATATGAGACTCCAGGCTTTCCCGAAGATGAGAATGGTTGCAAGTCGAGTAGGATGACTGATTGCTATCTTTAAGTAGCTCTTGTGCTGCCATGAGCTGATTACGAAAATATCTGTAATATAGCCTAATGGGCCTATAGAAAAGGCGAAGACGGCTAAATGGAGTAAGCGCTAGATGGAGTAAATAGGCGATGTGCTCTAATTGTTCCGTTTATATATGCCAATTCCCGGTTTTCCTATTGATCTCCTACTCCACCTATCTTTCTTAGTTTCATTCTATACAATGTAGATCTTTTCCATATTAGACCATTTCTGCCAGATGATAGCAGCAAAGCAAGGTGTCGAAAGCTTGGAGTCAATCCTCCTACTTACCCGGCAGGAAGTCTCAGAAACCACTATATACCTTGGTATTATTATTATTAGTATTATTATTATGATTATTGTTGTTGTTGTTGTTGTTGCAGAAATACTGCACGACCGGCAGTTTAAATAAAATAGAAAAGCAGTGGATCTCAACCACACTAATAAATTCTGCATAATTAGCACCCAGAACATTTTTATTTTACTTGTACAACTGAGTTTGCCAGACAAATTTATAGCCGTGCATTAATTGGAATCTGGAATCATATAGCATTTAGATCACGTTTCGCTTTTCTCTTCGCATAACATAGCTGGATTAGTGTGCATAAGTGGCTTTGGCGTTAATCAGCTTAGTTCCCGCGGACTATGACAAGCAGACGATTGCAAATAATATAGATTTCCTCACACACCAGCATCCAGGCTCAGCCAATAACCGTCGGATAACACTAAGGCTTAATCTATGTACGCTATGGAATCTACTAACGTAATTTCCAGAAAATGCACTACAAACATTAACATACTTTGATTGATATGCTTGTGCAGTTCTAAACTCAAAATTTCTGATTGAAGCTTGACTTGGACGTTTTCTTTGGCAGAAAAATAATTCATTTCGCTGTTTATGGTTATAAAATTTTATATGATTTCTTAATAAGCACACTGTCCGTATTATTCTCTGTACTATTTATCATAGATCACATATGAAATGACACAAAAAATTCATACTTATGCAAAGTACGGAAAGTTCTAGTTAACAAAAGGGACACATGAGCGATCCTCAATGTAGTTCCTATATTGCCGGCATCCTTACAGCTTTTAACCCTAAAAAATGTTGATTCACTTTTTATCATCAAAATTTTTATTTTTTCTTCACAAGTGGGCAAACTAATTACTTCGTTCCATGTGAGGTAAAATATTCACCCTAGTATGCTCTATTAACTCAGTTTTAAGAGAGAAAGCTACCGTAATGAACCCTTATCCAAAGTTAATTAAATTGCACCTTGTAATAAACCAAGTATAGGGAACAGTACCTATGTACAAATAAGATAATTTGAAGCTGAAGATGGGTGCTTAATGCATTTTAAAGCGTTCCTTCGAGGTAATTAGCATTGCCTAATCGCAGTAGTGAGTGTCAATTAATGAAGTTGAATAGTTTAACTACAGTAGGTTGAGAAGAAAATCTGTATTGAAATTTTTGCTCTAGTCACGAATTAGCCCACTCCATGAAAACCAATGTAGAAATATTGACCACATAGATTTTATCTCCATATACACAAATACTTTATGTTGGATTCCGTTGAGCTCGATCAATAAAGTAGAACAAAGACATGATGGCTTTAGCTCAACTTCTTTGTATTATTGCCCACGACTTTCGGCGTAATGACGTCATGTTCAAGACATCTTCATCTGTGATCATGAAAATACTGTATTTTTTACTCCAATAGCTTTTTTAATAGTTTCATTGTGATTAAAATATGTTAAGGCTTTAAAAGTTTGTTTTAAATTAAAACACTAAGTAGGCTAGGCTTTAGTAAAATAAAAGTTGAGCTAAGGATATTCCATATATTTCTATTATATTATTATCTGTTTAAGCAGTATTTATACATTTATTTTCTTTTATTCTTATCTGTACATATAAATGTGTATTATTTGCCCAAACCTGTTGTGTGATTGTATGTGGAATATTGACCTTTCCTCAGTGGTATAATTTTTGTTAGAGACCATACATTACTGGGTACTAATAAAAATACAAAATACACTACATTTTAACTTCCAATAGCAATACATTGTAAACCTAATTTCTTTTGTTGTTTTTGGAATAATTGCTTGTAATATTTTATACGATTAAAAGAACAGCTGCTGAAGGTACACAATATTATATAACTAACAGAAAATTCATTTCGTGCAGATATGAACAATATAACGGAAATATAAGTCTATATACTTTTATCTTAAAATTAATGGGAAGCAATCCAGTGCAGATAAACATTTATCTAGTGGACGTCCTATTTTAACCCAGAATCACAAGCGAATAAGCACTTTACAATCGTTTTAAAACGAGAACCACAAAATAGTACTACAATATCGGTATCCGGTTGGAAACTATACCCATTAACGTTATCACATTCTATCATGGGATTGGAATACTAACTGTTACTACTTTTTTGTTGAACCAGAGAGATCCATATATTTAACAGGTATTTTACACCCGCTTTTAAATTGACTTTTTTGTAATCGTCTGGAAATAGAATTGAATACAGAAGAATGAATCACAATATCTAAAACCTCTACATAGGTGCAAGCTTAGAAAGTGTATTTATCAGATTTTAAGTTATAAGTTAAGTTATATCTTTTTGAAAAATATGTTTATTGGAGGGAGTACGGCAAGTTTTATGCTCATTACAGCTACACAAATCAGCTAAATTTAGCATTATAGTTACTTAAGTCGACAGTTTCCATGTTTGTATTTATTTATTTATTTATTTATCCATTTATTTAATTATTAATTTATTTATTGTACATATATCTCGATATTGGTTCTATTAGTTATAGTAGTATAGCGACCAAAATCATGAAAATTTGCATTTGTATTCTATACTTTATACAGTCTAAACAAAAAATTAGTTGTTCGTGCCCTTAATAAGGGCAAGGGTTAGTAAAAATCCAATTCAGCATTCTACGCTGCTCGAGGAAAAACTTTATATTTTATTTACTATTTTATAGTGATTGTCAATGCTTGATTTAAGGCAATGATGAATAAGTACAAAAAATCTTCAAATACACTCTCTATAGACGTAGGGACACGTGGAGAGTTCTAATCATATTTTCATAATAGTGTAATAGATAGTGTTTTCATGCTGAAGTATTGAACATTTTTATTTTACATCCTACTAGAACGAAATGCGGCTAAGCTCTACAATAAGAGTACGCTTACAAACAGACATGACTAGCTGATAAATATTTACCCACCGTAAGAAGTTTTAAATATGATGGTATAATACTCTTGTTTGTGTATTTTACGTCAAGGATATAAATCAGGAAATCCCTCGTACAAATATGATTTTAAAACAATTTCTCTTGTGGCAACTCCAGTAAGCTAAGATGCAGAGTCTGTGCGGGGTGGACGGAACGGCTGGGACTCCGAGATAAGGAGTTGCTTGCAGACACCTTACACCGCGCCCGCCTGTCGTATTATTGGCGCCCCGACACCACATGCTGCAAAACAGCCTATTTGTTTGAGTACGCCTTGCTTCTGAATATACACACCTCCTTCAGTGATTGCACAAGGATTTATCTTAATGACGTGTATGTTCAATTGAGAATTATATGAAATGAGAGTCAAAATGCAAATTATTTATTTATAATTAGATTATCCATTACCCATAAACAGCCAATTGCACGCCTTCTTTGAAGGAACGTCACAAATAAGTCACAAATAATTTATTAGAAAACTAACAGAGTGTAATAGACTATTTTCTTTTTCCTAAAATAAGGAGTTCCCAGATGCATTTGTGAACATTAAATGTAACCTCGTACACAATAAATTATCGATTATACAGCTTTAATTAAACGTTCCAAAAAAATCCTGATTGTGGAATTAGGGAATAGGTTTTAAGAGAGATGTTAGAGAAGAGCAGAAGTATGTTATCCGAACTTATGATTTCTTCATGAAGGTAGCGAGTGGAAAAAGTGGACATACGTAAAATCGTGGGATGATCAGACGAAACCCATTTTTCATTTCAAGAACGTGGGATGAACACATATTTTTAGCGGAACCTACTTGAAATTTTTTTTCCAATTTCTTCCAGAATTGCAATATTATTTCAATATGTAATAATCGTTAAAAGGATTTGAAAATATATTATATTTACTATAATTCGTTTCATACTTCTATGCTGCTTGTTTTATGAAA
This sequence comes from Ectobius pallidus, assembly GCA_964059195.1. NCBI lineage: Eukaryota > Metazoa > Arthropoda > Insecta > Blattodea > Ectobiidae > Ectobius > Ectobius pallidus. The sequence goes on from CAXKWD010000003.1 coordinate 59,038,636, forward strand.
TTATTAACTATCGAAAATATATTCAGACATTGCGCTTTCATCCTGCTGCTGAACTTCGAATTCCATCCTTCAACAGCATTATGTCCTATGTTGCTGTGTGTGAATACTGTACTCTACAATTACATTTTCATTGCATTAATCCAAACATTAGTAAATCAGGTATTGAAATAATAATTTAAGTAAATAACTTTCCAAACTTTTTTTCTTCCTAGGCCTTTCGACATTCCTGTGTCACGCTCAGGGGACTTTACTTTGTTGCGTAGATACATTAACTATTAAAAATGAAAAAGGCACCCTAAGCAAACACACAACGGGCAAGAATCAAGGAGAAGCAAGAAACTTAAAAATGTGTTTATAATGTATATAATGAAACTATTTAAAGATCTTAATTATTTTACTACCGTCACAAGACCACAATAAAATGCCACTTTAATTTTTAAAGTTAATGCATGTACGCCAGCAAGGCAAGGTGCCCTGATGATGACACAAGATTGTCGAAAGGCCTAGATAGGACAAAATAGTTAATAGTTTAACCAATTTTTTTATTTTATTTTATTGATCGAGCTAAACTGTGCTATATCATGTAATTTAATGCAATTTTCCGTCCTAGGTCCGGTAACCCCACAACAAGGATTGTAATTTGTACGACAAAAGATGAAGAGTTACTCAGTCTCACCGGTTGCATGGGCCCTCTTTGCCGCTCATCCAGAGACAAAAAGTGTCTCTACCTTTACATCTACGACCTTTTTGATTCGGAAGGTTTAACCCGATGTTCGACAAAAGTACAAATGATTGGGAACTTATGGGAATAATTGATAATGTAATGATATGAGGAATGAGCCATAATGAACTTAACCCCAAAGTAGGCCCACTCTTTAATGTTATAAAACCGGAAGCGCGGTGTACACAAAACTCTCCTCTGCCCTTGACATCTTGAGCTACAATCGCCCTAACCCAACTAAACTGAAGCTAAACTATGATGTGAAATAATAAGTAATCAATTGGCTAACAATTTCAGATTTTTTCCAGAAGAGGGTAAATTGTGAAACTGATGTCTCAAATAAACTCTAGGGTTTAAGGGAAATAAGATACAAACATATATTTCAATCAGTGACCAAGGAAAATCTCAGTCACGTTTGCTGGCCCCCAGGAATCGAATCAGTTATCTTCCAAATGCGATCCCTCACGCTTCGCTAAATAATTAATTAATCACTGATCCATGGAAGCGTTCACTACAATATTCACTAAATACGTACACAAAATGTTACAAAAATGTTTTCATCTCTAGGAAAAATAAAAGTTTTAAAAAAGTAAAATGTGCCATATAGTAATCTTTTTCGACAATAGTTTCCCTCATTGGTCATACTGATCGAAGTTAAACTGTAATGAAATATTACGAGTTTACAACGTTTTAAAGACTTTATTATTATCTATATTAAATAAAAATGAATTACCAAAATGTATGTTGCTGCATCACTTGAGAACGGTTCGACCGATTTGGCTGAGAATTTTTTTTGTGTTCGTAATTGTCAGGACAAGGAATTTTTTCTGGAAAATCCACGAGAAAAGTCGGAAATGTGAAATGAAACACAGTTAGAGAGTTCTGCTGCCAATTGTTTACATAAAAAAGATTAAAAAATTGAAGCGTGACAAAAGAAGTGTGACATTTTCACAGTTTGAGAGTTCCGCTTTCACATGTTTTCATAACAAAACAAAAAACAAAAAAGTGTGCGTCAACCAAGCCAGATCAAAAGTGTGTATAAATGTATGTATGTGGCTATGTATGTTCCCTATACAAATCTACATTTCTTCACCAATTTGCACGAAATTTTGCACACATACCCAGTTAAGCCCGGGAAGTAACGCGACACAGGCTTCTTCTCCGACAGCCGTGTACTGCGTGTTATCTAAACACAATCCGCAAGGCGCTATTTATCATATTCAGTGCTATTGAGACGTAGGCATTCATTGTGTCCCCTCCAATGACGATATAGGCTTATTCTTCGACAGCCGTGTACTGCGTGTTATCTAAACACAATCTGCAAGGCGCTATTTACCATATTCAGTGTTGTTGAGACGTAAGTTGTATGTGAAATAATATAATTTCTTTTTGTATTTTATTGAAGCTAAATTATGGAGTTAAAATGGTTTAGTTAGTAGGCCTATTCAATTATTGCAATTTGACCTGAATTTAGTTTAGAGAGAAAATCCACAAGGGATAGCAGCCCCTGTTATAAGGAAACCCCTAAGGGTTCAGCTTACTATTAAATATACACGACACACACACACACAAATATATGTCAATATTAATAAAAATGAATTTCCAAAATGTATGTTGCCGCATCACTTGAGAACGGCTCCACCGATTTGGCTGGTTTATTTTTTATTGTGTCAGTAATTGTCAGGACAAGGTTTGTATGAAAGAAAATTTTTGGAAAATCTACGGAAAAAGTCGGAAATGTGAAATGAGGCACAGTTAGAGAGTTCTGCTGTCAATTGTTTACATAAAAAAGATTTAAAAATTGAAGTGTGAAATATTCACAGTTTCAGAGTTCCGCTGTCACATGTTTTCATAACAAAACAAACAAAAAAGAAAGAAGTATGAGTCTTGCAACCAAGCCAAATCGAAAGTGTGTATGTATGTATGTATGTATGTATGTATGTGGGTATGTATGTTCCCTATATAAATCTACATTTCTTGACCAATTTGCACGAAATTTTGCACACATACCCAGTTAAGCCCGGGAAGTAACGCGGTGAGCACTAAAATTCAAAGAAATCACTCCTTCCCTTGAAAATGTATGTAATTTCTGAAAATATTATACTGAAAAGTGAAATGCAATTCAGTTATCATGACAACAGTGTACTGTTTATAGTGTTCACATAGAGCTTTGGGAACTATATAATACTGGGCTTCAACAGATTCTGATGCTATCGATGTAATACATTGGTGAAAATAATTAATGAAAAATGAAATCCACGAAAATAAAGCACAGTGTGATGCAGTCACATAACTTTCTCTACCCTCAACATGGAAAATATCATTTTCTCACTTCACATTTTGATGTAGAATAAGCGGTCGTATTGCAGGGAGAGCTTAAGTGTGTGCCAGTGAGTATGCTATATCAGAAGTCGGTAAAGAATCCTATCCACTGATTCGTCACTCATAGCTTAGGCTTTGTATAGGGATCTTTATCATAGGCCCTAAACTTCTACAAGAAGACAAAATAGGATGGAACATTTTCAGTCCTATGCCCGCAGTATATTATGTCCCAGGTTTTGGGGGAGGAAAGTATGAAAGTTATATTTCAGCTCCGAAACGGTTGTGTGGTAACAAGAGAGTAAGAAATAAAATTTTCCATAAAGACAATACAATCTTATGTAATCTAAATTTATGTTTCTTCTTATTTCAACCCCTCCCAGGCATGGTGTGAAGAAGCAACGCAATGCAACATTCGACATCCTATGTGAGCCATAAAAAGCTAAATCTAGCGTTTTCTGAGGGAATGGTTTGAGTGTGATAAGTCGTTCTTCCGAAAGTTCTATGTAGGCCTACATATTATACAGGGCCCTAGAGTTTGAAAATCGAAAGTCCTTCATAAGTTAATTTCAGATTACAAATAACAACCCGGGCAACGCCGGGCCTTTTAAGCTAGTATGTTATAATTATCATTATTTATGTCCTTATGGAAAAATTTGATACAGTTTAGTAAAAGAAAAGTTCTTTAGCCCATAGATTACCACATCTTGTATCACACTCTCAAGCAAAGATATTTTTATAAGCCAAATATGCGCGTAGAAGATAAATTAAAAGTCACGTTGCGTTATCTGAAAGCTTGCGACTTGCAAACCTTTGATGGATTGCACAGCGAATTCACTCTATCTCCAAAGTAGCAGCCTTCGCACCTACTCAAGCTTCATTTAACTCTTCATTCTTCACGCTCTTCATCCTCCTACCATAAGATGTAAAGTATGAAAGAAAAGCTAAAATCGTTATTACGTTAAGCTGATATCCATTTTTTGTGTCGTGTACTGAAGAAGCATACATATATGAGGCCTACTGGGGAGAAAAAACATTCATTATGAAATCGGAAGCCTGTGATATGAAGAACATTTGAGGCAAAGGGAAAAATTTCAGCTGCTCTTAATCCAGCGATAGCCATGTCCAGAAACTTGAAAATAATATTGGTGGCAAGAATTCGACTGTTAGTAGTTATACATAGTCCTTAATCGGAAAGTTAAATATTGGTGAGTAGCCCTGCCCACAAAGTTGGCGCCTATGGTCATATCAAAGATAGGAAAATTGAAGTAAAGAATAATATGGTGATTTTATTCAATTTACTTTTTTGTCAAGAAACAGGTAAGGTGTAGGTGTACTTAAAGGGTTGTTAAAATTTTTAACGCAGATAAAATCTATTAAAATTTATTTACAGACTAAGCATTACCAGCAGATATTGAACAATTCTTCGTTTTCTTTTTGTATTGTAGATCAGGAACTTGTTTCCTTTTCCATATATCATGGCATATTCGAAGTCATTTCACGAATTAATTTAGGGGAAATGGCTAGCCTCATAAAGCTGTTATTTATAATGGACGCTACCTAACAACTTAGCTCTAATTCGTCCACATTTTCCCTTATGGTAGCATGGTGGCATGGTAGCATGTTCTCACTACGTCCAAAAAAATAGCCTAGAGAACTGAAATCTAACACTTTAGCACCATCGTACGTATTTGTACGTCTTGACTCATCCTGTTGTTCATTGTTTCGGATTCTAGCGTTATGCTAGGCCTACATTTCTGAACTCATTTTAAAGAAGTAGATATGTGAAACCACATAATATTGTTTCTGTTAAACATTACATGAGAATAATTATGGGGGAAAATTCATCTGACACTGGGATTCGAACCCACTATGCTCTACTCATTGAGCTAGCCGGAGTTCTACTCACAGCGCCATTCGGAATCTCTTTATGACTGATTACCCTCTATGGTGTGACACACTGAAAGACATTTGTCATAATATACATTAATGTGAGGCACACTAATTTAGTGATTTTGTGGCCGTGTTTATGCTGTTATTGTACAGTAACATTTTAATGTGTAGATATGTGAACATCAAAACCCCACAATACTGTTTCTTTTGAAAATTATATTAGAATATTTCAGAATAAATTTTCCAAACACTGGGATTCGAACTCACGACCTTCACCTTTACGTGCCTTCTCGTCTTAAGCTCAGTTCATTGGAAATGGTTAAATTCTGTGGTGCTAATTTATAAAATGATGTCAGTTGAATCTTGTACAGTAATAGAGGCACCTCAACCTAACCTCAACGCTTAAGTTAGCCCCTTCTCGTTATGTAACTTCCAATAAAAATTATTTCAATACCAGTGCTAACAGAATAGTTATTTGAGGTGCACAAGATAAATGGCACTGCCTTTATAACTTGTATACCCTGGCACAAACAATAGACCTATAAACCGGTACTTTAAAATAATACTTTTATGTACAAATTTCAATTATCCATGGTAAAGGAATAATTGACTTTACTAGTGTGTATAAATAACAAAACATCGAAATCAGATATTAACCTCTCACAAAACTGAACACTGAAATTCATGTACGAAATATGTTTTAGGCAATATTGCTTGAAAACCTTAATTATTCCTTTCCAAGAGTTGAAAAACGTGTTAGAAAAAGAATTTTAGATTTAGGACTATACAAAATTGCATTAGCAGCAGCAGCATTCACGGAACAATTCCCATATTAATAACAAAAATATTAATTTCATATTCGTGAACAAGATATTCACTTATAAAACGCGAACGTCATTGGTAATCTACTCATAGAGGAACATGTGAAAAGTTATTTCAAAGTAAATTTCAAATATATGGAGAGCAGGACATAGAGAGAATACTGCTTAAGCAAAAGATCGCATTTGCAAAGTAATTTTCCTAAGCACTTGTGCTTATGACATCGTAAAGATAAAGGGAAGGCGTCGGAAATTTCGACAAGAAAATCTGTAAACGGAATGCAGAAATTCGAACAGAAATACGTATCTAGAGTATTATAGGTTCATTTCGTGAGTAAATTCAAACATAGTGCTGTGTCGAGACCTTCATAAATATTTATTGGTCTTGATACATTGTGCTTGAGCGAGGACGTATTTCTCCGAAATATGGTGAGGAATATCGTTATCATATCTTCGTATAACATGACTGTGCAAATGTTGCAAATGTTGCGTTATTACATATGCATTTCATCCTTCAGCTAGTTCACTACCTTGGTTGGCCTATCATTTTTATACCTGTAAAATCTAACTCCAAATTTTATGACTTTACATTTTTACAAGCACCTATAAACTTTACCTACAGCATAGGTAGGGCAACAACCAGCCGACGCCGTTAAGTTCAAGCAAACGAAATGCAATAAAATACGGTTAATACAAACTAGAATTTCAGTTATTTGTATTAGGTTTAAATCAAATTTAACTGAAGTAAAATAACGTAAAGTAAAATTAAACGAAATAAAATAAGATAAGTTAAAATATAGAAAAATCGAAAGAAAAGAAAATATCGTAACGTAATGTAAAGAAAGTGAAGCGAAGTAAGGTAAGGTGCGGTAAGGTAATAGGCCTACTCACGATTTCATGTTATGCTTTACAAATCGGTATGATGTTATTCACATACAAAGATAGATATACTTTATAGGTGTGCACTTCACACTATATTCATAATAAAGATAATGAATTACAAATAAAATTTCCACTCACAAAACCGAGTACGAATCGTCTTCTCCAAAATGAGAAATGTATGCTAACATCCTTTAATATTTAGATGCATTCTAAAAGTTTCTTATTGCCATTTCCTCATTTCCTGAAACAATTATCCTCCTATTTATTTATCTTCTCAGCACTGGTAGGCTTTATTTTCTTGTTTCTTTAAACAATGTGTCTTTTATTTTTATGTTCCTCTATGCCAGCTATCATGAAGCAGAATTCCCCATGCATTTGTGTGTAACTCGATCTGTTTGCTTATAAAAAAATATATTACATAAAAAAAACATTCAAAAATATTAATGAAGTGGCTGTTATTATGAGTAAGATCCTGCAGAATCAGGGAAGTGAGCAGCATGATTCTGTAAGCAGATAAATCGGAAACAGTGAAATTATTAGACATAGAGTGGTTATTTTTATAATTAGAACTTAACCTAATGATTTTTTTATAGAAAACTATGCATTTCACTAAGATGACAGAATACTGTTTTGCAAAGTTTTTATGTATAAATAGAAGATGGAATGTCCCAAAGATGAGGAACATGGTAGTTTTATAGAAATTCGAAGTTACTGGTTATTGCACTTTTAAAATTTTATAACACCAAACAGATTTTAAGAGAACTGGGTTAACATAGACCTATTTCCTAAAATAAATATTTTTGGTACCGGTAATTATAAATAAGGTTATTTTCAGTTATAATCGATTTTGAAAAGTAGATAATAATCTTTTCCGATAAATGGTAAGATACAAGGCATGCAGGCGGTAGGGACTCTCTTGAGCGTTAACATGAAAAACGCACATTAATAGGACACGAAACTATTTTAAATTTTGTATAAAATTAACATTAACAATTAACAGAATCTATTTTATAGAAATAAAAGTTTTTTATTAAGCAGTTTCATTTCAGCTCTCAAGGTTTAAAGATCGTTAATGCTCGTTAATAATAATCCATACAACATCAGTGTTATAATGAAAAACTGTATCGAAATGGACATCATTATGATACCGTTACGTCACATGTAATAAGATTTTTATAGTATAGTCAAAGAAAACCCGTTACAAGTGTTATTCTTGGACAAAACATAATATTATTTTTCGGATTTTACCTAGGTATAACTAATTCATTACGTTTCAGTCGTATTCAAACAGCAAACTTACAAGACGTAGATATTTCCAGGCTATCGATAACTGTTGTTAATAATATATCTCTCTTATGTTCATGGCAGCCAAATGATAAAATATTAATTCATTGAAGGAGTGTACCTATAAATAATTGATGGCATGTAAAACATTTGTATGTTAATCATACCGTAAACTTTTCGTTAATTATATACATATAGGCTATATGGAGTGTGAAATTACTTACCTTACTGTACGCTGAGGGAAGAATTATATAGGCCTCCGTATACCCTAATTGAGATGACACTTTTGTAAGGTTCGTTTAAAAAAATGAATGTTCATCAATATTAATATTAATACAGAACTTTTATTAATTCCATTAGTAAGGGAATGGACTATAGTGCATTACATTTCGCTGCATTTCTCGTGAGCATGAATACAATTCCAGTGAATGAGAGAGGGAGAGAGAGGGAGAGGGGGAGAGAGAGAGAGAGAGAGGATGCGCGTGACATTTGATCATTCATTCCTTTCGGCTTGTTTGAGAATAGATATGGTTAGCATTTGCATACGGAGTGCCAAGTCTTACTCTTGCCTCAAACAGACAGGTCCGGAGACAAACTCGACCTCGTTGGCTTGCATCAGGCTCCAGCAAGAATACAAAGTAGTATAAACATACGAGTATCTACAATTCTGTCGCTATACGGGAAAGGATAAAAGTAACACAGGCAGAATGCCACTAGTATTTAACTAAATAATAATTAATAACATTTCCACTACATTTCTTACAGATAGATTAGTTTAACCTTTTTATATCTAAGCTTTATAGCTATCTTTTTAATTTTATTTAACTTCAAATAGTTGCTGCCCCACAGGACAAAGTATAACAAAACAAAAAATACATTAACCAACAAACGAAAATGGTAAACGTGGATCCACTATGATTGTTTATTTAAATGGTTCCGTAGAATATACACTGAACATTTCAGTGATAAAAGAGACACTGTTTTCCACAGTCAGTCAATGAGAAAGTCGCTACAAAACTTCACAAAGTGACGTGCCATCGTGCCCCTTACACCGAACATTTGACCAATCTGTTCTACTTCCTCCCGATTATATCTGAAAGTAAAGTACGGCATTTCCATATGAAAATATTTACTGATATCTAAAAGAATTCATGGGGGAAAAATAAATGATACAACGGAACTTTCACAGACCAAATTAGGAATGCATAACTACAACAGGAATTAGGAATGAATTGATTGTTAGATAGGAATGAATTGATTGCTAGATAGAGAAAGAAATAATTATTATAGACTATCCTTATCTGGTTCTCCCCCTTCTGACCCGCTACATTCAATTATATTACCTTGATGTGTAGGTTCATGAATATCATCTTGGTCTATGAATGTCTTCAGTTTCGCTAGAACTAGATGTATGTGTATATATATATATATATATTGATGTAGAACTATGATGTATATATATATTTTGAACATCGTTTCCATCACGATCATATATTTTCTGAAACTCCTTTTCAGTTCCTTTCCTCCGTGACATATTTACACTCCAAGAAATAAAGGCAAATTTCTAACTACTGTACTGGGCTATTTTAGTGACTATCAGATCGCATATCAAGAAAACAAATCCAATGAACGCATTCACTCACAACAATGGCTATTACTCAATAATGAACATTCAAATCGGCATTTGTTTATACCACTGGGAAAACACGAAGTCAAATGGGCCAACCGGGGTTTAAATCCGCGACCTCCCGGATGAGTCCATCGACTCGGTTACGGAATATTACGATATATTATTATTAAATTTTTATTCATTCTTTTATGAAAGAGTGGTGCAGTTATCACAAAAATTAGCTTTCCGCGGGAATTCATTCTTCGCCATAAACACGTCAGCAATAGAAAACAGTTGCAATCAATGGTTGCATAGCCTACTGAAATACACATGCCTGAAATACACATGATCCTAAGGTCAAAGGGCATAAATAGTTTAAAAGTTCTAAAGTTTAAAAAATATATTCAGTAAGAAAATTATTATTAGAAAAATACTTTCGGGTGACACACTGAATCCCCAGCCACCTCCATCGATATGCAACTGATAAAGAACTTAATTTCCTGATCCAACATTGGCAGAGTAAAGAGAACCGGTGGTGTGATACAGAAGGTTCAATTTAGCAAACAAAGTTATTTTCACTTCATAACACAAACGTTGATTACACGAAACGCTGCAGACTTGCTATTTAACATTTGTGCTTGTATCCACCTCTGATGACGACCAAAATTAATAACAGGAGACAAAGAGACCTTCCGGTATATTAACCGCACAAATTCGCCTCTTGCCGCCGCTGGAGCTTGCAAATGAACACACCCTATCGATCCATTCTGTCCTCGAGCCGCAATCCGTGTGACTCTACAAGTAATAACTTATACATTTACACTACATGGGTTGAATATTAATTATTGTATCCTTTATACTATTACAACCTATTAATAACGGTGTTTAACATCTACCAAAGACCAGAGTTCTCACTTCAATAAGTTCGATCCGTAACAGTCATTGCATTGGCAGATGATTTACCTGCAATATGACAAATAATATAATCAGGTAAACTAATAAAAAAAGTGACAGATGCAGTTAATAGGCCATATTTCAGAAACTACTGAGTTTTAGACTGCGGTTTCTGGAAAAAAGTTTGTTAAGAATAATATGTGAAGGAATAAGTGGGATAACTAGATATAAACCGAACGAAATTACAACAAATGCCTTATATCTAAAGAAAGGCGTGATATAATAAAATCAGGTAAACTGATGTAACGTAGTGCCAGATGTATTTTATATTCAAAACTCTTGTGTTATTTCCTTTATGTGTCATGTTTTTGTGAAGTCAGTGATGTTTACAATTTTGATACGCAGAAAAGAAGTTATTTTTTGTAATCGATCTCCAAGTTAAGCTCCAGATCAATTTATTAAGCAGATTAATAAAGTGGATTATATAATCCATTAAATATGGCGACGCAAGGTACCTTCCGTTATATAGTGTTTTTTTTTCTTACAGTAGTGAGACACATCATTAAACCGGAATGACGATCTGTTCTAATTTCCTTCTAATTGCCCTGGTCTTAAGGACAAAAGAATACTACAAAACAATAGTAAGCAACCATGTCTCATATCCATATAATACAACCGGCAGGTTATAGTCTTATAAATCTTTATTTTTGGATTTCTGGACAGAAGACGAAAAGATAAGAGTTTCTGCACTGCACAAAAACAAGCGTTTTCTGATTTTACTTGACACCTAACTTCCGGCTTAATATTATTTGTATCTGTAATTATTACTCCGAGATATTTAAATTTTTCCACTTGTTCGAACGATTTACCGGCTATTCTAATATTTTGTACAGCATTATTTTGATGGTCCAAGACCATATACTTAGTTTTTTTCTGTATTAATTTCCAAACCAACATTTCCGCAGGCATCGAAAAGATTTTCTGCATTTATCTCGATTGTAGACGTGTACCTTACCTAATTAAAAATTTTAGTACTAAACTTGTACAAATATCGTAGTCATACATTATAGGTGATAACTTCATTCTTATAATTTTATTATGTGGATACTGTAAATAAATTATGATCTAGTACAAACTGGTTCGAAAAAGAATTTATTTTAAGATTAATGAAAGACCACAGGAGGTTGTTTAATGCACCCATATGCTTCGCCTTAGAATGATACACGAATCCAATAGGAGTAATAGGTTTACTGTCAAGTGCAGGGAGTATCCCCTGGGAAATCCTAACCGCTGATCAATACACACTGTAGCCCTATAATTACTCAATCTGAAACCAAACTCTACCTCTATCTAACATGAAATATGCGCGTCATGAATACAGTATCAGTAAGGTTATTGGTTTGAAGGCAAGTATTCGATCTATAGTTCTATGTTCAACACGTCATGATTACAAGATACCAATATCCAAATAATACAAGTAAACATGAGGGATACAATAATGTTGATTTCCTATAGTGACACAGTTACACAATACAATAAACTGCGGATCTGGAAGCAATGTTGGCCTTACAAACATGCCTGTCAAATGTACATTTATAAGGTAATAAAGTTTCAAGAAAGTGTGTTCTAAGAAACTCTACATTTTAGGTAGATTTCGAAGAAAAATCTACATATTGGAATCGATATCATGTTATGATTTTCGAAAAATTCTTCCATATCTTTACGTTTCATGCCTCCCTAAGTACGAAACCACCGCCTGATCAATTTTTTTTTGTGATATATATATATATCTTTACACGCTAGCGTCCGTAATTTTGAAGATATTTGAACCAAATTTTATTATGTTATTTCTAGGCCCAATAGTTCGGACAAGTTCGTTAATGAGCAAAATTGGCTCAAGGGGGTTGTCGGGGAGGGGGTTGAAATTTTAAAACATTTATATCTCGACCCCTATGAAGTATAGAGGGAAACTTTGTTTGAATAAATTAGAGTACTCCCTATGGAGTTCACAGTGACACCAACGAATCGGGGGTTTTCGGGGTACGATTGGGGGTGGGGGGATGGAAATTAGAAATTTTTGGAACTACGTCTTGTGGGGTATCGTTGAAAAGCTCTTGATTAGCACTCTACAAATCAATAACTAGTTTCTTCATAGTTCTCGTATAAGGCGAGATTTGAATGTTTGAAAAAGTGCTCTTTCCTCTTTTTTGCAGTTATTATTGCGGGTTTGTCATGCCAAGGCTAAAGAAGAAGAGTGCTACGCAGCGACAGTAAATTAAACCAAAAGCACTTCGAAATCTAACTCAGCCTATAGGCTTTCCCAAAAGGGATTTTTATTCCACCTCATACCCCTCTGTCAAAATATTAAATAAATACATTCAAAAGATTAATATATGTACAGTATTTTTCTGCAGTACTAAACGATAATTATGTTACATTTATTTATACATAGTAATCGGCACACGCAAGATTAAAAGTAAATATATCTGCAATGCCAAATTAAATCCAAATTATATATAAATGTTGAATTTAGATTTTGTCCTCCATGTGTGCAACAGCAAGAACTACTAGTATGTATCTTATTCTACATAATATATAACACCTTGACGTTATTATACCTAACTTAAACTTGAAATTCCAAAAGTTATCTTTTATCTTTGATTGTGAGCAAATTACAGTGTAAGTATAGACGCTAAATTTTACTATTTAATAGTGTAGAGCAATAGATTATACTTATTTTAATTTTGTTTAGACACATATGTAACTATTTTGATGAGATATAATGGCTTAATTCTGGTGGAACTATGTCCACACAGGTCGACACAGCCTCTAACATAAATGAGTACCAGGAGCAATCCTGTTTTTTTATTTTTTATTTTTTATTTCTGTAGAATTCATCAGCATGCCCCGTTACCATAAAAACATTACATGCATTCATAAAACGTTTTAAAAACATTATTAATTACAGTTTTGCACTGATATTACTTTTAGAATACAAACTTACTATACCAGCTTACTTGATTTACATCAGTATCTTTCACATACTCGTTTATTCCTTAATAATGCTTGTTCTAAGTTTACATTTTCTATCTAATTTAGATGTCCAAGGACTTAATATATTTGACGAAACTTCGTGTTATGACGGGATATTAGTTCTTGATTATTGATCTCCATTTTGTGTTACTTCTATTATGATGATGGATATTTGATTTTCTGTGTTTGTACATTCGTAAATACGATGATTGACTGTCAGTTGTCCTCTGTTGTATGTGCAATTCGGGTTATCTATGATTTTGAATCGATGTAAATACGATTTAGTTTTTCCGTGACCTGACACAATGGTGGTGAATTCTGATGTTAATAGAAGTTTGATTTTCAGTCTCTCTTGAATTGAAGGAAAGAAAGATTTAGTTACTGTTCATTTTGTAGTGTTGTTCTATCTGGCCTGCCATTCCTTGATACCTAAGTAATCCTGGGGGTAATGGCGGCCGGTGCGTAAGGCCGACAACCTTACTACCTTCACGTACCGATTGTCTAAAATCTGGGAGCCTCAACCTCCTGAAAACCCCTGTGCCTCCATGGTCTGTCGTAGGGAACAATTTACTTATAACGGCTTAAATTTTGATCACATATTACACTGTATGTGCTTACATGTTTTCAAATTCTGCTATTTTTGTCCCAATATTTTATTAACTCGTGATTTCATTACCACAGAATATGGAGGGATACTTTCAAGTTTAAAATGGTTTTAAATCTAAAAAATAGTTTGTAGGTCAGTTATATCTCAGGTCCACTGTTCTATTACAGGTCAACGGTGAACCTGGATTAATGACTTGGAAATTCTAAACGGATAACGTGGCCAATATTTACTAAGCTTAATATGTGTCGTGCTGAAAGGATAATAATTACTATTATTTCTATGACTAAGTAGGGTTTTAAAAGCTATTTAATCTTTTTAGCTTGAAATCTTTTTTAAAATGTTTATAAAGGTAGATATCTAATATTCAGATAATATTCCATAATATAAATTTAAAGACATACGAAAAGGTTTATACAAATTATTTTGCACCATTTATTTAGTGTCAAGTTTATAAATAAAATAAATTACTCGTATGTTTTTGTTTCCTGATATTTGAATATTTCTAAAATGTTTAACTTCTAATATTAGAGAGATATATATTTGATAAATAACGCTCACTATCAGAATAGTGCTAACTTTTCATGCAACTTCCACCATAATGAGGTATCCAAGAAAATTCTTAAATGAACACGAGTCAACTACCACTAAGACATTTTCATTATAAAAGTGCACATATCTGTTAAAAGCTTCGAAATTTAAATTTTTATCTTAAATGTTATAGCCAACTTTTCACAATCAAATTGGAGGGGGGGAGTTTTCATATAAACTGCCCTTAATATTGGATAAATCGAAACCAGATTCTAGGAGGTACAAAAGGAGTTCAACCAAGTTCAAAATCCAGAATTATATCTCAGGACAATGCATAGTTTATTTTATTTCATTATTATTTCAATGATTTTCAAGAGGTTTATATCTTTTGCAATACAAGCTCATAGCAAGAAAATGCAATACTTTTCGGGATCAATTCAGTATATAGGAACATCAGTTTATCTTAATTTGGTGTGTGCAATATATGACTGAGCGAATGTCTCTTTACTGAAAGAAAATGAAATCCATCTTGACCTTTCCTACAATGTTTTTTCTAGCAAAATGTCTCGAGGCGATCAGAAGGAAGAAATCACGTAAATGACGGTGAACTGAGAGGACGAACTATCGTTACCACACCAAAACGACAATAATCGCTAGATGGAGAATGACCTTTCCTCATTCATGGCGGGAGAAGGTAGTCTATTGTTCCTGACGAAGCAACGAAGGCGATGCGAAGAAGACGTTTTTGCTAGTTTGGAATCTTGCCAGATCATTTTCTAAGATTCCTGGAGCAATGACTTGGAAAATCCTAGTACTGTACATGCGAGAACACAAAGAAAATCAAACCTTTCTCAAAGCGAAGCATTTGACGTCTTCTTTGCTATGAACAGAATTCTATTATTGTAATGTAATTCTATTTCTGGTGGGGTAGAAGCATCTGTTTTAGGACAAATCCTATTAATTCGAATTTCAACAGATTGAAATGTTCTACGTGCTGAAACAATAATGACTGCAAAATCAATTTTTTTATACGCTCAATATCATCACCAAGAAAAATTTCGAACGCAGAAATATAACGCAAATGCCCACCTCTATACTTAGAAAAGCATAATATAAACTATCTCTCTATTTTTTTTGTACAATATTCTTTCTGAAGATAGTCGACAATATGTAAGCTATATTTTTAGATATTGATAAAGCAGAACTTATAACAAAATTTGTACAAATTAAATCTTTCAGATCTTTCTGCACAAATTGAACGTCATATGAGGAACCTATTCTTTTTTATAGATTATACGTAACTTACCGGCAACGTGCACCGAGAAAAAGACAATTGTTTATACAGAGATTAAATTTTTTCAAAGAATAACATAGAACTTACCTGAACGAAAGTTATAAGGTCTTGTCCGCAGTTCCAAGGCTGTTCTACCCAAGAGAAACCATACGTCAAGTGAGGGAAGAGACAAAGAGTCATAATGCCACTTACTTCATGCTGGAATTTATTAACGGAGCTCGGCTCTTCTTATTTACACAATGTGATATTAACTTTAAAAATTATTACCCCTCTTTAATCTTTTAGAGGAGTGGTAAATTTCAAATGTATATCTGTATTAATTTATGCAAAATAAATACATAGAAGGCCATTTTCTTAGTATTATTTTATTATCTCTCTCTCTCTCTTTCTTTCTTTCTTTCTTTCTTTCAATTTTTTAATAAAAATAAATTTTGTGGGTTGGTTCTAAAAGGGCCAATGTCATAAAACTTGCTTTTGAGATAACTGACTTTGAAGCCTATATAGAAGTAACATTTTTTGCTGAGAATTTCAGACATTGGCCTCTGAGGTTTTTGCATTATGTCTATTAATAGCATCAGGCATTGACACTTTTAGTATACGAAAGATAAATACTAGCAAGCTCAATAATGCATAGATCTCATTTTTGCAAGAAATTGACATTGGTCCTTTTAGAACCAAGCCACTATTATTATGTTATTGTTATTATTTTTATCATTATTATTGTTATAACTCTTGTATTTGTTAGTAAGCTATTTAACGCATGTTTTGTGACATTGACACAGCTAAAAGATAATGTTTTTGTATACAAAATCCAATAAGGAATATCTGAACTATTTTAAAGCTAAAATTTTCAAAGAGAATTATCATTATTCCTTTGCCTGGATCCCACAACAACGTCAGAATTAAATTTATTACGCTTAGTAATCCGAATTTCAATTGTACTTCCTTAAAGTTAACTCGGCTGTTGGTCCATGACATGAATGCTTACAAAAATCAAATTCTTTCCTTGCACTACAATGAATGTCAGTTCATTCATTTCTACGATTTAAGTTTTTGGCCGGTGAGACGAGAGTACAGATTGATTCGTGTAAGAGAAAGTCCTTTGAAAGTCCCACGCCTGATTTTTATCAGGTGGATGTGGACTGTGAGTTCTGCAAGCTGAGGTCAGAGATCAGAGTTCAGAGAGTGATGCTGAAGGGACACGCATGAAGGGAAGATGGCAGAGACCTGACAGTGACCACATTTGTGGCTGGTCATGTCTCAAGTGCGGTTCTCATGGTGTCGTGATGGGTCGTAGCGCGGATCCGTGCCTAACTTGTGCTGCCGTTCACATTCGCCATTAACCACACAATTCCACCACTGCTTGCTTTACCCTTTCACTCTTAATTCATACTCACTCTTCAACAGAGAGCAAAGTTATGTAGCGGCATTCAAACCTGGTTAAGCTTTAAAATACCGATGACCTAAGGGAGTTTTAAAAACTAGCCTCTTCCATTGCAAAGTGTAGTTAAACTATTAATTCAACTTCGTGGCATTCTGTGACAAAAGAACGCTTACTTCCCATTATGATCACATTGGAAGTTCCTCATATTTTATGGACAATAACCCTATTTATTTCAAAACTCAAATCAATGGAGATGTGGATTTATTCACAGAAAGGAAGGCTTTAAATTAAACGACCAACTCCTGAGCTTGACATTGCCTTGCAAGAAAATAACCAAACACGGAAATTTCAGACATCCTGGTGTAGTAAATTTAGTTGGTTAACTGGTAGTTACAATCATAACAAATATTATTTCTTCGTACCTTTGTTATATGGTGAGGAAAAGGATGGAGCGTTGAAGGAATACAAAATGTAAATAATAAAACTAGAATCCGTGGTTGTACATCCCTTGAGGAACTAGACCTACCATCCGACCGCTGCGTCTTCTACCATAGGCAGATGACAGGATAAGGGGCATGTGCTCAGCATGCCGACATCCACGACCGATAATGATGGTTTCTTTGATCGGAGCCATTTTTCACTCAAGTAGCCCCTCAGTTTTTATCACGAGGCTAGGTGCACTCCTAGCAATACTTTATATAAGTATAGGCCAATACGAAATCGTATCTATATGCAAATATTCCCGTTATTATATTATTTAAAGTACTAGTAATAATACTTGACATTCCGTGTATCATTTAAGCAATTAATATAAATTCAACTTTTAAAATCCAGTTTACCCAGAACACGATGTCAAGCTACGCCACTGGTATACAGTGTAAACAGTGATTTCAGGCCAAACAGTCAACTTCATTTTATCACGCAACACCCAAAATGTGACCAGGTATACGCTGTTCTCAACATCCGGTAAATCTGAAGTAATGTTCTGCCACACATTAAACGCACTGCAGCAGTTTACTTGTACGTACAGGCATTTCAACCAACACATATGCATATATCTACGCAATGGCCGACAGGAACGTATGTGCGGATTGGGGATATAGAGAAAGTTTCGCAGAGAAAAGAGTTTACGAAATAAAATACAATTTTCCTACGATTTCATTCAATCATAACGAAATACTATGCATAAGAAAGTTTCTAAATTTCACAGTAGTGAAATATTTATTATTTATTGAGCCTTTATTAATGCATTAATGTTAGTAAAATAGCACTCTTCTTTTTAAGCTAGTTTCTGCAAACTGAGAATCAGTGGGTCATGTTGATGAAGTTAAATTAACATTAATTAGGTTACTTCAAATGCTTGGAAATGTTTTAGTCCGTAAATAATAATCTAATTAATAATAATGTTAATTCTCAGCAGCTACGGTCAATGTAATTTCAAATCTATTTGCGTATTACGTATAATGTTTTTGTAGCCTAATTTATATTTTGTGTGTCAAATAGGTAGTCTTTATTATCTCACCTCACAACTTTGAACTTCCCTAATTGCCATATTTTGAAAACTTCAAAAGTTATCTATTATAATTTATAAAGGCTACAAGGATCGAAACCAGTCAAGGTATTATTAACAGGATACCTAACTTTTATAAGAAAACTTCACAATAAGATGAAAGTTTTCATTGATAAATTATATTAGGTTCTTTTTAAAAATTGTAAATCTCCGCATGATATCGCGATTTTTAAAATAATTTAGTATCTTGTTGTAAAAAACAGTATGAAGAATGAAGAAATGTATAAGTTGCATGATAATTTACTACCTATGTGTAAAGCAAAGGCGGACATATTATTTAATGAGATTTTAGAAGACATATCAGTAATCTGATTTTTCTTCACAGATAAATGGTGTGTTTGAATAAATCACTTCAACAAATGACGCAGGTTATAAAAACATGTTTCAGTATGTCTGATTAGGTTGGAACTAAAATGGAATAAATCTTAAACCAGGAAGTCAATATAAACTTACTCCGTTAGTCCAATAAAAACAAAGATATATGGACAATGTATATCTTATTGTGTCGAAGTTGGGTGATGACTATTTATTAAGGTATCTTTAGTTGTAGTATTTACCACTACACAAATAGAAGAAAAAATACCGGGAATGCAACACTATAATGAGTAAGAATTTAGTAAATTTCAGTCCGAATGCAAACTCGACGATAGTTTTAACGAGTTGTGTAGGTAATCCCTGTGGAAGAGAGTAATGAATTTTTTCCGCAGGGAGTACAAGATAATTTTACGGCTGGCATGAAAATAAGTGGATGGAAAAAACAAGTGCGAGAAAAGAACTAGAGTTTCTGGAGTTTCAGAAATGAAACGTCCGCGAGAGTTAAACATTTAAGGCAGTGGAACTTAGATAATGAAAACCAGTGACTTTCCCAATAGAAATCTCCTGATTTGGAGGTAATTTATTACTTCTTTTCCTCTAAGGACAGTTGATCTATTTGCAAGCACGTTGTGATTTAAACCAAGCCAGCATGAGAATAGAAAGAAAACTCAACTGCTCTGCAAAATCGTTCTTTAAGTCGAATCCCGTGGAGAGAGATCTATAAAGCACTGATTTAAATGCCCGACTGTTTACTCCATTTCTGAGGAAATACAGTGTCTTCCCAGATATAAGAGAAAGAGTTGTTCAACTTAGAGCTAAAGAACTTTTGTTTTCCTCTGGGACGATATTACACAATAAAATTATTAAATTAAGTATTAATATGTTTTATTTTAACCAGCCATAGCCTATGTGGACATATTAATACATTATTTAATCTTCTCATTTTCCTTATCTCCTTTTTTAACACGAATTTATGCACTACATACAACCCATGACAACTAATGAAATTTGTGGGAGAACTAAAATAATCTTCCTGTGTGTTTGCTGTGGCTTACGCAGTATCTGGTAGGCATTTTGACCACAATGAGTTCATTGTTCCTTTACTTCTTCAAGGTATTTAATTATATGGGATGGACCCGTCGCTAATGAAGTAGAAGATGGAAAGAAATTAGCATTTCGTTTGGTAATTTTGTAAGGGATTCTTTTAGGACTTGTGGTTGCTTAATGTGTCGTAATTGCATAACATATGAAAGTGAATTTTATAAATGGAAACCCCGCACTTTGGACCAAAAATCAGTAACACTTAAGTCTGGCTGTTCTAAGAAGGAAACCTGAAGTAAACAAAATCCAGTACATCTGTCTCACTCTAGCATATTATTCATATGACTTAAGAGTGAGACAGACATACCGATTTTTGTTTACCTCAGGTTTCTTTCTTAGCTCGTCTGCGGTATAGTACTCAGTTTTCTGTACTCTGTCTTCACCTTTTATTGGTCTAGTAGGTGTAGCATGTTAATTTAAAATGTAGAGCATCACTTTCAAACTGACAAAAGCAAGAAATGTGTGCACTAATAACGAGGGTAGACTATCACGTATATCCTACGCGAATATTAAACGTAATAATCTTCACATAATTTATTTATAAGAAATAAACCAAATTAACTCAGAACGAGATCTGAGGGACTTTCCTGCAAAAATGCAGTCATGGAGCCCATTATACATTTTAAAACCATAATGATAATTTAAATACACACACACATTTATTTATATGTACAGTGATTCCCATGCAAGAGTTGGCCAATCATGCTGGTTTCTGCATCGCGGCGGCCCCTGCTCTTACTCCCGAGCGATCGGGTGAAATATCTACGTAAATAAAGCCGCGAACGGTGTAAAGATTCAAGTTCTCATTTACAGTAGGAATTACAATGAAAATAACCACGTACCTCATCACAAGATATGTTGGAAATGTCCTCCTCTTGCATTCACACAACACTGGCATCTGTTCAGGAAATTTTCTTTCACGCACATGAGGACAGCTTTCGAGATAAGAGTTAATTTCCCTTGTGATATTGTCTTTAAGTTCTTTTAATAATATGTGACTATTATTTATGGGGAAACTTGAAAAATAAAGTGTATATGTCAATTTCCCATACATTAGAAGAACTTAAAAACAATACCACAAGAGAAATTAACTCTATCTCGGAAGCTGAACTCATGTGCGTGAAAGAAAATTTCCCGAAAAGATGCCAGTGTTGTGTGGATGCAAGGGGAGGACATTTCCAACATCTCTTGTGATGAGGTACGTGGTTATTTTCATTGTAATTCCAACTTTAGGTGTGAGAACTTGAAACATTTCACCGTTCGTGGCATTATTTGCGTAGATATTTCACCCGTTCGCTCGGGAGTTAGAGCATTGGCCGCCGCGACGCAGAAACCCGCATGATTGGCAAACTCTTGCGTGGGACTCACTGTATTCAGTATATAACATGCTTTTAATCAGTACACACCCTTATAAACAATGAAAGCTAGACATTTCTTAGGGGCACAAAGTTTTCTTTCTTTAGATCAGTATGTTTCGATTCTTCGACATAATTTCCAAACATGAGTATCATATTTTGACCCTGTTTTCATACATAGGACCGAGCGACAACTATGCCCGACCGTATCGACTTCCGAAGTGTTCTTTGCTATGCACTAATGAACTAAAGAAAACGTTATAACTACATATAGGGCCATGTTAATGCTATTAAACTTCCGCGTTTAATCCATCTGTTTCTTTGCACGCTATTATTGACTTGTACTTCGTCATAAACGGAATTAGTAGAGACGTTTAAAAACAGTGATAAGTTTGTCCCTCCATTTATCTTTTTAATGTCTTCCATTTTCGTAGTTGATGCCATTCGCCATTAAAGAAAACAAAAGAACCGCGTAATGCAGTGCATTCATAAAAAAGAAAAATTGTTACCAATGCCTTCTGGCTGTCGACGAGACCGAGCGTATAAGTTATAACACAATGCGCACAACCGCTGATAACTCCAACTGAAGGTATTGATGATTTATGAAATACCTATTTTGAGGTGTAACTATAGGCCTACTTAAGTGATCAGATTCGACATTAGAATGAAATTTTAAATTGTCATTAATATTTCTATAAGTCTCCTCGTCTGTGAGGGGAATTAGTGTTTTAAAAATGCCACCTTTTACTACTGGCCAGGATAAGCCTTATTTATAACACCTATTGTATTAGGCATACAAAATAACGACCCTACCTTTTAGCAAGCTTTGTTTTGTAAAAAAAATAATCCAGTAGTAAATAAAGGCGTACGGGAACCATGGTGAGAATTAAAAATATGAGACAGCGTTTGCAAAAAAAATACTGTCTTAAATAAGTTATGTATCTAAAGCACTTCTGTAGCGGTATTACTGTGGAAAGATACCAGATGCACGGTGTGCGAGCTGGTTTTACGGGAAGAAATGGGGTAAAAGGATCTACACACTGGGAAATGGAGTAGGGAAATGGAGTATCGAGGGATTTTTTGCCACCATTCTCTATCGCTGCCGAACAAGAATATCCTATTTGAAGCTCGATACAGTATTTAAAGTTCTCTCTCTTGTTTCCTTCATACGAAACTGAAAGATATAAATCTGGAGTCTATAGTGCCTAAAATCCGGGAGTCATAATAATACAATGAGAATGTAAACATACAATTTAATGGATATGTTTGTACAGTAATGTAATGAAATTATACTTACAATATGAGTATGCCTACGGGCCATGGGTTCAACGTACATATCCTTCTCTCTTGTATAAGCAATAAACTTGATTAGACGCAAAAGTGGAAGAAATGTTTAACATTTGGATAGGTCTAATTCCTTCGTACTAAAAATTGAAAGTAGTTCCTTTTGTGTATTACAGAATGTAAAACATGTGCGGTAGTCCTATCATCCAACACTGTCATCTAACACAACTGTATCACTTTACAGAGTATGGTGAACTGTTAAGATAAATTTTGATGTATATTTTTATCTAAGTAAGAGTTAACAACCTAATATCCTCAATGAATTTTATATTTAGAATTTATTTCAGAATTCTTAGAATTATAAGAACCTGGGTGTTTATGGCGGAAAACTATTAATTTCTTCCGGAGAAAGTAAAGCTGATCAATGCCATGTTGTAGATAAAATCGCCATACTCTATAAGATAAATTTTCCAGGATAATTAATTTCATTCCTGAGCTGAACTCTGTCCTTCTTTGGCTTAGGAAATTAATAAGGAGATTGAATGGAGTGAGAATTGTAGAATATTCTGGCTGAAAGAGATCTCTTTATATCCTGTAGGACACGGTTGATTAATAGCTATCCAATCTTGAAAGTATAACAGACAACTCATTAAAAAGTATTATTAATAATACGAAGGATCATAATTTAACTGTCTGGAACCGTAAAATTTAGTGGATAATAAACCGACTAAATAACATACAGCTCAATTTTTTAAAAAATATTACTGATTCTCAGCTTTACGTGCTTCAAATCACAACTTTCCTATTTACGTAATATATTGTATCAATCTATTCAAATGTGCAAAATGCGAACATCATACAGGAATCATGAAAATTATATTTCTGGGCCATTTATTATTATGATGCTCAGAGACATGTTTTGGTAAAATGTAGAAACAAAAGCATATTGCAGGTCTTGGAAAATAAATACGGACGCCAGAATAGTAAAATAAAATATACGGACTTATCCTGCTAAATACGGACAAGTGTGTGTGTCTGTGAGAGAGGTATATCTAACAGTGTCTAACTTACAGTGTTAAACATTATTTAACCTAGAATCAGACAATTAAGCGTTTTAATCATAGGTACTTCAGATTTGATGGATTTGAAATCCACCTTGGCCTAAAGGAACATTAAAATAATGGATTTGTTAAGGGTATCAAAACTTTAATCTCTCTTTGCAGGATATAAATAAAACTGAAGGGCGTACAGGCGAATCATATATGGAATTTTAAATTTCTACCGTATTTCAAAAGTGAAGATCTTCGAAGATAGCGGAAACTATCACTTAAAACTACTCCGATCATCAGGTTCAATGGCAGGCATATCAGAATCTACGTAAGTAAACGCTATTAAATGAAGTAATCACTTCAAAGTGCGCCTAGATCCTACTACCACACCTAATGCCATACTGAACAAAAGATCAGTTTTTCTTCTCTTTACCGATACCTAATCACTTGTTCTAAAGGGGTCCATTTAAAAGTTATCACTCGTATGAAAGCCAGAAGGAAATGGCCTGATAATTTTTCCAATTTACAGCCAACAATTCTTCGAAGTCTTTGTGCAGATACTGCCTCTCTGTGTAACTCGAGCAACAGTTATACAAGTCAAAAGCCTTTAACAATATGCCTGGATAAAACATTAAAACAAAGCAATCTGAATATTTTGTTTTCTAAATAAAAATTTATAAGACTATTATTCTGCCGGTTGTATTATATGGATGTGAGATATGGTCGCTTACTCTTCGGGAAGAACATAATCTGAGAGTGTTCGGAAACAGGGTGCTTAGGAAAATATTTGGGCCTAAGAGAGATGAAAATGGGGACTGGAGAAAACAGCATAACGACGAGCTTCATAACCTGTACTTTTCACCGGCTATAATAAGGGTAATTAAATCATACAGGACGAAAAGGGCTGGTCATGTTGCGCGCATGGGAAGGAAGACATATCTCTAAAGTATTGACTGGGAGACCCGAAGGGAACAGACGACTTGGAAGACCTAGACGTAGATGGGAGGACAATATTAGGATAGATTTACGGGAAGTAGGAATTACGAGGGATGGTTGGAGTTTGCACAGAATCGGGTTGAATGGCGCGGCAATGAACCTTCCGGTTTCACAAAATACATAATATTCCATTTTCTTACTGCGGAATTGTCTAATGCCATTGAGTGAGTATGTAAGTAAGTAAAGCTTCGAGAAATAATGTGTACTGCCGACAAATAAGCATAATACAATAGATAATATACCGGGTGATTCAGGTAATTAATTTTTCACGTTATGCTGATTAAAAACGTTCGTTTGAACATTGGTCCGATTTTTTATATTGAAAAAGTGATGATGTCCAGAAAGTTGAGGTTAATATAGGAGAAATTAAAGGAAATTATAGGAGAATTAAACTTGAATATCGATAAATTATTAATGAATTATTTGAATAACATTTGTAACGTGCATATCACAGGAGATGTTTAAAGATGCTGCCACCGGCAGAGATGCATACAGTCGCGCGGTTGTGAACTGCTCGTGTAACATTACCAATTTTCTCCCGTTGTTTGCGGAATTGCCTCGCGGTGGCATCATCCTGTATATTATGTAGAAAATTAGCATTCTAAAGGGAGTTGTTGAGTTATTTAAACCTTATGGAATAACCATAATTATGCGTTGCTAAACGTTGAAAGTGGAGACATGTTCTGTAAGAATCTTGTAATATGAACATTTTGTAGGAAGCAAAGATGAAACAGAATAGAAGCACTTCGTGAAACAAGCTACTGAGCAACCTTGAAAGGAAATACTTTGTAAAAATGTGAGTAAGAAAGGACGCGCATATGACAAGCTCTATTAACATTTCCCCCTTTACTTCAGTAGCTAACATATGTTCTCCAATATGACTACACTCTACCATCCAACGGTAATTACTGTCCCTCTGCATACCAGCCGCAGAAACAAACTTCTGCAACCCTTTGTTAAAGTAAAAACGTGTGTACATGAAAGGAAATACTAAAAAGCAGAGAGCTAGTGAAAAGCAGATCTGCATCAACATACAAACTAAATCCAAGTGAATCCTTTTTTCAGAAAGAGAAAGATTGTGAAATACGATATTCAGCATAACTTTAAGCGTTAAATTGCGTTAGTATCCCGAGTACCAGAGTAGCTAGTCTTTTAGCCATAGAGATTTCCCATTCTCTCTGATAGCTAACTCTGGTTTACCCGTGTTATTTGTAACTTAGAAAACTCCTTCGCCTCTTGGTTTACGTATTCATCCCTGTAGTTTTTAAAATGCCATTCTCAAACCCTCTCTCATAGTCGTATATGTTGTAAACCCTCGTGATATAGGAAGTGCTGATGATGTTTTTAAAACACAAAGTTGGTAGACGAGCATATACTTTACAGGAAACCAATTTGGGACGGTGGTAGCGTGTTTAGGTCTGAGAGCAGGGAAAACCGTCTAGTATAGTCCGAATCAAGAGAAAATGAACCTCAAGGCAAAACAGCAGAGTTTGAGCTTCCCTAGCGCTTTTTCAGATCCGTTTCCCATTTCTCAAGAGAAATTATATCAAAACAATCTCGGTCCGAACATCAACTCCCGTAAGGTATGATAAAATTCCTTCCGCAAGTTTATATATTCTGAAGATATCTATTGCAACACCCAAGTACATAATATGTTGTCAGTACTTAACTAGAGCAGAAAGATTTAAGTCAATATTTTCAGATAATTAAGTAGTCATGTAAAAGTCGATTACTAATGTCTAAGGACTTTAAACTAAAAATTAACAACTTAAGCCCATTAGAGTGCTAATTACTTAGACAAATTATGCTGTACCTTGTTAATTCATGAAACATCTTGGAATTCTAATAAAAACATATTCTCATTTGTCGAGTTATCAAATCGAATGTTTTAACTTTATTCATTTTACCTAACAGCTATTTTGCATTTGGGTTAAAATCTTAGTGTCATAGGAATTTTTCTCCTATAATACTCTCAGGATTCGTGGAGTGCGGTCTTCATCCATTAAGAGGTGGACGCCCAGAGAAAACGCTGGAGAGACCAATTTAAGTAATAACATAAAGGGGTAAATATATATATATGTATATGTATATGTATATATCTATATATAAAAGCCAAAACCCACTGACTCACTCACTCACTCACTCACTGACTGATCACAGTTTCTCAAAAACCATACAGTCTAGGAACGTGAAACTTGGTACACATATTGCTACTAGGCTCTAGATGCGCACTAAGAAAGGATTTCAAAATCTTTGGCCTCTAAGGGCCTATAAGGGCCAAAATAGGGTTGTAAAGTTATGATATTCACCAAAAAGAATTCATACTGCATGTACACAATCCCCATGGCAACATTATTTTTTTAAACTACACAGGGGGCTTGGAATGACACTATGATTTCATGTAGACCTAATAGATATAAAATTATGAGAAAGGCTATCAATAGAATTCCTAAAGATTATTATTAACTATTTTTTGACACGAAGTAAATTTAGAAGGTCTAATAGGTAACTTGTCTCGACCAGTATTCGAACCGGAGCCCGCTATTTACTGTATGTTTGCCAAAATTGAACCAACGATTAAATTTTTTAAGACATAATCAGAGTAGGCAAAACTACGGGTGGAGGAGTATGTGGAATATAAATACGTCCACCGTGTTGGCTGGACGGCTGATGATTTATAGAAGTGCATCGAATCGACTTTAAATTGTGTTCACTTAACATATATATATACATAAATCTAACAATGCGAAGCATTGATGGGTCAGCTAGTATATATATATATATATATGTAGTTTGGAGTCGGAACGGGCCGTTTGGCCCAAACCTTGTAGTTGATGATGATGATATTCTCATGTAATGTCCAACAGAGACAATAATCTGTGGTTCATGAATGTATATACAACCATCTTGAATGTTAACTGTGCAATAACAGTGGAAGCCCGGTCATAAAAATCGCTAATTAGTGTGTCTCACAGTACTGCATATGACCTAACTTTTCTGTCAGGGAGGTAGACCATTAAAGGCATTCAGTCATAGAAAAAAGGTTCATCTAGCGCTGTGAAGTGCCAAAGTGGATAGCCAAAGGTCCTGGGTTCAAATCCCAGTGTCAGAAATTTTTCTCCTATAATATTCTACGGAACTAGCTTAGTTACGAATATGAGTACCCCGAGATCATTAGCAGGACGGTTTGTGCCTTAAATGAGGTAGAGCAGTGGCACGGATAGCGAAAGGTCCTTGGTTCAAATCCCAGAGTCAGATAAATTTTTCTCCTATAATATTCTACGGAACTAGCTTAGTTACGAATATGAGTACCCCGAGATCATTAGCAGGTAGGTTTGTGCCTTAAATGAGTCAAACGAAATAAACTCTAGGTAGATGTAGTCACAGCAGTCCATAGTTTCCAGATATTCATGGCTATCTCGAGAGTAAATCCTGAAATTATGTCACCGCACTAGGACATAAATAAATCAACGTCAGTCCGCAAAATCCCCTTACCACACAACTGGATGTAGGTGATGGAGAAGAGAACGGCTTAAAACGACGAATGCAAAGAGCTTTCCATATGCACGAATGGGAGCTTCACCCCCTCTAAAATTGATTCGGGCAATAAGCAATTTCAGGTGTATTTCCCCAATTGCATTTGTACGTCAGCGCATATGGGAGAGGGGAGTGTGGTGATGATAGTACAGGGATTGTCACCATGACTAATTCAAAAGTGAAAGACACTGTGAAATAGAGTTTCACGCATCATATCGCTCTCGCCACGCGTGGAAAACAAACTTCGGGGTGAAATATGTAGGAAGAGAGGCGAAAATAACAGAGTGAATGGACGCTGTACCGAGATTTGGGGGGGGGGATGGAAGTGGGGTCAGTGTACAGGGGAGGTTACAAAAGGGATGAAGGTAAATTCTGTGCATTTCTAATTTATTTCCAAAATCTGTCAGGAAAGTGAAATTATCTTCATAACTTTTTTTAAAAGGCATTCATAATATTACGTGAGTGTATCTGTATGTAATGACGTGGGGAACTCTACACCTCACGAAGTTTCCAGTGAACTTTTATTGAGAAAATAAAAGTATCGAAATTAATAGATTAAATCTGCTTAAGCAATACCACAAAAATCGTAAAAAAATAATGGAGGATTATTCAAGTAATTAACGAAAAATGGATGTTTCATATTGATCATAGACAAGCTTCGCTTCACAATATAACTCTGACATAATATTTAGACTATACACGGATTTTCTTTATGAATATATGCTGTTCACAGAGAGATATATACAAATATGATTTTCATGATGATTCAATTTTATGCAAATAATATTGTGAATTCAGAATATCATAGAACATGTAGTACTGGTAGAATTTAAAATAGTGTTTTGAGCTGGAATAAGCTAGAACATTAATATGTACCGGAAGGGAGTGTAGAAAATATACAGCAGCAATTACATTTATTTATAATAAAAGGATTTAGTAGCAAAGAGGTTCAGAAGAAATGAAAAAAGACATAACACGATATAGGGCAAATGTGGATGGCAAATGTTGAAGTTTACATTTATAATCCCCTTAGCCACATTGAAAACGATCATAACTAATGTTTTAAGTATTATTGCAAATTTCTTATACCGGTACTCTGGAAGACAATTTATATCTATATTATCAAATTTAAAACTTTTATTAAAATTAAGACATCAGTATTAATAAATTGTTATATTTATTTTCATAATTATTTGCAAAATAAGAATGGCTAGAATTAATACTTATAAAAGTTATAAGCAAGTGGAAGACGATATTTTTTAGGTTTAGTATTTGAAGGCTATTTGTATTCACGTCTTCAATCCATTAACTGGATTTTCAAATTAAATACTGCATGTTTTCAGGTTTGGATTATAAGATCTTATGTTAATATTAACTATATGCTTATATTATATTATATTAAATCAACTCATTGATGTAGGAAGTATCTATTAGCTAGGAACGTACTGTGCGTTGCACAGCATATAAGTAATAGCAGTTCTTGTAAATATTTATTTCACCTTTTAAATTAATTATTATTCACTGTATGTAGACTCCTATCTTTAAATAATTATAGCTGATCCCTCTTAATAGAATAAATATATAAGAAATGAATTACTGTAGTAATTAAAGAAAATTAATTAATTAAAGAGAGTGACTTGATCGAATGAAATAAGATTCTTTCTGGAATATTTCAAAATAATAAGAGGAGCCTCTTAATTCATTAACTGAAATAAAAGAGAGCCACGAGTTGTTAAAATTATCCTGATCCATATGTTGAATTTCATAGTCAACTTACACAGTATCACTTATCAGTATACAGTATTTTGGAAGAATTTAAGACATCTTGCAGAATCAAAATCAGAGTTTAAATATCCTACAAACTACCTTGGCTCAAAATATAAGCTGAATAAGTGGTATTATTTGCGAAAAGTATCTTTCCCGTACATTATGAAATTCTGCAAAAACATAGCTTGCTAGTGAGGAATTTCATAATTTATAAAATAGTAGACTATTGAGGTATGTAGATAAGAGATGTGTTTTGCTGTAGGTATTTTGAACCTTGAACTAATAAACCCCTAACCGACTGAAAATGTGAATGGGACTACCTACGTCCAGTGTGCACAATTCTTATACAGCTTTGTATACGTCATTGGTTGTCTGCATGACTATTTTATTAAGATGTTCAAGTATGTGTGTGGGTGGGGGTATATGTGTGATTTTAGTCGATGTCATATAACATACCAAATTATTTTAATAATTCAATCAACCCTTCAAAAAATAAGCCTGCAAACAGTTTTGAAATCACAGAATCTTAAATATCCTTCACGTCCAAATTTCACTCGGCAGTTTAAACAGTCCTTTTAATATTAGTAACCTCAAATACTGATCTCGCAAGCTAATCGAGGTTGTACAATGATTTAAGGTTATCAAAAGCACGCAATAAACCTGTAAATACTTTTATATTCTACACCAGAGATCATGAACATGCAAACATGTATTGTCCCCATTGCTATTAATATGACTCGGTGCAGAATTACAAGAAATAAGGGTTAAGTGTTATATGTAATTACGTTTTAACCGGTTGCGTGTCATACAATACCATACATATATTCTTTCTCCTCAAAAGGCCCAACACGCTTTCATGACTATTCTATGTCAAATCACGTGAATTTAATCATATGTTTTAACTTTCGATTTAACAGCGGTTGCTATTAATTTCTTAAATACAACCTTAATATTTACCCTTCATTATTTCGTTTTTAATAATAAATCAACTTTAGTACTATCAGATTTAACTGATGTGAAAGTTAAATATAGAAATAAAATAATTTGTAGAATAATTTTACTTAGTTTGCACAGATAGACGAAAAACAACAATAGTAGCGTTCAACATGCAATATCTCAGTTACTCCAGAATATTTATAAAATTGTCTATGCTTTATTCCTACACCTTCAAAAAAAGATCCATTTAAGCTGTGACGTAACGTCAAATAAACAACTACTTCCACGAGAGATAAATAGACAGAAGGGAGAGGGAAGGTGAGAGATACAGTGAATGAGAGAGTTAGATGGAAACGAGTGATACAGAGTTAAAGATCTCGCACGAAATCTGTGCCGATGAGACCGTTACTCTCTAGAGAGAGACATGCTATTGTGCGAGAGGGAGAGGTAGCTTGGCCTTTAAAAATACAGTAGAAAGGGAGATACTGTTGTGCGAGAGAGATGGTAGCAGGCCAATCGACGCTACAGTCCCCACGAAAACGTAATGCAATGACTTAGGCAATCGGCACAGATTTCGTGCGGGATCTATATATCTGTACTAAAGCAAAAGCACTCAAGTAGACCTACGTAAGCGGCTTATTTTTTTAACTACCTATGATTATTTTGTTCCTCTTATTTCTAGGCCTAAAGTTTGTTTATTTTGCCTCACTTATCCTAGCGGTCTATGAGCCATTTTATGAATGAGCGTGGGGTGGTGATTAACCAGATCACTACAGGAAGTAGAAGACTCCACTATTCTGTGTCGGTGACTACTAAAGGTATTATTACAAAAGAAGTGACATTTTAACTAATGTGGACTCCGAACCACAATGGACATCACTTCCATTCATTTTCAGAGGTGAAGATAGCAGTCAACCACCCTAGTTCTCACCTAGTGCTTAATATGGCGATTAATTTGGAAGTTCTGTGACTCTAGTCCATAGCAATCTCTTTAACGATGATTATGTATCCGTATCTAATATTCTAGGAGAAATAAATGGCTAAAAAGTTTAACACTGATCAAAGAATTACTGACACTGTTTACACTATTCAATAGTCCAAAGAACTGTAAAGGTTTCAGTAAATAATTGAATCACGAACTTTCGCAAAACCCATATAAATCATGTTCCAAGACAATTTAAACGAGGAAGAATAAACATATATATCTCGTTTGTTTCAAATTCCATAATATCTACCTTGTGTTGGACTATAAAAATGATTTGTTACTATTCCGAGAAGGAAAAATATGCTTCTTAATTTTCATCACATTGAGTTAGCAAGTTAAGAAGTTAAAATGCAAAATATTTTTCCCCCGAGGAAGTTGGAGAGTAAGATTTGAGAACATTAGCCAAAATGTTGCGATAACGGTAATAAAAGAATCGATTCTTGGCGAGATTCCACACGCTAGCTTACATAATAAAAGAGTTTCCTACAAACTGCTAAAGCTACATCAAATACAATACACTACATGATAATTAAGATGTGTATTTTTATTGCGATTGGAATAAATGTGAACTCTTTTCAGTTCTAAATTCTTATTGTTTACGTTTAAGGAAATTAGCTGTACAAGAAAGCTGTAGGGATATGTAACTTTTTATATGAGAATTTGTTCCCTTATAACTTTTCGGCTATTGCTAAGTAAAGGACTTATTAGGAGATTTAGCTTTACAGAATTAAACTACCATCGTTTTGTAGAGATGATCTTCATCTTCAATTTAACGTGGAATCAGAGCCATCCTGAATGTGAGCTATGGTGGCTTTGTGCATTAACTCGTGTTAGACCCTTGTGAGTTGGAAAAATCTAGTCTTCACATGATGAATTTGCACTGAATAATCTGTTATCAGGTATTCAGTATGGCATATCTCATCCTGAGTTATGGCATACAGCGTGGGGTTAAAGTACAGTTAATT
Organism: Ectobius pallidus; assembly: GCA_964059195.1. Taxonomy (NCBI): domain Eukaryota; kingdom Metazoa; phylum Arthropoda; class Insecta; order Blattodea; family Ectobiidae; genus Ectobius; species Ectobius pallidus. Next base: position 59,071,762 of record CAXKWD010000003.1, read on the forward strand.
TTTTAGACCCTACACTGTTCAGATATATGCTCAATAGCTTGGCCGACTCTATTATTGAAATACTGTATTTTCAAGGTGTAACTCCTTTGAAGGAGAACAATCGATTCGTTCAAGCTACTGAGCATATATCAGTGCAATATCAGGTCTAAAAATTTGCTGTAACAAAGTAGCTTGACATGCTTCAGCTCGAGTGGAGTTCAAAGTCGGTTTTCAACATGTGAGGACAATGTCTCCCAATATATCTGGCCCAAGCACAACAGATTGGATAGTAAAAGGAGGATTTCTTAACTCGTAAAATCTCCTTCTAAATTAATGTTTCTACTGTATTTTAACATTTACCATTTGAAATTAATACTTTATCAGGGACTTGGTTTCAGTCATCTGAAAAACGTTACTACAATGTCTCATAGTCCATCATGGAAATGTGCAACTTACAAAAAAAAATGATGAACATCTTTATGGCAAAGAAATTAATCCGTTCCATTACCAGTACCTCATACCAAAATACAAATTATCTACGTGTTGATGACCCATGGAACAAGTTCGTGCATATTCCAGCATTTTGACGTCGTTTCCCCAGAGAAATTTCACGTGTACATATGATCATTTATGTAGGCATAGACAGGAGGAGGAGTTTGCTCTGAACGGTTTCAGAAATTCTCTGGGCTCAGCGCTTGTCTTCCACCACGCCTCGTTAGGTGTAGGCCCCGCAGCTGCAACCTTTGTGTAACCTTTATCTAAAATATTCTGGATGTAATGCCAAACTTCTACGTATATTACTAAATAAATTAGACGTGTTAGTTGCATATGCTACATTTAGTTACGGCTCTTGTCTTCACATGTGAGCTAGAGATGTGAATTGTAACCTTATTAAATATAGAATTGGGTGCCATATTAGGAATATTATTGGTATTCCGAGTAAATAAAAAAGTAAAGCATCCTTAAAAACCCATCATCCGCCAACCGTCAACTCTTTTTATGGTAGGCCTACGGTACAATCGTAGCCAAGAATAGAATCTTATGACCCGACTGAGTAACATCAGTTGTTAAAACTTATTTTGTACCATATTCGTAGGAGGGGTTTGATTGGTTAGTTTTATGATTATATAACGACGGGGTGTAATGGCAACTTAGGCCTATGAGTATTGCTGATGTGCCAGAATTTTGTCCTGCAAGTGTCCTTTATTTGCCTCCACAGACATGGCCCTGTCATATGTATGCCCACAATTAAATGCCCCCTGGTATGGGATCGAACACGCGACATTGGGCACAGAAAGCCAGAGCCACACAGACTGGCCAAACATGAGGAGGGGATCGTGGCCAAGTAACTTCCATCAGATGCTTGACATTGGACATGATCTTATTCAACGGCATGCTAAAAATGAAATTTACAACTTTTTGTTGTTCAAAATTTAGAATTATGTTTTTTTAAATAATCCCAGAATATCATATATTGAGAAATAGGCCTACAAATAAACTGAAGTTTGAATCCAAAACATATGTAAAGCTTTCAATTTGAAACTCGTTAATTAGTTGGGCGTCAAAATAATCACCTTCTTGTTTGCAATGAAAATTAGTTCTAGTAGTAGAGTAAAATCCCTAATAGGGATTAGTTGTCACAGCATAAGACTAAAATTAGATTGTCCCACTAAATGTAAATCAAGTGGTAACAGTAGAGGTTTGTCTATCTATGTAAGTGTTTGCAACAATGCTTTCGATATGAACTTTCTTTAGTGGCTTTTGTGAAGGTAGGGGTGATTTATAATTATGTTTAGACATTTATACAACAAGTAGACCTATGGCTTTTATAATTAACAATTTTCAATTTGAACTTTGTCTCTGAATGAGAGAATCCAGAAAGATTTAAAATGTAGATTATTACGCATTTAAATGCAAGATATTTTCTTTCTACAACTTAAATTCGAGACTGTGAAAAGTGTGACATTTAATGAAGTAAATAACTAATGTAAAGAATAATAACTATTAAATAATGTACCGTGAGCATCTAGAAGAAGATGCTATAGGCCAGCGTTTCTCAACCTTTTTGAACCCGAGGACCTCTAAAATGTCTAAACCCCTAATTTTGCATCCCATTTTTAAAATAAGGCCTATATTCTTAATATTTGGGGTATTAATTATAGGTCATTATAACGAAATGTGTGAAACAAATTTACTTCTTTACTTTCCACTTGCTTTATAATATTTTTTAATTATGTCTGCGGACCACCAGTGGTCCACGGACCATAGGTTGAGAAACGCTGTTATAGGCTATTTACAAAATCGAATAACTTCAATATTACAAAGTGCAAACAAATTAAAAATTATAGTATACTTGCAATTAGAAATAAGCAATAACGAACAATCCAAAATGTATATACAAACAGAAAGTAAGGAATGCAAGTAAATACTAAAATGTAATATATCTACAAAATATGTCAAAAATGTCCATTTCCTGGTCAGAACATCCAATATCAAACGTATAGAGTACTTTTTACTTCGAATTCACCTACAGATGAATACAAGTGACTAAAAGTAAACTATATTTGATATTTTGTATTGTTAACTTTAATTTTACTTTAACACTTGGAAAGGTAGATATATAATTGAATTAATATATTCTTGAGTTCCTAGGTTTCAGAGTTGTTTAACGCTGAATGAAAGAAATAGGCTACCGTCCTGTAATGTGGAGCTTCTAGGACAAAAGCTTAGAACAGAAGTATCGAAAACATAACCCAGTTTTCAAATATTATTCTAGTATATCACGTATTAGGCAACTGCTTTAAGAATTCTATTCATTGACGAATAAAAGAGCTACTAGCCTCAGGTACTCAATTATTTTTTAGGGTTTTTTATCATTACCCCTACTTCCTCGACCTCCTGGATGTTGTTTCAAAGGTCTTGAATCACCCTATAATCGTTTTATAAGTGGACCCTAAACTGACAGCAACTAGGACAGTGCACTGTAATGTTCTATTAACATGATTAAGTGGATGTTCAGTATCTCTCGAACATTACATGTCTAATTCGATTATACCGATACTGATACTACAGTGATGTTTGTTTTGCCATTGTGCTTCGGTTCGGGTACTCGAGTATAAACCGTAAATCTGATTCTCCTTTCTGTTAGTAATGGACAACCAATTCAGCAGAAATTGTGTAATTCACTCAAGCTAAGGAGAATTGCATTCTACCTGATCCTATTGGTTTCTAACCAAATGATTTCTGATCACCTGTATGGGATAATGGGTATAATCGTGTTTCAATCAAAGTTAGGGTATGTTTAGTAGCTATCTTAAATTACTTGAGCCATGCAGCGGCATACACTATCCGCCCTAAAAATTATTGAATTTTTTAGAACAGAAGTAATTGTTGAATTTTTAGACCACTTCCTTTGGTCATACATTAAACCCAATATGTTTTATTCACAATATCATATTCGTTAATGTTTCAGTCCAATCTACTGCAATAAAAAATATTGATACAATTTTCCAGAGTCTATCTAGGTCTTTTAAATTGTACGCTATTGCTGCAATGTCAGTATTTTACTTTCATAGCACTTAAAATGGAAGCAGGCACCTAATGTTTTACATGGGGTATTGTTATGCCATTTTTTATGTCATCAGCATTTTAATCGCATGAAGGCTATGATACTTTCCTTGTCGTGGAAATATACAAATCTATATAGTAAGACGATTGAAATTTGCGAGTTCTGTGCAGAAAATTACAGTGCTCTAAGTGACTATAAGTTATAGGCCTATATGCTGCTACGTTATAACAATTATATGCAAACATAAAGTACTCACATTAAATTGATTAAAAATTAAAAGTTCTGTAAGTGACCACACGATTTCACTAGATACTAAGTTTTGCAAGCTATCGCATTTGGCGAGTAGGTTGGTTTGCGAAACGAGCCCATAATGGGCAAGTGGATCAATCCCAAGAACAAAATAAAAACTTTTTTACGTGTATAATACACTATTTTTAGAGAGTCGTCAATATTTGTGAATAAAAAAATATAAAATTTATTGTAATAAAGCACGAACTGTGGCGCCATATTGGAAACTCGAGCTTCCCTGCCATCTAGTGCCGCATATACCCATGCATAGGCAGAGGTTATTTTTATTTTCTGATACACAGCTGCCAACAACGACAACGCTTTTGAACCACTAAGTATGATTAGTTGCGACCACATGAAAAATTTAAATTTTAAAAAGGCCTAATGAATTTTAAAATTTAACATTTTTATCAAGCTGATTCTACTTCATAATCATATATTAATATTCTTAACTAAGAGAATACTTGCTGAGAGATTGAAACTAAAATAGGTTACAAGTGGCAGAATATGCTACTTTCACTTCGTGTGTCTTAGGTTAAAAGTTTTATTTTTAATTCAAACTGTCTAAACACACTACTAAGAAAGTGTTTTGTTTCCCCTTGTCTTTTTTTATAGAACGCATTTATTTAATTCCCTGAGATGCATGAAGCTATATCTACGCACATCTTCTTGAGAAAATTCTAGAGCTCACACATCTACAGAACGTAGTCTAGAAATTGCTTTCAGTAAAAATATTTCATACTATTGCTTTCACATGTGAATGACGTGAAAAGAAAGATATCTAGACTTCAAACCTTTTATCCGTGCTCTTCATTTTGTGTAAGCATCGTATCTAATCATAAAATCAGTAATAAGAATCTTATGAAGTGGAGGGTATAAAAAGGAAGTGCTTTAGTTCTAAAAGATAGAAACGAAGAAAGAAGGCGATTTTGTGCATCTGAAATAGGTTAATTCCTTTTCCGTTTTTAATGCAATAAAGACGCTCAAGCCTCCCTACTAAGATGCTCTTTTCTACTAATATATAATGACATATCTCAAGAGAAACGACAAGGGAGAGTAATATCAGACAAATTTTACGAATTCCCTCATCTCCTTTCCTACGTAAATGTAATTTGCCAATTTGTATGCTGATGTAGAGTATGATTTAAACAGGGGTTCGGTAAGCAAAAGAATACGAGAAAAACAGAGTGAGAGAAGGAAAGGAAAGAATGAAGTAGGAAGAGTGGACCATCAAAAAAGTGAAGTAAGGACACATGGAAAAAAGTAGAAGGGTAGAAAGAAAGGAGGGACGTGATCAAATTACGTTCGCGTTGAAGCGCCTCTCTTTTCATTGTTTGTCTGTTTTTCGCTATCTCCCTCTCTCTCTCTCTTTCCGCGTGGTCTTCTCTGTCATCTTGAATGGTCCGCGATTATTGGACCTGGTGCAAGCTAGGAATTCAATATCATGTGCAAGCAGCTCAGTGGCTTTTGCTTCAATTCTCGTATGAGGCAAACGGGTTTCTATTCACTTCTAAACTAATGAAATAATCAAGTCTGAGAGGATATTGCTGACATTACTTCATACTATATTAAGATTTAAATCTCCGTGTATTAATCCATTGAGACAATACTGCACAAATCTTATTTCTCCGCTACAAAATATATTACCTGTGTATGAATTAATGCATTATTTTTCAATATTAACAACCAATCTACAAAATAGATATGTGAAAAGATTTGAGACTGGAACTTTTATAGTACAGTAAAGTGTTTGAAGAGACATTTCAAAGTTGGAATCGATCAGAACAGCCCTGGGGAAGGGGTGGAGGAAGTACACACAACCCCGCAAACTGCCGACCCTATGAAAACTGATATAACCACCACCAAAGATGTTAAATAGAAAACACTGCGAAAGGCAGAAATATTAATGAAAATATGGTATGAAACACAATTCTTCTTCTGCACAAATAAAAAATTCACCTCTTAGTATAATATAGTAATGTGACATTCTCTTCATGTAAATTGGTTGTAAAAATGAAGAGAATGTCGTTAACACATCGGATCACATCTCCGAAGGATGCACAACCCAAATGAAATCTGATTAATGCACTCATGCAATTTTTTTACCCTAAGCATGGGCAATAATATATTTCTCATTTCACGTTCTCATATTATAAAATAAAAGGGAAAGAGCGTGCTGGCCTATTCAGTTGTTTCAACCTTGCGCAAAACTTTACTATTCACCAAGAAAGACTGAGTTTCTACGAACAGCGTGTGGCTTATAACTGCCCTTCAGGTAATATTTAAGAAAAAATGTTTCAAATAACAGTTTTAGCTCTTAATATAAGCACCTCATGTACAAAATTAAAACAAAATCGTTGGAGTCTTTTGGAGAAAATAGGAAAAAAGAAGTATTCTTCATGCAAAGTGGCCTTGAAAGTAAGAGAAAGTCGTCGCCAATCTTCGTAAAATCTTACGTTCATATAGCACAGAAGAAGAAAGAAAACTTGAATTTTACAGACTTTTTAATAACTGTTAAGATTTATAACGCCTTCAATTAAAACTTCTTCACTCCTTGAACATATAACTCTACAAAATAAGATGCCCTGAAGATGGTTTTATGGAACTAAAATGCATAGGCAGAATAAATTAATCAAAATGATTGAGACTGAGGTGTTGATTAATTATTATTGGCCGATTTGAACGGTGCAACGAACACGATTTTTAACACTTTCAACACTGAATTTAAAATTTATTTTCATTGCCAATTAAGTTTTATAATAATAATTTTGTATATGTATTTCTCACCGACATATATAAGCATTCATGTAAATAATAAAGGAGTCAAATTCCTCAATGTTAACATAAAAACCAGCCTAAAGATCAGGCTTCCTAGCTATAATAAATCACGAAGGCTCACTAGAAAAATTGATAAATTGTGATGAACCTCCTTTGTGTTGTAGTCCCGTAATAACAAAGCAATGTATGTTTCTCGTTACAATTACAATTTTTACAATAATTTTATCTTTCATAATTTTTACATTAAATGTTTACTCTCTAATATTTCATTCGTCAGTTGGTTGCGTACTGCCGAACCAATTGCGCGGAACCGTGACAGACATATTTACTTGCAGGAATGAACGATATAACCAAATAGTAATAACATCAGGTAACATTTAAACGGTCAGTTGCCAATGTTTATTTGTTTGTTATGGTTATTTAACGGTTGTTATGTACTAATACTTTGGCAGGTGTGCCAAAATTTTCCTCAAAGGAATTTTAGCAAAGCACCCCCCCACCCCACTAAGGAAATCTAAGCAAACAAGGATCTGTTGAATTTAAGTACATACAAAGTTCAACCGAACCTTTGTACTTGGGAACATAAAGCCAATGTGCAATTAACGTGTTTTCAGGCTGGCATTTACTTTAAGAATCAGGAATTTTTTTTCTTATTACTTTTATCGGCGCTATGAATGATATTGTTTGCCTGCGCTATACTAGAAAGATAAAAGACTACTCTCTTTTCAATACTGGACCTAATAATTTGATCAGTCCGATTTTAATCTTTGGATCAGTAAATAGTGTAAGCTATTTTTATCGGGGACTTCAAGTATCTTGATCTGTATGATTCCATAATTAACTAATCCGTGAGAACAAGATTTGACATTGAATGTAATTCTTCCGACTACGGTTATTAATTGTATTATTGGTTGAAATGTAGATGACACCAACAAATATGGACTTTATAATAAATTATATTTGTCTACATTTGGTTCGATTGCATTTCAAAACCAACAAGTAGCGTGATAATCAGAGCCCGGATTCTGATGGCCTCAATATACTTAAAAAAAAAGAGCTATAAAAGACTTGAAAAAAAAACCCAAAACTAAAAAAAGTCCCAAAAAGTTGTATGAAAGTACTAGTTTATTCATAAGATTTGTGTCTATTCTACATTTATGTTGTTGACATAATTATAGGCTTGCAATTAGTTCATTACATACGGTTAAATGCAAACAGCAAACACCGTCTCACTATATGCAAATTAAAATTATAAAAAAATTGTGTGTATTTAGAGTTCTAGCGTAAGTAAATGCAAAAAAAACTCTATATAGACTAATACAAGAAACAACACATAATATAAAATGACTTAAGCTAAAATAAATACCTAAAAGTGTGAAATAGTGAGAAAGGCCTAAAATGTCCAAAAATGACCCAATAATGATATGAAGTTTCAAAAACTACCTAAAAATAAAAAGTTGGGAAAACGCCAAAATAGACCATAAGAATCGTCATTTTTATAATCAAGGAGTCATGATCAGAATACCTTCACTAATGGGCGACGTCCATGATGTACCAGTTAAAAAATAAGTCTTCAAAATCCTGGCCCTGGTGATAATGAATAATAAACAGAAACATTTACGTGTACAGTAGGGACTATTCGATATCAAAACGCAAGAAATTCTGAAGTGTTGTTAATCAGGAATACCAGCCTTATCATTCGAAAACAGTCCGTGAACGACACTAAATGTAAGAAGTAAATAAACCTTTTAAGCGAAAATAAAGAGTTCCATTTTCCAGGAGTTATTAACTGGTATGTCTAGAGATAGTGTGTTCATTTACTTATGGTGGTTTTACTGCGAAATTAAATATAAAGGATAGTCCCCAGTCATAACTTGGGGGATCCGGATTACAATGTGGGGATGCCACCTTACTACATTAAACTGAGCTAATTCCCATACAGCGGGTACCAGATAACGGCGCTAAGAGAAGAACACAAATACGCACAAAGAGGATGCATGGGCAATAAACGTGTTCCGCAGCTATAAATTTAATTTATTGCACTTACCACGGCATGTTCATACAAATACCAATATAAAGCATTACTAACACGTGCATAAAATAGTTTTATGCCACAGATTGGTGAGGTATTCCTACCGGGTCGCGAACGACCCCTGGAGATCCCTTAAGTGGGTATTCACGGCGGATTTGTTTCCGAGGTGTGCCAGTCCCCTACTAACACTTAAACCAAGGAACAAACACAAAAATCAAAGTTCTGAATACGGGAAAGGGGTTATTTCGCTGCTGAAAAATCCCCCACCCGTCCGGGAATCGAACCAGGGCCACCGGAGTGAAGACAGGCGTGCTACAGAAACACCAAAACCGGCGGACTGCCATAGACTACACACCAGAAATAAATTAATATGGAAAATTAAAATAAATTCCTTGAACAAAAATATAAAGTATAAATATATCAATGTGTTAGTCACATATGAATAATTTTCTCAAGCGGTTCTATATGATTTGAACTGTGATATGTTCCGTGTTAGGTTTAGAGGGAGAAAAGAATTGACAGGAACCAACACAACTTCGTTTAACTGACACAGTGATTTTATTATTTCTGACTCTTAACATCCGTTTGAATAATGTATTTATAGCATACCTATGTAAGAGAAGAGAGCTTAGATACCTAGATTCAGCTCTTTTAAATCAGGAATCCATCTACTGGCCTTCTGATGGTCAGGAACTTGTAAGAAAATTGTATTTCCCAAAAATACTTACACTACAGTAATTTCCAAATATAGAAGATATAACACGAGTAGTAATTTTATTGTTAAGGCCAATTATGACATTTTAAATTTAAATTAAGGTACATTCTTGATTTTGGTATTATTAATAACAATAATTTTGACAATGCCAAGTATTAATGAATGTTTGTTATATAGTTATGGTATATAAAAGCAAATCCTTTAAGGTTATATGTGTGTGTGTAAGAAAAGGGATTAGTTGTTGAGCATTGAGTTATTATTAATTCTGGATTGTTCACACCAAAATTTCACTACTGAATATTTCTTTTGGTAATTAGGTTTGTTTAACATGGTAAAGTAAGTTTGAATCTGTAACTAGTACGAAAGCTATTTACAGTAGATTCATTAAAAAACGTATTTACAGGTAAGCACATGGCGCAAGGGCTTTATTGATATGTTTTCCTATTGATACACAGACGAAACAATATTTATATGTCTCTCGTTTTTCCATAGGCCTACATGTAAATAAAAATATTTTGCTCTACACTGTGTTGTGTGCTGTGTGATCTGGATAAGTATCATGTCAAGTGTGCAGTAGGACGATATATTCTTGGTCCAAAGATATTGATCTTATTTTTGGGAGGGACTAAGTTATAGGCCTGAGAATACAAACTCCTTAAAGAACCTAAAATCTCGTATAAATATTTATCCGGTTTTCATGCTCAAAAATATATTCATTCTTTACTGAAAGCATTGTCTACGATACTCGGTCTTTAATACAATAAGCAGAGTGAAATTAAAGAACTCGCAAGATTCTAAATGTAAACGGTCTCAGTCAAACAATATCAGTAGAGAAGAGATAATGTCAAATTTCAAAGGAACTCAATGATTATTCCCCCGTGTTATAAAAATAACATATTCTGTTAATATCGCCAATAATTTTTATTCAAATGTATATTTTAACGAGTTTGAGTATTTTAAAGAGGGCATTTTTTCATTGACATCACAAGAAACTGGTGACATAGTATCGATGCTAACATATCCTTTCTGTACTGTTAGTAATCTATAATCTAGTAATTTAGTAATACTAATCTAGTATCCTTTCTATACTGTTAGTCCTTGTTAGTAATCTATTTTTATTAGATTAAAATAAAAATAGATTAATAAAATAGATTAAACCAATAATAAATTAATAACAATAGATTAGGCCTACTAACAATTTTTAGACAATTTTATTGCTTACAATATGACAGTAAATAATTATTGTTTGATAGTAAGTAATTAAACATTAACATTGCGAATGGCAGTGTAATGCAATCCTCAAGACTGGATAAAACAGGAGACAAAGAGTAAGTGCCCTCGAGGTCCTCACGTTTGCCCTACTACCAGTCCGCTATGTCTCCTCCTCTTCTCTTATTCAATCGTATGTTTTTTAATTAATAAAGTTGATATGACAGTCGGACATATAATGTTTAAGGCTGCAAATATTTGGATCTAGAAAAAATCAGCGACCAGCCAAGAAGCGATAATAAACGTTGAAGGAGAATCCAAAATATAAAAAATTATGAAATAGAAGCATACGTGGAAAATAGACGATTTCTGTGCGAAATATTTGTATAATTTTATTTAATTACAAAGCCCTATTTACTTTATCTCTAATGAATTCTTAACTGAAAATACGACGTAAAATCAGCCCATTATGATTATAAATATAGGTAAACTGAGTTCAATGGATCCAGTATCCTAGACTAGCTTCCCAGAAATGTAAATAAATTAATCGCAAATTGACTGGAGCTCCAATGTCATTCCCTGAAACATTGCTTCTGCAGGCTTTGTGATGTTCGGGATTAATGGAAGTTTGGATGATTGCAGAGGCCCAATTTATGTTCGTCCCTTTTGTGTTTGTTAGATAGAGAATGCGAGGGGGAGAGAGAGAGATCGAGAGAAATGAGAGAAAGAGAGAAATGCAGAGAGATCGTATATATCGGATCACCACAATGAGGACAATTTGCCTCGAAATTGTGAACAGGTAAACCTCATCCAGCAAGCCCATCTCCTCTTCAGGCAGGTACAAATACCACAAATGATTTTATAACACGTTGTTACAGTTGGTGATGCTATATCAGGCGATCTTTATGACGAAATATTGATTTTACTTCCAATCTGCGAAAAATAATTGATTTATAAGTCTAATTACGACAGTAACGAATCTTTACTTTTGCAGCAGGTTGTTCAAATACAATCATTTGCTAACTTTCAGTACTATGGTCAATTTTGCTTGCATACTTATATGATATAAATGTGCTTTCAATGGTGACGGTGAATAATTTGTATATATTTCGAGATAATGTATAGATTCTTCTGAAGAAGTATTCTCTGACACAGCGGTTAGCAGTTTCCTTCGTCCAAGTGTATAGAATATCAAAAGTTATTTCGCGCAAAAAAATTACTTTTTCGTTTAGCAGCTTCCTCCTGGATCCATTAATTTTTTTAAATTCAATACAATGTACAGTAATCGCGACACCCTCCGCGATTGGATTTTCTAGTTTGGGGAGCATCAACGTACCAACGTCATCCGCGAAAATTCATGTTCTTTACATATAAAGCAATTATAGCAATTATAGCACGAAGAAACATTCGCCTACATTCTTCCTGGTTAATCATCGGGGATGCGTAGACCTAACTCAAATATTCTATTTTTAATAAAATTTCTCGTTTATAAGCCATGCTGTTCACAAAGAAAGAGAAAAAGAATTGTGCAATAAGCTATACTGTATGTCAAACCACGTTTCAATGTACTTCACAAAGGCTGTAGTTATCGAGAGTTTTATAATGTTGTTTGTTATGTTTGATATTTGTAGTTTTAAATAGTTATAGTTTGATATTTGTATTAAATCTATCAAAACATGTATGTAGACATCTAAGCTAAATATTTTCATTATAAATTAATATTAAATACATCGCAGTAGTCCCAGTATGTCTTCTACCAACCTCGTAGCCAAAGCGATCCCTTTAACTTATTGTTCCACAATATCCAGTTTACTGATAAAACAAAATCACTCTGACAACTGACAAAAATACATTTCCTTCGGCATTGATTATACAGTACAATGTAATACAGTCTCATACATATAAGATATTTTCCTGTCTGCGGAACTAGTGACAATGGTAGCCTATACAACTCCTATTCATTCGTGATCACAGAGTTATCGAATCAATAAAGTATATGTCATTAAAACTGTAGACAAAGTTCTGAGGAACTGTAGTATACCTGTGTAATGCATGCTATATTTCGGGGATAATAAATGATGATGCTAGAGAGAAAACACAGTGAGGAAAGTTTTAACGACAGAACATAATTACGGGACAGGTATCCACTTTTACATGCGTGCTTACCACTGTGAATTAATAGCTAAAACATGAGCATGGATTAATCAACATGCGATTTCAAGCAGAGGTACGAAGTTCTCGCTTCAATACTGAGATGGTTAGTACAAGAAAGTTCGGAAAATATTTCAGTTTCAACTTCTAAATAATTAATAACTTGTTAGCTATATCTTACATCGCCTATTTCATTCACATGTCTCTCTTCCGATTAGTAGAGTACAAGTACGAACTTAAAATCAGTCACTTACAGTGATCTATTACAATAACAATCATCATCTCTATTATCCTTCCAACTTGTTACACGATCGGTTTAATACACTGGCCGTTACAAATGGAGGAAATAATAAATCAGGTAAACTCATAAAAAGTGCCGGATGAAGTTAATGTATCATATTTCAGAAACTTTTGTGTTTTAGACGACAGTTTCTTGAGAATGTTTGATCATCCTACGTAAAAGAATAAGTGGGATAACTAAAGCATTAGCAGAACGTATTCACAACAAATTACTCATGTCAACATTATTCCTTTATTTTTGTCAAACATCTGAAGGTGTACAAATACCAAATCAAAACCGTTAAAAGTACTTTTCCCTTTGGAGGGTAGGAAATTAAAAATTAGAATTGATATATAAGCATTTATGAACCACAGATTATTCTCTCTGTTGGACATTACATGAGATTATTATAAAAATTCTAAAAATTAGAAATTTTTTGACATTTTCCCATCGGTTACAGGAAAAATACTATAATTGCGTATACCAATCTATCCCACTGTAAAGTTTGAAGTTTAAAGCATATAAAACTTACAAATTATAAGCAGTATGATGCGTATTTGGAGAGGTCTTGGCCTCCTAAGAGTGCATTTAGCTGAGAATTTAAATGTTTCACTAAACATCTGGCAGTGACTTGAATGCTTAGTGTATTACCGAGAAAACTTCGCCCTACTCCTTACTAGTTCCTTGCTGCTGTGGTTACGCACAACTTTAAATAACTCCCTAATGGGCTCCAGGGCACGGGGCGGGGCTAGGGTGTGTTATGTAGGCGGTACAGCAGGTATTCACTATGCCGCAAAGTTCAATGCCAAGAACAAGGCCTAATGGTTTTCATAGATTTATGTTTTATTAAATATTTTACGAATTTCGTTCTCGAGAGTTATTTGTAAGTGGATTCCGCTCTTCTTGATTTGAGTGAATTATTTTAATCCCTTTTCTCTAAGAGTAAGTGTAGTGAATAGTTGCCTATTAGGCTCATCATTAAGTGATCTGAACAAATAAAATATTTGAACATATTTAGGATTTTCGAGATCTTTATTTGTCATTCAGTAATGCATTGATTACAATAGACTTTGACATTAGATCAGAATTAAAATTTATGAGTAAAGTTTGAGTATATGTAAAGGCTAGGTAAAGTCATTGTTTTTAACGTTTAAAAAAAATCCACGCACTAAGTTACCTCTGCTCTTAGCGCCTACTATAACTCTTACAGCTTTCTTTTGACACATAAAAACTATATTAGCTCCTGCACTATTGCCCCATAATTTAATTCCATATATAAGTGAGTGGTCTTTTATAACCCCAATGCAGAAGGCAGTGAAAAACAACAAGGATTCCAGCTTGGGGAGACACGACCGGGAAAATATATAATGTTTTGGGGTCAAAATGAAATTCCGACACTATCAGGAATGTATCTCGGAAGAGAGCAAGACAGTACCTTTCTACCGTTTTTATTGCAGCATAGATATGTTTTCTTCTGCATTTAACTATGTTACTTTCTCACTATTTCTTACTATTCTCTAAGGAAATAGAAATGGCAGCAGTGAGCCACAAAAGCTATTAAATCCTATTGGGTATACAGGCTAACTATAAAACAACAAAGAGTTTAATATTATAAATGCATACGTTTAATACCAATGTGATTATTAAAAAAAATTACTTACTAACTCAGTGACAATAGGCAATTCCTGACAAGCTAAAAGAATATTATAAGCTTATGTGTAATGGAATCCGGAAAATCATTGTTGCACTTACATGAGTCCGCCATTCAACCCTATACTGTATTAACCCATTCCAACCATCCCTCGCAAATCCTACTTCCCTTAAATCTATTCTAATATTGTCCTCTCACCTACGTCTAGGTCTTCCAAGTGATCTCTTTCCTTCGGGTCTTCCAATCAATATTTTTGAGATAGGTCTTTTCTTCCCCATGCGCGCAACATGGCCAGTCCATTTCATCCGTTAATTATCTTACTACAATCGGTGAAGGGTACAGGTTATGAAGCTCATATTCATATAAGCAACAAGAAACCAAAACCTTTATGTTCTTCTACATGCGGCACATTTTTTTATTAAAATTTAAAGTAAAAATTTAGAAAAATAGTTGTATACAAGTATTCTTACAAAACAAAGCAAGACTCCATTTCATTATCCATAATCTCCATTAGGAATTCATGGAATCCGAAATGCGTTATTCTATTCATAACGACATTTTGAAGCGATTCTGTAATTGAAGATAAAAATTAATACTAGTTCAATTCTACTTCACATCAAACTTGCTGGGAGAGTAACACAAAATCCCTGCGGAATCTCCACACGAAAATCTGTAGCAATACAGTTCACATTCATATTGCATATAGAGTACTTCATCAATACTAAATATCAATATTCAATGCTAATATTATATCTTCAAGTATTCATGTGTCGCCAGTTCTCATTTCGAAGATTACTTCTAGCCACCTGGAATTCGTCTATTTGGTATAACTGTGACTAATTTATTCAGACTAAAGTTATACCTATTTAAGCTGGCTGATTGGTTTCAGTTTTACCACAACGTTTAGATATAGAATATTAGGGGAAAATTATGAGGCCTATCCTGAGACTTCTATTTTTCACAGGAGATACGTTAATTCATTTAAACTATCCCTTAGGAAATGTTTGTCTAGGGATGCCAATCGTAAGATATAAAATATTATTATTATATTTGTATTTTAATACTGTAAATTTTACCTCACGTTTCCTGTGCATGGCGCAACATTATTTTTTGTTTATATCATGAAATTCAGTGGCCACATTTTCGTAACGCCCAAAGAGATTAACAAGAATAAACATCCCTCAATGTATAAAAAGATTAATTAGTTTCAAATTGTGGAAATGATAAGTAGTTATTGTCCGAAAATGAAGTTGTAAATCACATTTAGCAAGTAACAACGTACCTTCTCCCTCTACCGCACCCATGTTCCCAGCCTGCGGGCTATTAAAGGTAGTTTTACAAGGGTCCGCTGTTGTTTCTTTGTGCATTAATACAAGCACATTTTCACCCTCTTAAAGTTAATATGAATAGCTATTTTTTGCATGTGTCTTTCTTTAAGAAAGATCGATATTCTAAATTTGGTGTTAGGTTTCAACATGACATGTATAAAAGTGTAGGACTTTAACTATAGTGAAAAGATACACGATTGAAAGGTTACATTAAGTTACCAGACGAAGAGAAAATGCGTGAAGCATTTTTCAACAGGATGATGAGAGAGTTTCAAATAAAAGTAAATAAAATGAAATGAAATAGAGTATAATAGAACGCGGTGCAATCATCGTAATGTTGAAAATCCTTCCGACGTGCATGCGTGACCCTTCTAAGAAACAATAGATTTAGATTACTAATACAGGAGCATGTGAAGTGACACTTGTCATTTAATTTGTTCTCTCAGAGAAGAGAATTTATTAGCATTATAATGTAGAGAGCTTTCTAACATTGCTCAAGTCCAAACAGTTTCTAAAGTTATCCCTGCAACGGAGTTTAGTTACTAATTTTCTCCAACTCATCGCTTTCGGCTGAAGTGACAGGAACCAATTTAAACCCTTGTAAATATAACTGAGGACTAACGTCTGTTCGTTATGAGCCCGCAGGAGCTGAAATGGTCTGAGAAATAAGCTAATTTCCTGCTTTTAAGGCCTCTTCACAAAATCATTACGCAATAGGGTTCGAGGCATAGCCATCCTTTCTTCCCTTTGATTCCTAGACTAGTAGGCCTATATTTTTCTTAATGAGATGTAATTCTACAGACGTAATGGTGAGTGAAGGATAAAAAACAGTCATTTGTCTTTCAAGAGCACAATTATTGTTCTGCTGCAGCAAGCATTACTCACAGCTTTAATTCATGAGCTGCAAAAGGCCATTTTATTAAGGAAAATTGACTTATTGTGATGGTTATATGGAGCTCACACCTATCTGTTAATGACATATTTATTTAATCCTATAACACTCTCCATAATAACAAAAAGTAGTTTATTCGTGAAATAATAAATTTTAGTGACATAAGAGCAAGTACGCCGACTGCAAAAGTAAATGAGGTAGCCTATGGAGATACAACCGAACTAAATATAAAGATCGAATTGTCAGAATAAAATCGTTATACATGCGAAACTTTACAAAATTACATTTACAAATCTGGGAAGGGATGTGTTACTGTACAAGCACTAAATAGTACTAAAATGGCTTTTTCATAAAATGAGCTACCCTCTAATTTTCCTGTTTATAAGCGGTCATTTCATATATAGCCTACTACAAGGCAATCCTTTGGGGAAAACTTTGGATATTACTGAACTACAAGGCAAAAATGTGGAGGAAATCGCTGACTTAAGTTCACTTCGATTCCTAGCCTAATGACAACATAATGACAATAATTATAACTTCCAGGACTTGGAAAGATAATTTTAATCCTGCATTCATCAATACTGGAAAGAAACTAATGGACCACATCTCAATGAAAGTTTACAAAATTCGTCGCCTCTCCTTAGTGAGCACTTGACGGAAAATTAAGACTTTGTCGTAGCCATAGTATTTCTTTTAGCATTACAAATTTTAGAAGAACACAGAGTACGTTGTATAAAAACTAACTGCTTAAAAAGATAATTACATGGATAAGAAACTAAAATGATCGAAACTCCATTGTATTGAAAAGTGAAGTGAAATAAACATTTCAAACTACCCCTTGTTACATAGTATTGAGTGAATTTGATAATCGAAAACCATATGCATTCTATAACTATAAGAAGGCTGTGGTGTGCAGCACATTTTACAGTCATCTGATGTGAATTTTGACACTCCTTTTGAGAATTCGATGGAATATAGAAGAGCTTAAAGGAGAGGGTGAGTGCCCTCGACCAAGCAGGGTCAGCAAGTTGCTACTAACGAGTGGAGTTGAATCTACAGTCAGAGCACAGTCGTGTCTCTTTCCTAAAATCAAGCGAGGAGTTACAGAAAAACTGTTCTGCCGCTTTCTATTTGTTCTCCTTCGACATCCTCTCTTTCTCCCCATTCTCCTTCTTCACGTACTCCTCCACCTTCACTTCCATCTCCTACTCCTACTTCCCATTGTAATTATCATTATCACTAACAATTTAACTTTATTACCTTTAAATTCAAGCTTTCTATAAATCTAAACCTAATACCTATAGTGTGTTCCCTACTATAATACCTTTCAGGAATTGTGGCACCAGTTCTTTCAGACAATCGGAATGAAAGGTGTTGAATTGTAAAGTATAAAGGAATGCTCATGATTGTTAAAAATTCCACAGTTTTGGACCAACATAAAGATTGGGCACATGCTGCTCATTCTAAGCAAAATGTAGACGAGATAATAGTATTTTTCATTCTAACGGTAGAGAAAGTTCTAGGACTGTCTGAAAACATGTTTACAATTAGCTGCCATTATACTGTTTGAGATTTCATACCATGATGCTTAATGCTACCGCTGACATAAAGAGCTCTGAGACTATTTTTGACGTTGAAGCAGAAAACTTCTAAAGACCCCCATCGCGACAACCATGTTCGCAGTTCACTATAGGCTAACTAATTTAAATAAGAGAGGGCCAACCGGAGAAACGTAGGTGACCTACAATATTTGGCAACAATTACAAGTTTATTTTTTCAAATTAAAAATATATCAGTATTCTGGACCCAAATGGTTCCTGTACTTCCAAGCAGAAGAAAATAAAAATCGTATACCTCATTAGTACTATTTATTTTCACTAATATATTTATATGTTTTATAAATAGTGACGAATTATACTCAGACTCTGTTGTTGCAATATACAAATTAAATTATTTAACATATTAAAATAATTGTAACATTAAATATTAACATTTTTTATGAATTACTTCTGTTTAAAGTTCAGAGATAGGCCTAAGTCTACAGTTTCCTGCTCGTGTTCGTGCCAAAAGCATTTCTTTCCTACTTTATAATGACTATTAAATGTAAGCCTAGGCTTCGTCCATTTAATTATTTTTAATTTAATCCTTTACCTAATTAAGAATTTACTTACCTCTGTCTCGTAATGCACTTTATTCCGAAATAGATCATAAATAAGCCCGCACAGAATCCATTTAACCATGGCATAATAAACTACATGGTATAACCATGGCATAACTTTACACTGATGATGACAAATTATCAACTGTGATAGAACATAAATAATTACTCAGCATTTGAGGAGAAAGTGTGCATCAAGCCTTACTGATATCCGGTCAAAATACATGTTCCTAAAAAGAGAGCTGAGAAAAAGAGAAATAATGCGAGAAGAGAGAAAGAATAAGAGGGAATGAGAGAGAAGGAAGGGGAGGAAGAAGGAAATTTGTATGTCTTCCCATCCTAGTAAACCTACCAGATGACTTTAAAGAACCTTGCACATATTCTTCATCTCTCTATGACAGGTACTTCCACAAGCAATTTTAGGTGCCTTTTCTTTTCTTTTCTTTTTTCGCGTCCTTACCGTGGAGTGGGGTTTCCTTAGGACGTCATCGGCAGTCATCTTCAGGAGAGTTGGTAGTTTTTAAATCTTCTGGTGAGGGGTTGTCGTGATGTCTTCCTAAGGTAATAAATCTTTCGGACGCGCCGTGTCGTTGCCCCAGGTCCCACTTCACGTTTCTAGACTGAAAGTTCGTTTTTCATTGTACCAGGATATTCAAGACATGTCTCTTTTTTCTCTATCAAGAGAACTTCCCTTCCAATTTCTTTTATTATCTCGAGTATTTTTATATGGTTCTGATTTTTAATATTGTTTTCTTTTCTTCAGCTGGGCAGAAGCCAATTGGAAAGGTAGGAACGCAGAATTGGTGGTTTATATAGTGTTCTCAGCATACCTAACAAGATATCTAGATTTTATATCGGCCATTAAGTTCATATTCTAGCGGGATAAAATAAGCAGTGAAGTTTATGGTAAAAAGAGTTTGGTGAATTAGCACTATTAATATGAACACCGAATAATGTAATTTCAGCATGCTAATTGATTCTCTTATGTGCCGTGAGAAGGAAGAATTGTTAAAATTTGACAGAAATATTTCTCGCTGTTAGCTTGAACAGTGGGCACAATTAGGCCTATTACTTAATCTTTTAACTCAACCAAACAAATGTTTTACAGAAAAGTATTCTTGAAATCTAAGGGAAATTTCCTTTATGCTCATCTTACTACTGTATAACTACGAAGGCGAATTATTACTATTACCCAGTGTTTGATAAGGAATTAGGTATATTGGTATGCAATATATCACAGCATGAAGAAATCTCAAAAGGAATGTTGAACTGTAATAGCTGTGTAATAGCTACATAACTTGAGAAGTTGAAACTAATAATTCAACACCCTTACGCAAAAAACGTAGGCTACACAATAAAAACAAAATGATAAAAACAAGCCTAAGCCTAAACATAAATTATATAATATATACATATTACATAATACAGGAAATATGAAATTTCTGTTAACAAAAGGCCTCAAAGGATTTTTACAGTTACGAACTAATAAAAATATAATATTAATATATTTTCCTCAGGTATGAAATCGTCCACGGTAGAGAAACCGAGGGATTAAGTAATAGATAGCTATAAATTAAGTTAAAAGAAGACTTTCGATAAAAAATAGTACAATACAAATTAGTTAAGCTATTTTGAGAGCAAGTATAAGAGTACCAGAAGTCATAAATTATTTTTATACCTTGCTTTGTTCCTGTATATATAGCCAGTGATAGTCATGGGCAGTATCCGATTTCTCTACAACGCTTGAGATAATGAAGCGAATAATGACAAAATTCCAGGCCAGCCACATGGGACTGTAGAATTATGTTTGAGGTCTTTGTATGAAGCTACTTGTTACAGAACAACTGGCTCGTAGTTGCTCTGGTATTTACTGAATGTGGAGCGTGTTCGAGCGGAAACTGATACCCCATGTAAAGTTTATTGTTACAGTCTTTGTATTCTTGTATTCAACATAATATAATAAAAATATAGAGAAAGATATAAGTACGCTAATTATAAATTGTAATCTATTTTTTTAAATAATTCAAAAGTCTCAATATAGCCTACTCTGTAACGATTATTGAACAAATAGAGTGATTTTAAACTAATGGAAATGGATACACTACATTGTCACAATAGTTCGTTTGTTGTGAGGTACTAGTACAAAACAATTTGCAATGCAATCGGTAGTTCCTAAAGAGGTAATACATAATGTGTGAATTGCAGGGAAATTAACATTTTACCATTTGATAAAACAATATTTGTACATATTTTAATTATATCCTGTGAAGATATTTAGTATATCTATGTATTTCATCATTCCGATGAGGGAATATGTTACAATAGTAAGAATATGTATCAATCCGGTTTAATCCTTCAGTCATATTTATGAAGAAGTATTACCAATATTGAAATGTTTAATTATATAATAATAGTTAGGAAAGCGCAAAATATGAATTGTTTGATGTGTTTATTCCATGGGTGTTTATTCACTACAGAAACTAGTTAGTGACTCCACTCTTCGGCTGCATGCGATGGCGTGGTATGTTTCACAGGTACCTTCGCACAATTTGCATACGCACTCTACACTGGGTTCGTGGAAGCCATTCATTTTGCAGATCTTGAAATGGAAACCATGCACTGCAAAGCGCGTGATGGTGTGTCTGAGTTCGTAGGATTGACCCTTCCATTCGTCTAACAGCAAGGCCTCTGTTGTATAGAAGTCGCTCCATACTTGTGACCTCTTCGTTCGGAGTTCCTATATATGAGTTATATGTGTCTGGTAAATTATATGATTTTAACTAGATTTTACTATAGTGTTCATACCTGGACTTAAATTGGTAAAACTGTCTATATGTGTGTCTTATAGGCCTATATGCGTTTAGGTCATAGGCCTATGCATAACAAGGGCCTTCAATAGTTTGTAAATATTTTCAATTTTGATGTTGTGGATACGTTAAATTTTAACAGTTTGACGCATAAGTTCATATCAATTTTTATATATTGGTATATTATAATTTTGTATATATTTTGGATTTTCAAGACGTTGACGGCATGCAATAAGGCATTTCCTTATATGAAAAGGAGGACTCATGTTACAACACAAACAAAATTCAACGTTTGAGCTTAGGTGAACCTCTTCATTATATATGATTCAGGAAATATGTGACATGATAAGTATTCATATTTTACATTGTATGTTACCATTGATAGAGGATGAAAGTTTGGATACAATAAATAGTTATTATAATTCTCTGTGGGATTGTTCACGACCTTTCCAATGTGTGTTGTTTCACTAACGTTATGACAAAGAAACGTTAGGCGAACTTCTCCATCGGTCATTGAATAAGAACATTATTCACTGAGATTCAGGCAAACAGTTTAGGGGTAAATAATTTAATTAACTAGAAAATCATTTCCAAGACAGAGAAGTAAAACGTAACTTTTGAAGTAAATATTTGCCAAAGCAATTTATTTCAATTACATCGTATATTTACATAAAACTTAGTGGATATTTCAGTCCACTCAGAGAGTTTGTTTCAGTTATCCTGCAGGTATTTAGACGGTCAAGGAGAATAGTTCTCATTGGAATATTTTATAGACTTTTAATTTCAAATTACGATGAATTAAATCTACTCTGTTTTAAACTAGATACTAATATAAACTAAACAATATTACGAAAACAATGATATTAATAACATAACAATAATAATAACAGCTTCGTTGAAAATTGCAGCACTTGGTGACATCTTTATTCACTGCCCCAGAGTTTTAAGTGTAAATGAATTATTATAAATAAACTGGGTTACTAGATCTAGGCTTTGAATGATATCATAGATAGTTTAAAAGGTATCCCTTGTCCATCAAGTTAGAACTATTGGAACCATTAAATAGGTTGGATATTACAGGAATTATGTCATGGTATAGGCTTAGCCCCTTTACTCTGAAAACTATCCTCTACACATAGCATTTAAAAGGAAGCAGAATCCCATGCTAAGGTTGACAGGAACGATAGACAAATTTAAAAATAATAGTCGATGAGTATTTTACAAAACATGGAAAATAGGAGTAACGTAACACAAGAAATTTGTTTAATGAAATAAATAGACTGAGTCGTTTCACAGTGAATAATCCTAGAAGTGCCAGTTTTACTTTCCTTAGTGCCAGGCGATTTTTTGTCAATTATAGGTAGCCTATTCAGTAAAATGTTAATAAGTCGAGTTCCTTTGATGCGACTTGTTACCTGGACGTTTAGAAAACTCCCTATACTTAATTTTATGTACAGAATGAAGTAACTGTATACATGTAGTTATGCCCTAACTTATAATTTATAAAATATTTTTCTATTTGGAATAAAAATCATAAATATATGGAAGAAAGTTGATTCAACCACTAAAATCTAGCATAATATACAAAAATATATTTATCATAGAAACCACACTTTTATATAGCTGGATTACTGAAATAATAGTAAATGAGAAAGAGAGATAGAGAGAATGAGAAAGATGGCAAAACGATATATATATATATATATATATATATACATATATATGTACTGTATATATCTGAGGAGCTCCAACCTTTACACATCTCTTGTCATCTGAAATAGACCTATATTACCTTCACTACTATTTTCAATAGATATTTCTGTATCTTCCACAACACTCATATCACTTCCTACTACTCTATGTTAAGTTTACTGGACGCCATCTTTGTAATTCAGAAAATGCATCATTTCTCTGTATATCTATTTACATAACTTACTTTCAAAACTGAGTTATACCAATGAAAAGTTATTGTGGATTCATGTTTTTCAACGTAATTCAAAATCGTGTCCAACATAAGTAATCCTAGATCAGTTTATCATGATTAATGACACATCTAAAATTTCGACCATTAGCACTTGTAGGGATGCATTAGTATCAGTATTTAACGCTAAAGACATAAAATAATGCAGGTCTATTTCTAAGAAATGTTAGAAGTTTTGCAAATGTAATTCAATGCTGTCTCCTTAATCTAAGAAGAATCACCACCATCGAATATGTTCGCTAAAATTCTGATTCTAGACAAGAAACTGTGTTAATATACACCCTGTTAAAGAATTTCTGGGTCATTGCGTAGCTGAAAAATAAGAGATGATGTGAAAAGGTGGTTGCTGTGAGCAACGATATGACCTCTAGCAACGGAATATGTCGAGTTATATCGATATATCGAGTTCGTGACTGGAATCGATTCCATTCAAATATCACCTTACTCGTCTGGTATTTCTATACAAGCACTGCTATTCAATGAAGAAGTACGCACTAGTCTGTTGTGTCATCCAATAAGGAAGCACAAGATTCCCCGTGCTTGGAGAAATTTAAATCATGCCTCACATATAAGATAGGATATTCCTTTCAGTTGAGATATATTAAGAAATAATGTAATTTCCTTACATTGAGGAAATCGTGTTCCTATCTGTTGGTTGTTACCAAGCAGACATAATTATTAAACCGATAGATGCAGACTTAAATAAATGTATGTTTTTCCACTTGTTTATATTCTTTCTTCTGAATTGCTTAAAGGAACAAAGAACCTCTCAAGGAGGTTTCAGCATTTGACACTAATAAGTGTAGCTTATTTTTCGAGAAAGTACAGAGGATAAATTGGTTAAGTCCATCTTCTCAATAATTCACGAGAGACTACTAAGATATTACTTGGACGAGGAATTTTTCAGAGGCTGCAATTTAGGGTTTTATTCCTTTAACGTGCTGCAAATCTATAACACCGGCTCCCCAGCTGAAATTCCCTTTCGGAGATCTCCGTGTCTAGGATTTTTAGTTCCTAAAAAATATATCGACCGCAGTCGAGTTTGAACTCGCGACATTCAGATCTAGAGGGGTACACGTTGTTTCTACACCACAGCGGCAGACCTCACTTGTAAAACTTGGGCTAAATTCTATAATCAGTAAAAAAATAAATACTGTTGCATTCTTCAAGTATGTATAGATTGACGACGTACGGTATTTATCGACAATTTAATTCTTCTTTACAAATTTGTATTAAAAGAATTATCTACCACCAAGGCAGAATTTCATCAGACTTGTAGTTAGTACCAAAACATCTTAAGACAGCCATCTGATAGTGAGTCAATACTGGTGTATTATTTCATTATTATTTTCCTTTAATTTCTTTAATTTCAGAATGGAGCTTTTTAATTTGAAGTTGGGTTAATAACAATACTACTTTTGTGTGATAATGATCCTATTGTATGGAGAAAGAAAGTAATTTTTTTTTCATGATTGGGATAATTTACTTTTGACACCACCTAACCAATTTCAGTGGTCAACATTTTGAATCCATTCAAGTCACCTTGTTATCCGTTCTTCGTGTCCCAAATTCCTACGTTACACTCGGTTTCATAGGCCTAATCTTCAACTGGATGACCTATAATGTAGAATTAGTGTTAAGACATGAGTACTTTTTGCAGGTCACTTTGCTTACAGACGTCCTTATAGGCATTGGAATATACAATTCACGATTTAGGGCCTGCACGATTGCAAGCTCGCGTATTCTATTTAGCACATAATGCATTAAAACTGTATTATAATCTATAGATGTTAGTAAAAAAACTTCGCAATTGTTCGTAGAATTTAATAGTAAACTATCATATACCAAGATTAACCGAGAGCTGAATGTGGCTAGTAATGTACCTTTTTCGCATTTCTTTTTCTTGAATCATATCGTAGTAATGCGGGACTAAGGAGGATGGGAATGCTATCATCTTCAATAAAAATTGATTCCTTTCTTCTCTTCTTCTAATGCACAAGAATAACAGTGAATAGAAATTGAAGAATAATATGGAAGACAAACTTCCGTAACGGATTCAATATTATACCCCGAAAACCTGCTCTAGGCAAGAAATGCAGGGATTGAAAGGAAGAATTGCAGAACAATGTGGGAACTGCTCATACTACAGAAATTAATATGAAGTTTCTACAGATGTTATAGACACAGCAACCTTTACATACAGCTACAGCTGCAGGACATAATAAAATAGTGTATTTCTAGATATCCAGATTGTGTAACTCAAAAATACTAAATAAATATTTCCACTATATTTTATTTGTAAATTAATTTAGTGTGGATATATAATATGAACCAGAGAAATAAGTTCAGTTTATTGGAGAAAGCTTAAATTAGTAATCGACTAACATATAGTAGATGGAGAGCAGACCTAAAATTCTAGGCGTCAAGTAAATAGCTGCGTATAAAAAAAGAACGGATAAAGCAAAATTTATTCGAAATATGCAAACAAGAGGTGTTTTCTTAAAATTGTTGAAAGTAACTACACAGGGTGGTCCTAAACTATATGTCAAAAGTGTAAAGGTAGGTAGAGTGGACCTAAATAAGTATAGGAATGTGTGCGCGGTAATGACACATTAAAGTGCTAGATTGAAAAGCAGTATGAATCACAGAAAACTGAAAAGACAAGTAAAGACAAAAGAAAACAAAAAAATTATTAACAGTTTACAAGAGGTGCTCGAAAGGGTTTTAATATGACCGCAAAATAAAAAATCCATAGACAGCGTCCAGGTGATTCCTGACGTTCCGAAACACACAATCCTATACGAAATATGCTTGTTTAGGTCCCCTCTACCTACCTTTAGAGTTTTGGCACATAGTTTAGGACCATCCTGTATAAACATAACATGTACAAGGTATGAAAATAAAACCGCCGTGTATGAAAGTGCGCATCGGTTTCTCCTAAGCAGCGGTACTGATATTGTTGTATCTTCAGAAGGACAGCATTTTATTCAGTTACGCACGATTTACTCAGACATCTGTAAAGAGGTTAATCGCTGAAATATTTGCAAAAATATAATGGAAATCACTTCCCTACAACGTACCAAGGAGCGAGACAGCACAAACGGTAACCACTGGGACCTGATTTTCACAGCAATATTCCCTTCTACTTAAATTCCCTCCTCTATTTGTTATGTAATTTCATTAACGTTCATTTCCACAGAATTCAATTATTTGGGTTTGTGGATTTCTTGTTTATTCCTTGCTTCTAGGTCCCGAGTCTTTGGTGCATTCACTGGTCAAACACTCGGACTTCCTGAAGAGGCATTGGTGTGCTTCCAAGCTAACAACAAAACAGAATGAAAACACACAACTGGCTTGCACAGAATTGAAATTGTGTTTTTAATCAATGTACCGGTACATTTATATTATTTCAGCTTCCAAACAAATCTTTTTGTATCAAATAATGTGTTTTTATTATGTTGACTGGCAGCAGGTGATGTATTAATCACGGTACGTTGAAGCCTTACGTGTCCAGTTAAGAGCTGACGATTTATCAGATAAAATAGTATCCTCATATTAATAGCAAGAATTTTATAAGATAAACAATCGTGATTGCTGTATATTCGAGAAATTATTTAACGTTACTGGCCAATATCAAACACGCGGCGTATGAGTGGAATAGTTCATGTATTAGGTTTATTATTTACAGAAGCCAGTTATTCTACTGATTTTTTTTTCATTCATGGTTTCACTTGATGATTGCTTATTATTGCCATACCGATTCAGTTTTTAAATGGTTGATGGGATTCTTTTTCAAGCTTTAAAACGGCTGATTTCTGATTCATTCTTGCATGTTATTGGTACAAATCTAAAAAAGACGTATTAGCTACCCGAAGTACCTGAAGTAAGCAGGGATCAATGACCCACAAGGGACATAAAAAGATAAATCCATTATCAATTTTAACTGATTATAATTTCTTTGTTTATCTAACGGATAATGGATAATGGATTTCAAGTGTTTTTATTTATTACCGAAATTGAAACGGACAACGAAGACGTAACAGATTTATTATCTGAAAAAGAATTTAATATGTATTGTGTTAAAAATCAGCGAAGGTAGCAAAGTTATACACCATCATGTAGGTTACATGTTTGTATTCATCCTTATGCAGAATTTGCACTGAACAGGCAAAGTAACAAGTTTTCAAAAGTAACTTAGTTCTACTTTCTTGTATCGAAACAATAAATATCCGCACAATGCATGCTCACTTACTGTTGAGAGTGCAAAGTTTTATAAACTATATCGAAGATAAGTTTTTATGCAATATTTTTTAAATTTTATTAAAAATTGGTTAAATGCAGTATTGCATTCTTGTTTGTTCAGAAAACACACGTTTACGAATTTATGCTCATGGTGAAAAAGAAAGAAACTATGTATAAATGCCGAACTTTCAATGTCAGATATAGGCCTATAACATAGGCCTATTAACAGAAACAGGAAGACACATCAATATATAGACATTAAAATAACACGAGATTAAGCCAATCGAAAGTACAATAGAACAAAAGAAGTAAAGTAAATTGTTCCCTATTACAGGCCATGGAGGCCCAGAGGGTTCCAGGAGTGAGGCTCCCAGATTTTTAGATATTCGGGACGTGAAGGTAGTAAGGTTGTCAGCCGGCCGCCTTTACCCCAGGATTGCTCCTGGTACTAATTTATGTTAGAGGCTGAGTCGACCCCAGGGCCATAGTGCTACCAGAAGGATTAGGCCAATTCAAAAATAACAAAAGAAGACCTTAGCGAATGTCATCCAAATATGACCCCCAACAAGCTCGTTTACGAAACAAAGGTATAGTAGATTTCAGGATGTAGACTACATCAGATCATATTACGCCAGCATTTGAAACATTGGCATGGTTTCACTTGGACGACAGAAGAAAACTGCACTCTCTCTGCCTCCTATATCGAATTCTTCACACTTCCTGTCCTCACTATCTGTCATCACGCGTTCAAACTCTTTCATCTCATCATAACCTAAACACTCGGTCCAGGCAAGATCATATTCTCGCAATACCTAAATATCATACATCTCTTTACTCATCATCGTTTACTACTTCAGTCATCCGAATGTTGAATTCTTTACCATCTCACATCAAGGACTGCCGGTCACTGTCAACCTTCAGATCGCAGTTAACAGCACATATACGTAGTACTTAATAGTGTATCTTTTTCATGTCCTATGTTAATTTCAGTTTCTATCACTTAATGCTTTTGTAGGCTATACCTAAATTGTATTTGTAACAATTAATTTCTTTTTGATCATTTAATGTATCTTAAAATACTTTCATATTATTTTGTGTGTCGTTTTAATGTATCTTAAATCATTTCATGTGTTATGTTGTGTTCTTTTAATGTATTTTGTGTTACTTATTATCTTATATTGTAACAACAAATGTGAGTTACTATTAGTCCCTGGTGAAGTGGAAGAAAAGACCTTACGGTCTTAACTTTCTCCAGGTTAAATAAACTATTATTATTATTATTATTATTATTATTATTATTATTATTATTATTATTACATTGATTGCGCTTGAAAGAATTGAACGTAATTCAGCTGCCTCCGAATCTGCTTTTTGGGTTCTTTACTCAATTACGCTCGGAAAATATTACCCCGATAAGTGACAACCACAACCACTGAGACTGTTTGAGAATGTTGACTTTTGTAGGAACATGTAGCGCGTTGGTTTTCTGTTCTGTACGTTTGAGTGTCAATCTGTAGTATTTCTCCTACGATATCCATTCTATAAAGATCAGTTTTCGAAATTCAACAAATATTCTGCTAGTAGGGAAGATAGTTAAATTTTTGTGCATGGATTTTGGCTTTATTAGTTCAAAGAAGCACAAAGAGTGACCGGGAAATATATCGTTAGGGCAGATAATATTATGATACAGCAAAAGTAATTTTATATTATGATAACATTGTTAACCATACTCATGAGGTAAATAGTAGCTTAACTAGGAAGTCATCCGTATTATTTTTATGTAAGATTTTCTGAAACGCTTTTGAAACTTATTCGATCATCAGCTTACAATAGTGAAATTTAAGTACAAGTTCATATCTGTAAGCTACTTAACGTGCAGAGAGATCTATATTCGCATCTGTACACTGTAATTTATAATATGACTGAAAAGAAAATTACTAAAGATGACCGTAGTAAGTAATAAAATAGTAAGTAATAAAATAAAAAGCTGGTTATGCTAAGCGTCAATACTTGAAATGCGAGTTTTTCTAAGAGCAGCTTTTCCATGAGGAAGATTATCACCAGAGGCTATTCAGGCTATATGCCTACATAAAAAAAGCTCACAGTGAGGAACTGTGCGTTCCTATCAAGTGAAATTTTCACTTCAACTCCGTGTTTGAATTTAGGGCGACGCCTCCCTCATCAGGGTGGCAGTCCTCATCGTCATAAACATTATCGTTATTACCATTATCATCATTAGTTATTACCCTTATCGTCATTACCATTATCATCTTTTACATAAATTGAATGTAATATTCACATCTAAATGTACATCATTCTCCGTGTTGGGCTACGTGATCTTTTTCTTGTTAGTGTACGAGAGCTAATTGGTAGAAAACTTAAGGTCCCGCTTACTGTTCTAAGGACTTATCTGTAGGCATGTCCTCATTATTTGTATTTGCACGTGTTCAAAATGAGACCAACATACTATGAATCCTCCTAAACATAACATACTGGCCTATGCAGAAACTTTAAGTAAAATGTATAAGGCTAAAAGTGTTGAGACAGAGACAGAGATAGCGGCACAGAAAGGCAGAGAGAGAGAGAGAGAGATAGAGAGGGAAGGAAAAAAGTAACGTGCATTTGAGTGAAAGATAGTTTGAAAGAAAGTCAGAAAATAAAGTAAAGTAAAGTAAGTGTGTGTGTGTGTGTGTCTGTGTCTGAGTGAGTGAGTGTGTGTGTGAGAGAGAGAGAGAGAGAGAGAGAGAGAGAGAGAGAGAGGTAAAGAGAGTCAGAAGGAGAGACAAATAATATGTGAATATGGATTTAAAACACACAAAACAAAGTCAATACGATCACTATGCGGATATACATAGAAAGAATATTTAAGACGGGTAAAAGAAATACCACTGGTGCAAATAAATTTAATTTATGGCTAATATTTTATTCCCAAGTGGTTTTCTGGCAGTCAAAATCAGTAAGTGCACTTAGCTTGCGACTGTCCGAAACCACTGTAGATATAAATCTAATAATAATTAATAGTGCTGAAAAAGACATAATTATGTAACCAATTAATCACAGTGAAAACTAACATTCTATCAGGAACTTTTATTTTACGATGAAATACAGAAATGGAGTTTTGGTATTACTATGCTGTATAATTATAGAGGGAGAGATGAGGTTTGTTCGGCAGCAGTAGTCGTGTCGTCATTGCAACCACCGCAGGGTGACAGCTGGATGTACATGTGCGCCCCCAACCAAAAACATTATTCTAAAGTATTCTCTCAAGATTGGACATCCGCATAGCGACAAATTTCCTGCAGCAGGCTGTTCAACAATGTCACCTTACTTTTTTTTCATTGACCCAGATATCCGTCATAATAGCGCCCATCTTATCTTACATTAGTTGTGAGTTGCTCCTAAATTTTGTACAGCACTTGGATTTAAGTACACAAAATAAGCTCATATTATTGTAATAAGATAATATCTAATACTTTTAAAACTCTGTTGAAATGATAGTGTTTGGGAAAATACAATCTAAAGCGTTTACAGATAGGCTAACTATTATTTGCTTTATGACAAAACACGGTTATAAAGAAACGATCTCGTAGGTGCATCTGTTGATTTCCATGGCGTAACGCGGAGTTTCCATTTATTTGTTATTAAAACTCACTATCACCTTTCACAATCGTGTGCTGCAGAAACATAAAAGCCTTCATAAACCATAGAAGGTAGTTTAGATCTCTCTTTACGTTATTTATAATATAAGCTTTACAGCAGTATTCAACAATATGGTTGTTCCATCATTCATCTCTAAATAACTGTATCGTATTTCGGCTGCCTTTTAAGAGCGGAGGTTTCTACATTGCAAAAGCTCTCATACACGTCATGTATATTACGATTTGAATTATTGTGTATAGATTACATGTATTGATACGATCCTAATTAATCGGCGATTGATATTCCTCCTATGACTGGTCAGAGGTGGTGTGATCCTGCGTTTCCAATATCTGTCACAGAGGTGATGTTACCTCAATTAGATCAGCCATGACTGATTGCCATATTGTTTGGTGACGTTGTCCATTGCTGAAGGGCTCATATGTCGCATACATTTGATCCGAGGTAACATTTTTGACTATGCAGAAAGCCGGTTCAAAGCCTGCTAAAATATCACTAGACAGTGACGTAGTTATACACAAACAAATCCTGAGATAGAATAATATTTACTGATAATCTGTGACGCAAATAGGTAAATTTCCTAAAGGTTTAATTATTTATTTATTTAATTAACGGTGTGATTTTAAACAAAATGACTTCAGTGAAATACAAATTACAAGAGATGCGCCGAATAATTAGAATACCTTGCGTCGAAGTTGGGAATATTACTAGTATTAGTGTTTGTTCCAGAATTACCAGCCCAAGGGTTAAAGTTCATGCATAATATTAAAATATGAATTAACATTATGAAACAGTAATTGCAGTTTAGAATAAACGAGATAAGTAAATTTGTTTCTATTGAATTTCTTCGGAAAATACTCAAAGTAGCCTATCTCTATTTAAAAACCGACGGCTGACAGAATTATTTTGAAGAATTAGGGAAATCCGTCAATGATGTGACGGTTGCTACGCAAGGACATTACTTATTTGGTAGTTCAAGTGAAAAGACCGGATGAGGTGGTATAAAGTAAAGAGTGTTCTGCGGAGAGGTATGTGATGTTGTTTGAAGTAACAGCAAATTTAAATTGAAAGTTAGAGAAAACGAGATTATTTTTTTTAGTAAAATAATATTAGGATTGGGAAGTAGAGCAGAGTTTCTCTTGCAGCAGTCGATCATGTGACATTTTGCGACTCTTCTACGACATGGAAGTTGTATTTAATTTAAATGATTCGGTATCTTATTCTTGTAATTTTTATTAATTAATGTGGTTATTTTCCTGTTTTATCTGAGAAATGGCTGATGAATCCAATCAATGTTCTGAGAGTTTACGTTACGATATTTCCAAAGAAAAAGTTTTTCACCTTTGGGGCGAAAAAAGGATAAAGAATTGGTCAGCATATAATTTAACTAACTGAAGATAATCCCACTGATAACACCATCTCTAGTGTACTATATGTGCAAAATAAAAGTACTATGACACCCACTTCAGTAACTTAATCTAAAATATGAGCGAAGATTTATGGGTACAAGCTCGACCCCCGAATTCGAATCCCTGGAATACAAGGGGTCACTCAGCTTGCATGTCAGGTTATATCGAAGAGTAAAGAAACCCTTAGCGGTAATTATAAAATAAAACTGGAACATTTTGGCTTAGTAAAGGGAAGAAGCTCTTTCATGTACATTGGACTGCAGTATCTCTACTAGTGGAGAAAAATTGAAACTATGATGGTAAATTCTGTTGAATATAAGTAAGTTAATTATGACAAATAACCTTTTCGTTTGGTAAAACTAAAACGAGATTAACGAAATAATAGTGATGAAAATTTGAGACTTCAAGTATTGAGCATTTAAAGAGAACATTTTATGGGAAAAATTAATTTCATTTATTGTAATGTTTTAATTTATTACTTCAAAACGTCACGGGTTTTCTAGAAATTGTACAACAAGTAAACTCTGGACTTTTAAGTGCGCGTCAAATACTGATTGCACAAAAGTTAGGAATAATGCATAGAACAGTATTAAAGTGTGTTATTCGATGCACATGACGCGAAAAACGTTCTTATTTGTTTCTATCAACAAAAAAAGTAATGTAGGCCTACGTTATATTTACATCTCACAATGAGTTAGATTGTGATTTGTTTCATGTATTGGATATATCTGCCGGCCGGTCACTACTCACTGTACAGTCCATTGCTATACAGCCGGTTAGGGATGTCCATTGTCTATATGCTCCTGGCTAGCTGCTTTACTTGGCGATATTGCAGCCTCGAAATGGAACCTTCTAGTAAAAAATAGCAGCCAATTTTTGTAGTATATGAGCTTCCTATCATGGGACAGAGATGCTGTAACCGAAATTATAAAGTAATTTCCTATGTGTGCTCATTAATACTTTCATTGCTAGACGGTTGATCGCTGTCTTCATGTTAAGTAAAGGATAGGGGAGACCCACTGTGATTCGAAGACAATGTTACGCTGTAAGTCCCAGCAAATGATCCAGTGGATTTTACTACTGTACTGTAGTTGCCAACCCACAATGGTAGGATCTTCTCTATTACCTAGGGTTCTGACTGGCCATCAGCCCTACGAACATTAATAGGCTAAGTGGTACCACGAAATTGTTGCGAAGCACACCCAAATCGTAGAAATAAATGAAGAGAAAGAAGGAGATGTATGATTCTGTTCTCTTTGGAATGCAGCACCACAGGATAGTAACGAGATCTGTAATTTACATAACTTCGCATTTCTACCACCGTATGGTAAAATTGTGTTTTTTGATTTCATGGAGTATAACCTGTATTCCTTCAATGACAATAATAAGTAAGCTTCGAATGTTCATACAAGGAACGGTTAGGTTCACTAAGAATATCCTATGGGCAGAGGTGAGGGAATGTGTCACGCGAATTCAAGACGTGTCTTCTGGTATAATCAGGTATAACTAAAAAGCGAACATAGTGTTTTTATAACAAAGGCATGATCAAATAAATTATCTCTTATTTATATTCTATACATAAATGATGAACAGTGATGTTTATGAATATCAGTAAATTGTAATTTTCTCATCTTCGTGTACACTGCAGTAGATGCACTCGCGGCGCGAACTGGTTATGCTGTGGAATTACTGTCCACACACAGTAACGTCATGCTGTGTAGCCAACAAATGTCACATTGAATTCGAGTCTTCAATCTCTGTATAAAAGATCAAAGCCTAATGATAACGCAGCAGTGATATTATTACAATAATTTTAATAATAGTATTTAGTGGAATAATAGTAATGAATAATAATATTTATGTCTTAGCTGACATCTAGATATTGCATCAGCGAAGAGATTAATGCAACAATATGAGAAATTAAATGCGAGCTCATCCCAATCTATTGAAATGGTTCTATTGGCCCAAGCTAGCGTCAGGTTTATCGGCGGCACCTGCTGCAGCTGTCCGCTAGTGCTGCCCCGCTAGCCAGTGGAAGCCAGTCAGACACATATACACAGGTCCACAATCTCCCACCCTTTCCAGATTCTGATAGTGACGGCTGGCCCATGTGTTAGTTGAGGATCCCTCGGGGGAACAGGAATCCACCCCTTCAACCCTCTTTAACCCACCGTTCAGCCACGCCGGGTATACGATAAATCCCCATACTCATCCTCTTTCCACTCCCCCGCATATCCTAGGAAGGGGGAACAGGACTGATGGCAATGGGCTACAACCAAATAATGAAACTGAAATGATTTCATCCTTTCCGTTTCTGTAGAATAACGGCGTTCCATTTCTATTTCAATGTGTCACATAGGCACGTCGCTGAAATTTAAAATACTGGGCATTAGAAAATTTGTTCTCTGATGAAGGAGGATGGGGTTATGTTGCGGGCTTATTGCCAAAGCCCGTTAACTTTAATTTTCGCTGCTTTTGAAGTTATTATTGGCGTTTGTAAAATAAAAGCAAAGCTATGAAAATGTCAAGAGCCACTGAGACTGAGTGGTTTTTGAGGAGGTATGGCGCAGTGTTAGAGCAGGGAGAAGAATAACTATGTTCTTTAGTTTGTTAAATAAACTTAACTTTTAAACAGTCCTTTAAAACCTTTCTCACTCATACTACTTTCTATTGAGTATTTAGCTCCATGAATCAGAAATACCAGTCCATTACAACCAACCACAAGTTATTTCGTCATAATTTTATAGTTCTAGTTTTTGTACTTTCACTTTATTGCACCTACGTGCACTTGTTTTTTGTATAAATTCACTAGGATTGATCACTGAACATCTTTATACCTGCAGCTGTTTTTTAATCAAAAATAATCTTTGAACACAGCAACTGGACTATAAGCTGCATACCAGCAACAGGAAATATCAAAATAATGTAAAATTTTATATGTGGCGAAGCATTACAAATCTCGCATTATAACGCTAGATATTATTAGTGGTACTAAAGATTTTACTCGAAAATTAAACAGCTGATCTTAACGGAGATAAATCACCGCACGCAACGCAACCACCGCAATATAGACTGTCTCGTCATCGATTATCTTCCTTATAGTGAATTAATTTAGGTGGTTTTAATTATTCATTACACGCTTAATTCACTAAGCATTAAACAGTCACAATGAATATAATTAGAGGCTCGCATAGCAGTTCGATGCAGAGCAGCACTTAAATTGGTCTTTTGATAAAATGTTCTGTAATGAGCAAAATAAATATATGAAAAGAAATCGTTTAAGTGCAATACATTTTCATCAATATAACTTCACAAAGTTAATTGTTTACAGTGAACTCATTTCAGGTGTACACATTGTTCTATTTAACTGTAGGCCACGTTAACCGTTTTAATTTCTTTTTCTTTTTCTTAATCAACAAGCTGGCCATATCTAGTTTCTAGAAGGTCTCTATACTTAATTATGAGATTTCCTGAAATTTATTTCATAATATTTTATAATAAATTTTGATAGTGCCTGGAGTGGATCGCAGCAACTTCAGAAATATAAATTTAGTATAAACCAAGTGGTTTATATAAGGCGCCCAACTTCGAAGTGCGGACCCGCTACAGACCAATATTAACATTTTAAAAAGGACTAAATGAATTGAGAACTTTTAACGTAGAGAATTAAATGCTAGAAATTAAGATAGCAGAGGAGAAAGCTGCCGAAAGCTTGGAACCAATCCTCCTACTCACTCAGTTGGAAGCCTGAGAAACAATAAGGATTAAGATGTTCTATCTAGAGATTATTAGCCTACACTTAGCCTACATGTGTTTATTATGCACTTACACTTCAAATACAAACATGGCTAAAATGCACTCGTCGGCAATGGTTTTGTCTTATTGTAGACTGAGTGGAGTCCCATTATAGAGCATAAATTTTGAACTGCAGGAAAAGGACATCTAAGTTGAGTAAATGTTTTCCGGCTACATTTAGCGTTTAATGTCCGACTCTACGGTTATCCATTTGGAATGACGACTGTCATTTCCTAACTTGCAGGATTATTAACACAATGTATCATATGACGATACCAAAATAGAAAACAAATAATGAAAAACACACATTTCTGTGTTGCTTATAATATGACAGTTATGTTTTACAAAGTAACTCGAATAAAGCATGGCTCCTCTTCTGACTTTATTATTGCGAACTTCTGAAATGACCACGGCTCTTTTTTTTTTCTTTTTTTGAGGAAACAGGAAAATTTAGACTTAGAGAGATGCTTGTTCCTCTCCATTGCAAAGCAACAGTTGTGCCCCATTTCACATCTCTCTAACTCAAAACCTTGTTGTTAGAAGACACAGTAGTTTTGCTAATTTAATGAAACTCTAACTTTATGTTAGTGTAAAATCTTCAAGGAGATGTTTATACTGATATCGATTCAAGCCAACAATGCAACTAAAAGCATATGATCGCCTCTTATACGTTTTTCTACATGGAAGGTCTCTTAATATAAAATGTAACTTTTCAATGCAACTGTTAACTCCCATTTCACTTGAATTTACAATAAATGAATATAACAACGTATGCTTTTTTTTCGAAATAATTATTTAAGTACCAAATATCTCGATTTCGTTTTCGACTTGATAGACTAAGCTAGACGTACGCTGCTATTCGGTTTACGAACCGATTGTAACATGCGGTTCTGAGTTCTGGAAAATCAGAGAAAATACTGGTAAAAAGCTATAGGAAATAGAAATAATTAGGATTCGTAAATCAGCTGTAAATTCCTTGTGGATTACACCTGCCATCGGACACAAGCAATGACGAGTACGTAACCATACGCACTTTGATGTGGCCATATAAGAAGAATGGAAGAGACCAAATGCCACCAAAATCCTCTTTCTACTGGCTTGCGAATAGAAAAAGAAATTCGCCCTTGAAAACTTGGCACTAAGGTGCAAGAGGCAATGAGAGAAACAAAACCTGCAAAACGGAGACTGGGAAATTCGCAGGCGATGGAATCTGAAAAGAGTAGAATTTCGCAGGATCCCCATGGGGGGGAAAAAATATAAACAATTCCGATATGGTTAATGTTATTTACAGAGAGCAAATCCTTACATGTTATTTTTCAATGTCGAAAGAGTGACGTTTATAATCACCTAACGTACTATTGGAATATTCTATGAAAAGAAATATTCTGGACAAATCAACTACTCCCATATAAGTATGAAGTATTCTGCAACTGAAAATAATATGTAAACTCGAACAAACTTAACACATTTCCTCTGACCTCTTTTATTTCGAAAGTAAACATGTGTGTGCGACAAATAAGGACGTTGAATTAGCATCCAGTCTGCTACGAAGTGGACTGACATACAGTAACTATGCGTTCTGCCCTATAAGTTTTTTTTTTTTTTTTTTTTTAAATAAGTGAACTATAGCAAAATAATCCTTCATGGACTTCGGTGGAATGAACGTCTGTTCTTGTTTGATCGCGACGTAGAGAATTACTTTGTGCAAAGTCTGCTCAAAGGACAGTCTATTTAATATTGCCTGTTTCATTCAGTTTATTCACTAAAATTAAGATCAAAGGATTAAACTATGAAGAGGTATCAATTTTATGTTTTGTGGACGGAAAAATATATCTTTGAAGTTATTGATAAAACTTAATTTGCTGATTGCGTATCCAATTTCATGAATCGTATTCGAGTGTGCACAATTTCAGACTCACTCTCACAGAACCGGTATGTTTAAAAATATGAGAGTTCTAATATTATCTTGTTTTACATCTCTCTTTTTCTGCTATAAGCAGTTTCAAGTAGTAATAGTCAAGCATTGCCAATAAATTTAATAAAGATAATAAAATTGAAATCCCTCGATATAAAACTTCAATATTAAAATAATCCTTCATAATAAAACCATTCTGTGTGCTGATGAATTGAGAAGTTTGAAGTTAGCTTATGTGTGTATTGTTGGCTTCAAGTTGGTCACGTAGTCTAATTAACAAAATTTATTGAACTGAAGTGTATATTGAAGTGTATACTTAAGTATACACATTTTTCCCAAAATAACGACAGTTAGTTTTGTGATACACAGGTTTTTATATATAAACCAATCATGAGTAATACATATGAATATAATGCAAAGTTACATATGTCATTTTATTCATACACTAGAAAGAGTTAGAACATTAACTCCTGTCTTATTGATACTGATAGTAGTATTCCTACTAACATATTTCAAAATATCTGCACAATTATTATCAGTACAATTTTGGATAGACCTATAAACTTTCAAATAAATTAGCTAATAAAATATATATAAGTCATTCTAAATCATGAGAAACTCTCTACAATTAAAAAAAGATGACTGTTAGTGCATATTTTTAATGATAAGTAAAATCAGTGAAAATGGTAAAATACTGAAAACGACCAGTTTCTTATTATAAATTTATCATTAAGGGTGTTGCGAGCTGTGAGGAAGCATTTCCCACACGTCATCCGCCTTAAGACACGCATGCCACATGTCAAAATATTTGAATTTGAAGAATCTGCGTGTATGAAAGGACGCAATTACAGATTTATCTGTGAGAGAGGTTTAAGTTTGATGTGTCTAGTGTGATGGGGGTGGGCGAATGTTGAATCATAGAGATTGAAGAGGCGAACTGGAACTAGGCCAACTGTAATCAAAAGCGACTGCGGCCTTGACTTGCGCGCTTCAACACAATTGATCTTGATTGCTTCTTGGGCGCAACTGTACACGACTTCGACGAAACTTGCTACTGCAGGGAGTTTGATGGTAGGACGTTCCGAATTTCATTACAGCCACTTACCAACATCTCAGTTCTTTTTAAGAATGAAGAGGGGTAGTTAGAAGAGATACAGTTGTGCTTACTCCTCCCTTCTATAAACTGTGGGGTTCAGATTATCCTTTTGATGGCAAATTGTAGCTCCATTCGCTCTTTATTCTTCAGTAAGTGTATAAAAAGGCGGAAAGTTCTCTTCGGCGTGTTACTTATTTAAAACTTTGATGCAAGTCTATGGCAAATAAATAGGGAACGTATTTTTTGTAAAATAAAATGACTGATTTCGGTACCACTTCATTATATTTCGGTGGGCATTTCATGAAGTAACATATCTGCAGTAATTTAACTACAAAAAAATACCTCTTGCGGCGACTAGTAGGCCCTTACCAGTAAATAAAATCCCCCCTTTCCGTATTCTTTTTCTCTCTTATGAATCGTCATAACATTACAAACTGACATGCTTTATGTACAAATATAATAAGAAATATAATCGAAATTACTATTAGTAACTTCAGAAACAGAAATGCCAACAACTGAGGATAAATTACGAAATCTCTTGAGTCTTTGTCGATTTTGATTTTAGATTCATAGGAATCTTTAACTTGGCACAGCGAAAACACAAAAGGAGTGTATTGCGATCTCAGAATAGTATACTTTCCTTAATCTTTGCTATAATCGATCACATGTATCGATAACTTCTCGGCATTCATAGAAGCAGGCATAGCAGAAAAGGAAACACGCTATAAAACATGAAGGAAACTCAAAAAATAAATATCACGATTTTAATTAAATGTTTGTGCACATTTCTCAATTTAAGCATTTTTCGCTTATTTAGACGTATCGCACAATAGAAAAAATTTCCTCAAAAGACAAATTTAGCACTTATCACTGCAACCAAAAATACGGCCTCTACAGATAGAACATACAACTTTTCAATAAGTTTGACTGACATTATCCAGATAATTCCGTAAGTTACAGTGATGAAACAAGAACAGATTTGTTATTGTACTATTATGTATCTAACAGAACTAGTTGGCCTGTTAACAGGACATAACACCCTAAAGAGACACCTACATGTGATGAAGCTTAGTGCGGATCCCACGTGTAGGAAGTGTGGTAGAGAAGATGAGTCCTCTCTACACATATTGTGCGAGTGCGAAGCACTTGCTACAATCAGACACTTTCTCCTGGGCTCGGATAAACTGAGACCAGATGACATAAGGAGAACTAACCCAAGATCTATCCTGTCCTTCTTGAAGGCAACAGGACTTGAATGAATTCTCCAGTAAGAGGGGCACAATGGGCCCAATTATGTGGCCTACGTGCACGGGACCGAAAGGGCCCAACCCATTCATTTTCATTCATTCATTCATCTAACAGAACCAACTAAATCCTGCTTTTTTCTATTGATCATAAGTTACAAATAAGCAACAATGATAGAGTGTGTCACATTTGATCCTATTATGCCTTCTAGCGAGTTCCTCATATCAAAAATCTAAATTAGAAAAGGGTACGCAAAACAAAAATCGTTGCGCAAACAGAAACAAAAATGGCTCTTGGAGCACATGACAATGGCGGAAGCACGTAATTAACCTTTTCACTGTTATGAAGTATAAATGCGTCGCCACGAAATATTGTATCAAAGCATTTCAGAATAATGTTGCAAATTATACTTATTTTAAAGTAGCTTCATGTCAAGAAAAGAATAGAACTCACAAGCAATCAACAACGTCTATGTTAACTGTAATGTAATTTAGGCGTATTCGTACTCATCTTTATCGTACTTTCATTTTTAAGAGGAAGTTCATTATTCCTAACAGTAAATGCATTTATTTTGAAAACTACACTCTGAGCTGTGGGCTACTTCAGGCTCAGCCAAGCGTCACCGAAAAATAATTCTTCTATTATGCACTAACAAGAAGAGGCATTAGGACCAGTAGTCAAATCCACGAACCTCCAAATCGCCAAACAATGCAGGATGTATTAACGAGTTCATTAACTCTAGCGATCCACCGAGCGATATGTCGGTCATACGTAGAAGATTACAAAACTTTTTAAATTTTCTAATTTCTAAGCATGCATTTCATTTACTCGTGGTATATTGCTTTCCTTTCTAGACTGTGCACTCAGATTTCCTGAATATCAAATACTGAAGTTAGTGCATGTAATTTCATTGCTGTTCAGCACAACCTATCGCACACCAATATAAGAAGGGAACATTTTACGGTAACTATTACAATCGATATAACTAGGGCCCGAATTTTTAGGTTGTTATAAACCCAGTGGGCTTATTAATTATTTAAACATATTAAAATGGTTTTATATTAGTTCTTTTTACCATTTTGAGATAAGTTTTCTTAAGTTTTCACTTTAATAAGTGCAATAAACACATTGAAACAAATACAGTGAGTCCCACGCAAGAGTTGGCCAATGACGCGGGTTCCTGCGACGCGGCGGGCACAGCTCCAACTCCCGAGTGATCGGGTGAAATATCTACGCTAATAAAGCCGCGATCTGTGTAATGATTCAGGTTCTCACATTTACAGTTAAAATTGCCGTGAAAATAACCAGGTACCTCATCACAAGAGATGTTGGAAATGTTCACCTCTTGCATCCACACAATACTGGCACCTTTTTAGGAAATTTTCTTTCACGCGCATAAGTTCAGCTTCCGAGACAGAGTTCATTTCTCTTGTGATAGGCCTATGTGATATTGTCTTTAAGTTCTTCTAACAGTATGTGAAAATTATTTATGGGGAAACTTGAAAAATAGGGTCAATTTCCCATACATTAGAAGAACTTAAAAACAATATCACGTCATTGGCCAACTCTTGCGTGGGACTCACTGTATATAGATTAATTTTACTTTTATCTATAATTTCTATGGCTGAACCACAAAACTGTAGGAACGTGTTTTACTTAATTTTCAACCGTTTACAGTTTATAGAAAACAATTTATTATTCCTGTCATTTTCAGCTCCACTACAACTCAACTAGACCTTTCTTTCAATTGATTAACCAACTTGCAGAAAACTTTATTTTCATCGCTTTGCTGGAACAGACACCATAAGCTAACTCAAGTTTTAGCTTCTTTACAACATCTGTAATTTCTTTCTAAAAAGACAGGGGGCTTTAATTCACTATTTCCTTTAACGGTATTAGTGAAGTTACAAAATGACAAAATGATAAAATGCAATGAAATACAGGCCTATCCTAACATGAATATAAAATAACAATATGCTAAATATTAGGTATTTTTAAAAAATAACTTTTAGCAAAAGAATAATTATATATTATTATTTTGGTTAAGTATTATATCGTATTTTTAATTAAAATAATTTTATTCCATTTTTAGTTTTAACATCTTATTTTATTATTTTTAGGTTTTATAACATTGGACTACGTGACTATCATAACAATGAAACGGAAAATGACGTTGAAACATCCCGGTTAGCTAGCAAGGAACAAAATAGTTCTAGGCTAACGCGGAGGATAAAACAAGGCGCCAAGAATTTCTTGATGAAGACTATAACTTAATTCGAGATATGATACAGGCCTCGGCCATGTTTACTTCAGTTTGGACTTCATCCAAGCATTACTTCCGCTTATAAAGTGTATTTTATGAATGAGGAACTTGCTTCCTATCACTATTACAAAGTATTTGCGGTAAATTAGGTTGTGGAGATGCCAGAAGGCTTCCTTACTCTACATACATCTTAGAAACACTATGCTAAAACCGCATTCAAAACATATCTTTGAGTGGCTGATTCAATTCAAAACAACATAAATATGTGTTTATGGACATTTAGAATGCGGAATTCACAAAGTAAATATTCTCGATGGTTCCCTTAATCACACATATTTTAAACAAGATTCGATTTGTAACGATAGGCTATGGCAACCTCGAAGGACTGCTGGATGTATGAACCGCAGGGAATTGCAATGCATTGTACGAGTATTACAATACAATTACATTACATTCTATACTTTACACTAAATTTATATAAACCGTATAAGACTAATAAGTATCACATATCCATTCCAGTTGAAAACATGACGCAACTCAGTCTAGTCTATTATGACTATTACTTACATACGTCTGATCAATTAAGTCAATATCAATTACATTTATGTTTTTACTAAAGCTAAATTCTAGTTCTATAAATTTCTTTAATGACAATTGAATTGCACTATGTTTAGGCCTGTAGTATTAAATCATAAATTATTATGTATTATGCTTAGATCTAAATGTATAGATTGAAACGTAAAAAGCATAAAAAAGATGGATTAATCTCAACATTACTCTGAATTGGCCATCGTCGAATAAATAATGAATTCCGGGAAAGTCATACTTGTGAATCTGTATTTCCCTGTTGATTAATTATTTTATCTGTAAGTAAAATCCCATATTTCGATATTAATAAATTATAAATATGATTAAGAACTAATATCGCGTAAGAATTAATGCTAGTCCCTATAACACAGTCAACTCAAAACAGCATCTAAGATTGAGTTTTCGTAGACATGTCTTAAAGGAGATAGTCTGGAAGGTAACTAGGTAAATTTGGATAAATATTGTGAGGAATTTTTCACCTCAACTGAGTGTGCTATTTGGTAATCTGCCAACGAGGTGGAGGAGAGGAACGCCAGCCCGCTGGGTTACAGGGAAGACAGACGAACTTGGCTGGGAACCAGTGCTTGCTTTCTATGGCCAACACTAAATTTTGGAACCCCTACACTGTTACTGCCCAGACATTGTTCCACTTTATGGCTTGTGGGGTCTACATGAGCATACAGAATAATGCTGGTGCCTGAGATTTCTATCTACATCTTTGTCAGGTTAACTGAAATCCTACTGCTTTCAAAAAGAGTGCTAAGGATAGTTTAAACTTCCGAAAACTTTGTGGAGTTAGAATCATAATAACTGAACTAATTTGCACTGTGTGTTCACAGTCTGGGAAGTACATTTTTCTTTTGCTCGCTCTTTCATTATGTAAGAAAGACAAGGAAGTTGTTCTATCGTATTTCA
This sequence comes from Ectobius pallidus, assembly GCA_964059195.1. NCBI lineage: Eukaryota > Metazoa > Arthropoda > Insecta > Blattodea > Ectobiidae > Ectobius > Ectobius pallidus. The sequence continues at coordinate 59,116,704 of CAXKWD010000003.1, forward strand.
ATAAACACATTATACACGCTTAAACTATACTGAAAATATATGTACTTCAAATCATATTAATAAAATAAGCAACATTTCTGTTTTCTTAAGGAAGTATCACAACAAATATTCTCCCAACACTGTACTTTGCTTTAGTTTAATTTATAATTAAATATAAAATACTAGAGTGAGATATCTCAGTATCGGCTAATATTAATTAAATTCAATCATGTCAGCCAATTAGTTGTGATTCCTTAACTCCTCACAATCTAGACTCTAAAGAATCAACGGACAAAGTGTAAAATCAGTTTCATACAACAGATATTATATAAAAACTTTGTTTTAATACAACAGATATTATATAAAATCTGTTTCATACAACAGATATTACTTAAAAACTCTGTTTTAGTATGACATGAAGCGATGAAATGATTATACACGAATTCAAGTGAAGCTAGAGATTATATTATAGGCCCCACATTAAATGGGTCAAATGCAAATTGCCAAGCGTACAAACGGGAACGTCAGTGAGCACTATGTCACATTATGATGTGGAGTCAACTCAGTCAAGGCATCTTACTATGTTACCATCTTCATTTCCAAATGTCCAAAAATCTAGGAACTTCAATCTCCTGGAATCCTAAGGACCTCTACGTCCTGTATAGGGAATATTTTACTTTTTGACATACTAGTAGTAGGTTATTGTCACTTTTGAATATTTTGAGATACGGTACCTCTATTGTTGTAATTTAGTAGCACTTTATTGCATGTGTCATGAAATGACAAATGAAATAGCCAGACTTTACTATGACCCCCAAAATGTTACAATTCAGAATATCTAGATGTACTTACATCACTACAGCTCTAATGAAGTGGATATCACACTACTGTATGACCACGCATACAGCACCTTGACTTAATGACATGCAAGTCATACTAGAATAATTCATAATGCGATAGATTTCCCGACAGTGTAGGTCCTTGTTATGAACTTATGAGTTTATGTTATGAACATGTTATGAAACAGCTTTGATTGTGGATATTCATGGGCTTTGGGGGGGGGGAGTGCTTTCTGCCCTCCCCCCCCCAAACTTTTAAGTTTTGATCATATAGGACCTATGTATAACTACCAACAATCCAATCCTTGTCCCCCAACAATATTTTCAAGCCTCTGTGGATAGTGTGCGAAAAAACAAGAACATTCATAAATAAATCCAAGAATGTCCTAAAGGGAATAAATTACGAATGTCTGTCTGTCCTATATCCCCAATGTCGGGGCGAAGGGCCTCCAATTGGAGGTTGCTGATACCTATGTGAATTTTTGTTACGCTTATTTTCCGAGAGAGGGCAGAGGGACAGGTGGTAAGCCCATCGCCTCACAACCCTCCAGGAAACTAAGGTATTACTAGGACGTGAACGGCCGGGAAATTTTGTCCAGAGGCTCTAATTTAGGCTTGGAGTTCTTTAACAGCCGTAAATCTACGACACGGGCCCCCCAGCTTAAAGTCCCTCCCGCAGGACTCCGTGCCCGGATTTTTACGTCCGGGAAAATCCATCGACCGCGGCCGGGTTTGATCCCGCGACCTGCGGATCCAGAGGCGGGCCCGCTACCCCTAGACCACCGCGGCCGACAAATTACACATAATGAGAAGAAATTTAAAAACTAAAGAAATTAAGAATATAGTTACTGGAGAAAATTATCTGGGGCCCGGAAGGGCCCGGGCGGCTTGGGTCGCTTAAATCCTAAAAGGGAGACAAAGAAAGAAAGATAAAATTATAAACCAGTTGTTCGAAAGTACATGTAGGAATGATAAATGAAGTCACGAGCACAGTGGAGTGTGCATAAGAACTAAATCATGAAAGTATCACGTTTTAAACGAGGGAAGAAAATAATCAATGAAAGTTTGAAAGGCAGTTTGTAATACTATATCATATGGAAACTAAAGCGTAAAAAGTAAATGTTGATGCTCTTTTGAGAGCAAGCGAAGTATCAATAGCATGTAAAAGTAAAGTGTTCCCCATACAGGCTGTGGAGGCCCTAAGGCTTCCAGGAAGTTAAAGCTCCCAGATTGGACACGTGAAGGTGGTAAAGATTGTCATACACCACGATTACTCCTGGTACTCATTTCTGTTAGAGACTGGACCATAATGCCACCAGAAGGAATTATTAGCAGGAGCTCCTTCATAATATTTAAACAAAGTGTTAGCCTATATGTTAAGTATCAAAGAGGAGAAAGAAGTTTCAAGTTTCCTTGTTATCGGCTAGTGGAATCTTATTTCAGCAAATACAGTATAATACAGAATCCGAACCAGGGTTGGGTGCTAGAATTCTTCACTTAAACAAGTCAAGGTGAAGGAGGAATTTGGTAGCTTCAATATCTTTAAGAAATAAATAAAAAATAAGCTTTAAGCAACTGTCATCTACATACAGTAAATACAGTAATAAGCACGGCATCAGACGCTGTTTCAAAGAGTCCATTCTTCTTGCGAAAATTGATTGTAAATCAAAATTATTTAATGCAGATATGCGAGTAATGTGAGTTAAATATAAGTTATGCGCGAAATGGACACATTAGTTTAGTTTCAAATTCTGCTGCGCTAAGTGACCACATTAGTTTAGTTAAAATTCTGCTTCGAACAAGCAGTATCTGAAACAATTTAAAAGCTCGGTAGAAAGCGAGTATATACTGTGGATTTATACAAAATGGGAAAAGTGCAAAGTGGAAAGTACAGATCACCGCACTAATGAATTGGACCAAATTCTTCGAGAAGGTGGGGAAATTCGTGTCTAAAGTACGACAGCTCAGGGTAGACAAGAGAGAGACGGAGGGGCAAGAGGGAGAAATCTTTTTATAGTTTAATTATATTGTGTTTTTTTATATTGTATAGCACTATTATTGATGTCATTTCGCTTCTATTATTTCTTTATCTTGTATTTTCTTTTCACCTCTGTATACTATTATTATATTGTATGTTATTATGTTGTATTGTAAAACAATGTCTAATGTCTAAATTAAAAATGGATAAAAGGGGAAAAAACGAAAAGTATATAGTAATTACAAGTTATTGAACATGGTGGAACTGATGAGAAATCTAATAGGTATCAGCTATAGTCGTGTTTCCCGCTTCACGTATCAGTTTACTGAGATAACTGAATTAGTGAACTTCCATGAGTTATTGATGAATAGTAATAAGATTTTTGTTTATGATATGTGACATTCTGAAATGCTCCACTAGAAATACAGTAACGTAATAGAAAAACATTTTACGTTATGAGTTTATAAATTTGTATGTAGTTGATGTAGTTGTGAGTGATAAATACATAAATAAAATATTGTTGTTGTTACAATTTTTCTCTTTGTCTTGTGCATAGCAAGCACGAACAGCCACATAGGCCCGTGTGCTGGATTTATTCTACTGAAAATGTATTTAATATGGACGTATATAAGAATGATGAATCTATCACACTCATATAAGACTAATTAAAAGAATCAAGATATCGCATGAAATATTTACTTCTTAGTTACATTTTAGAATATACACCCCTCAGCATTGAAACAAAACAAAATTGAAAAACAGCTATGAAGAACCTGTACTAATAAAGGGATAATAAACTCTACGACGATGCGCCTTTAGAAACATTCAATGCTCCTGGGAGTGGATGCAATTCTGTGCTTGGTCTACAGTTTATTTTCTTGTTAGCCTTTCTTTGGGAAGTAAAACAAGCTTAATGAACAAACTCCAACTAAGCTAGCATTCAGAAGAGAATAAAGAAAAGTTAATGAGGTGCACTATTTTTATTTCACTATACCTGTAACTATCTTATAAAAATCGGAAACTACTACAAACCCAATATCCTACGTCTCTTAATATTGTTCTAAATATTGTCCTAAAGTTGACCTAAAATTTACTATGCCTACCGGTTCAAAACTATCACATTTCAATATAACCAGGCAGAATAAATACTTCACTACAAACTTTTTTTAGTAACTTTATTCAGTAGGCTACATAAAACGTAAAATTAAGATAACTGCTCCAAGTTAATCGAAATGCTCTTTGTCATGGCCTTTCGACTGTTTTTAATGCTAAGTAGTAGAAATTTTGCAGAGTTCATCGCCTAGACTTTATTAAAATTTCGAGAACTATAAAATAAAATTTCTGTGGTCTGAATTAAAACATATGTTCTTGCTGAAACAAAAAAACTTATAATATTATACATCATGATATTAAAAGAACTAATCTGTATAATCTAATATTGCTAAAGTGAGGCTTCCCTATTGTAGCACAATAACATTTTATTCACCCTTTTTCTAAAAGTTCTCTACGATGCTACATTTTCTTATCTTTTGCACTGGATTCACGTTTGGTTTACAGGAAAGCCTGTTGAAAAAAGGTTCGCTTGGGAAAGTGAATAGTTAGGTAGAGTACTTATCCAAAACAGTGCCATACAAAAGCTTGTATTATATGGGCACAGACTTTCTTCAATTCACATCCTGAAGGTAGCCTATTATACTGGAACGGGAGTAGTTCACATATTTTGGCTTCTTAAAATTAAAAATTAAGTAGACTAATCCCTAGGAATAATCGTTTAAGAAAGTTTATTGAAAAAAGTCCTCTGACGTGGAATTCAAACCCATGACTTTCGGCTTTCCGTCCCGTTACTCTACCAGCTGTCTCCAAATGTTAATAAATAAAAATTACGATATATATTGATAACACAAGAGATCCAAGTTGTTTGCCAGAAAGGACATTTAAAAATAATGCAATAGACAAAGAAATCATTGTTCTGTAGGCTTAATTCAAAATCTATTAGGCCTATTGTTTAAATGCATTCACATAACTTTGAAATATGTAAACCATAATTATGTGCTATTGGATGATTTTTAATGAAAATAAAACAGTCTGTGGCATTTTCAGATGGAATTAACAAATATCTGGGAAAATAAAGGATTTCAAATATTTCGTAAATTTATACAATTACGTTTTATTTAGCGAGCTTCCATTGTATGTACGGTGATTTGATTAACATAGTTCGGATTTCATAAAGCATATTGTATTCCAATTTAATGATTAAATGGATTTTTCATTTAGAAGGCCACTTTTTCAAATTGTCTTACTTCACAATTCATAACAATAATATAAATAGGAATATGCTACGGATACATAATTTAAAAATAGCTGCTCAAAAATAAATAAGGAATGTAAGATCCGGCTTTCTAACATTAAAATAACAACTAAGCAGACGCAACCTTTTCTCTCACGGTTTTGATCGAGAGAGGAATTCAGCTCTAAGCAAGAATATTAGAATGATACGGATGTGAATTAAAATGACAGTGCAAAAAAATTTACGATATCTATAAGTCTTGCATATGATTTTTTATTAAACATTCTTATGAAAGCAACAAAGCATCATCAAAATGTTATAGGCCTATAGTCCATTATAGTCCATTATCAGTGTTATTGCAAGTAACAAGAAAAATGAAGTAGAAAGGCTTTCTACAGTCCAGTATTAAAAGGTTTGTTATAAAAAATTGGTATGATATAATTATTAAAAAGTTGTATTTGTTATGTAGAAAGGTTTAGGCATACTGACATTATTACCACATGGCAGTTTATTCCAACAATTTCTCAATCTGACGAATCTAAGAGATTGAAAGCATTGACTGTCACACACTGCATAATTTTAGCGTCAATGTTTCTTCACGTTATTTCTGCACGTTTAAATAAGTGAAAAAAATCAAAACTGACCTAGAAAGAATCATCTATCACACTGAATAAGTTTAGCGATCGTTTTCATTAAATGTTTAGCATATTGGCAAATTGAACTAAGATTTCCAACTTAGTCCAAAATTAGTTGGAAGGCATTAAGCGAAGTCTCTTGTACCTTACAAGGAGGAAATAAACTATACTCTAGATATGGTATTAATTCTTATCAATAATATGGCAAAATTAAATTACAATATTTAGATAAAATGTGCCTAGTTTTCCAGAATATTACTATGACAGTAATTGATCATCTGAAGTTTAACCAGTGTTAAATTCAATAACATAACGCACATAAAATACATTCGAATATATCAGTTTATAGTCTTCTTTTGTATCCTGACTGTACTGGTTCACTGTTGTAAATATTAATGGTACTTTCGGAATTGGCCACAAATCATGTTGCAAATATCATTACCTTAGATCAATTACGCAAACTCTTCGTTCAATTTAACAACTTCAAACAGACATACAGAATTTCATTACCAATTTCTGTGTGCCACATCTCGTGATGGTATTAAAGCACGATAAATCATCTATTCACATTAGCAACACGTTATAGAGTAATTAGCCTTTTAGAGGTAAAAGGAAGTTTTAATGTAGTAGATTTCCCGGCTATTTTAATATTTTGTAGCGCATTATTTTGACGTTTCATGACCATATACTTAGCTTTTTCTGTATTAATTTCCAATCCAGCATTCCTGCAGGCATCGAAAATACTTTTTGCTTTTCTCTCGATTGTATTTATGTCACCGCCCAACAAGCAAACGTCATCTGCATAAGCTAAAATCTGGTGGCTGCCATTTAATTCTAGGCCTACCTTTTGGTTAGTATGATTATTTAAAAAAGTATCAGATATTCGGCTATTTTCTTCTATGTTACTGCAAGTTTAACGAGATCACTTAATATTGAAATCATAACATAAAGGGTATTTAACCAGAAGATAAGTGGCAAAATATAACATGCAGTCATTCGTTGCCAGCATAAATAAGAGAATGCAATTAAAATACTGGAAGTAAAATGGTTAATGTTTAAGGACCCCGTTCAATTTTGCTTTAATCTTCGTTATATTTTAGAGTATTTAAAAAAGATGATGAAACAGTATCTATCCAAGAAACAAACATATTCTTAAGATAAAAAAAATCAACTCTCATGAGTAGGCCTACTTAAAACTTACTCAATAACGTTGACCAATCATACACTGAAAACATGGTTTTGATTGTAACTTTTGACATCAATTGTTGGTTTTCTACATTCTACTGAACTTAAATATCTCATGTTATGACTACCCAAGGTCGGTTTTATGCAAACTGGAATATCATTCCTACTTGCTTAAAGGCATACATTTTATAGCGAACTTAGAGACGTAAAAGTGTTCTCTGCGTGGGATTTTTAGTTGGCGTCACTGGGCCTCATTATAAAGCATTCCTGTGGGATAGGGGAAACACAGCGTTCCTAGCTGAGCAATATCCCACGTCCGTATGAGGGCACGGATAAAAACAAATATCGCATTCCTGATCCACGCCTGGGATATATATAACTCTCTAGGAATTCAGCTCTATAGTGTGGAAAAGGGCTCATACTCTCAGTAAACTGGGAAGAAGGGTTAAGAGGGGTTGGCAGAAGAATGTTAGCATTGCTCCTACACATCCCCCACCCCCAGTTCCAGTGATGGGTGACACATATCCAAACTTCACATACACTCCATGTATTTTGCGACCCCATTTTACTGCAGAAACCAATAAAACACTTTCTGCAATAAACACTAGCTGTACTGTTAAAAGAAGTATGGTTTTCCTGACAGAAAATAACTTTACGCTGAAATTCGCTCAGCGAAATCAAATACTCTGTGCACAGAACGGAACGGACCCGACAACAATTTAGTACGTTTACATACAGGGTTCAGCTCGATCTGGGTCCGATCCCCGTTTGAAATCGTCATGTAAACGCGGACTCAGTCCGGAATGAACTTTTGATCCGATCTTCTGCAAATGGAGGAATGGATCGCATCCAAGTCGTGTTCAATTCCATATAAACGCTAGCGAATTCACCCTGGTGTGGGAGCATACATTCGCATGGCGTTCGTAATCTGTTCTGTCAGCTGATCGTCAATTTAATAAAAAAACACTCACTCACACTATAATATTAATATTGTTGTTACAATGTTATGTCATAATTTGTTTATGGCGACTATAAATTGATACAACACACACTTTTTGATATTTTTAATCACGGAATAAACACGGCAATTGTCTAAACAGGTTAGCCATAAAAATAGCCATACATAACCAACTTAGCCACTACTACAACAAATCTCAATCCCCTCTTAGAACTTGCCATGTAAACAGGAACGTATTGAGATGGGACTGGATTCAGATAGATTTCAATCCTGCATGTAAACATGGTACCTAAATAATACAGTGAGTCCCACGCAAGAGTTGGCCAATGACGCGGCGGGCACAGCTCCAACTCCCGAGCGATCGGGTGAAATATCTACGCTAATAAAGCCGCGATCGGTGTAATGATTCAGATTCTCACATTTACCATTAAAATTACAATGATAATAACCACGTACCTCAACAAAAGAGATGTTGGAAATGTTCTCCTCTTGCATACGCACAACACTGGCACCTTTTTATGGCATTTTCCTTCACGCGCATAAGTTCAGCTTCCGAGATATAATTAATTTCTCTTGTGATACTGTCTTTAAGTTCTTCTAACAATAGCCTATGTGACTATTATTTATGGGGGAACTTGAAAAATAAAGTGTATAGGTCAATTCCACACACATTAGAATATTAGAAGAGAAATTAACTCTATCTCGGAAGCTCAACTTACGCGCGTGAAAGAAAATTCCCTAAAAAGGTGTCAGTGTTGTGCGCATGCAAGAGGAAAACATTATCAACATTTCTTGTGATGAGGTACGTGGTTATTTTCATTTTAATTTTAACTGTATTTCTGAGTACCTTAATCATTACACTGATCGCGGTTTTATTAGCGTAGATATTTCACCCGATCGCCCGGGAGTTGGAGCTGTGTCCGCCGCGACACTGAAACCCGCGTCATTGGCCAACTCTTTGCGTGGGACTCACTGTACAATCAAGACAGTTTTAATGAAATGAGCCAACACATTCAAATAAACGCTTTCACGTTCTTACAACTTACAGGAATAGTTACTGTACCTGTATCAGATGACATTACTCGCTTTACATGCATAACATTTTAAGATTTCTGGAAAGCAGTAGACGGGCCTATTTCGATTAGTTAATTAGGCTGATCAGAATGTGTGTATATTATACCTATGCAGCAGAGTCAGGGTAGGGAAACTTATATCAGATACGTTTGCCATTAAAAATACCTTCAAGCAGGGAGAAGCACTACTTTTTTTTTTTTCATTTCGCTTTGGAATTTGCCATTAGAAAATTTCAGGAAAACAAGGTGTGCCTAGAATTAATAGCAATCGCCCCGATTTTAGCTTATGCAGATGATGTTTGTTTGTTGAACGATGACATAAACACAATCGGGAGAACTGCTGAAACTCTTCTAGATGCCTGCAGGAATGTCGGATTGGAAATTAATACAGAAGAAACTAAGTGTACGGTCATGAAAAGTCTAAATAAACGCCACAAATTATTAGAATAACCGGTAAATCATCCGAACAAGTAGTTAAATTTAAATATACGGGAGCAATAATTACATAATATACAAATTATACTCAGGTCGGCTGAAATCAGGAAATGTTTGTTTTTATGCAGTTTGAAACTTTTATCTTCTCGTATTCTGTCCAGAAATCTAAAAATACTAATTTATAAAGCAGTTATCCTACCGGTTGTATTTACAGATGAGAAAAATGGTCGATTACTGTTCGGGAAAAACATTATCTGGAAAACAGGACGCTTAGGAAGATATTTGGACTTAAAAGGAGAGATGAATATGGGAACTGGAGATAACTGCATAATGATGAGCTTCATAACCTGTACTCCTCACCGAATATGGTAAGGGTAATTAAATCACTGAAGACCAACGTTATCTCTATATTAAGAATCGGAAAAATACAGATCGTATGCTACATCATAAGCTCTTTGCTAGGGATTGTGTTCCTATTTTATCGTCAAGAAGCTATGTTATCTGCCGCTAGCTCCGATAATATTATAGATAGTGCGTTGCTGGTCTGTAGAGGATGACTCACCGTACCGAGATCGCTTGTATCCCAACAACATGAAGAGAAAACAATTTTACCCACTATGTCGTTCACTACACTGTAATATAAACTGTTTTACTCACAGAACAGAACAGAACAGAACAGAACATACTGCACCTTATAAATTGAAATTTCACCAGTATGATCGAGGCTGTACCGTCCCGCATAAACGTTTGGGAGATCGCGGATTCTTATCATGTAGCCGGGAACTGAGTGCAGTTCAGTGGCGGCTCGTGACCGGAAAATTAGGTGAAGAGAAAAAATGCCACATGCTTATGTTAATATGTTATGTTATGTTAATATGCTCAAAACGAGGGTGTGCTGCAAATATCATTTCATACAGCAAACTTAAAATATTAAAAAAAAATTATTAGTAGGCCTATCTAAACTGCTCGTCTCTTAATCCATCTCTGGGAACTCTCACGCGATTATTTTTTTGCTAATTTCTCTCGTCTCGTCGAACATTGTGTGAGTTGTGTGACGAGAAAAAATAGCACAAAAATAATAATAAAACAATAATAATTATAGTAATAATGATGATGATAATAATAATAGTAATAATAACAATAATAATAATAATTGGGGCAGGGCAAATCGCGTGAGAGTTCCCCGGAAATGGAATAAGAGACGAGAAATTAATTGTTGTTAACAATTAACAATTGTTAACAACAAGGTAAAGGCTTCTCAAAATTTATAATGCAAGTTTTTATGGTAAAAACTTATATAGCCTAGTCTATGCGGCCGATACACCGAGCGACGAGGCAGAACTCTAGCGGGCAGTGTCGGGGCTTCTGCCGTTTACGAAGCAGGCTGAGTCGCGTGAAAAATCGGTAGGCTTATGAGTCTGGCATATTATTACTACTATTTTTCGAGTCACTTCTGATAATAGCGGATGAATTGTACCTCCTCACTCTCTACTGACACATACATGATATTTAGCAAATACAATTATCAAATGGGCCCTCAGGCTATGCTACAAGATACTACGATTGAAATTTCATGAATCGTGCAAAGAACACTTTAAAACTCACAAAATTTTAACAGTCTTTGAAATTTATACCTATAACCTGTTTAGTTTATGAAAAAAATTAAATATTATTACTTTAAGGCAATTCGTCCATTCATACGGAAATTGAAATACAAAATAGACCTGCCATACTATAGGCTGGCTAAAACACATGACAGCTATGTATAGCTAAGTGCTGACCCGTTAAATATTCTTCAAAATAGTGCTCACGCTATTAGCTTGGATGTATTTAAAATAATCCTTTATGACTGGCTTAGACAAATTATTTTTATCACATTTTTTTAACTAAAATAAAATCTGTAAAAAGATAATAGGCCTAGTTTAATATTTAGCTTGGATATTTCCTTCAATTTTTTAATTATATTAGCTGTAACATTTTTTAACTAAATTGTGCATTGTACTGTCATTTCATTCAGAAGCTCATGTATTACGATGTAATATCTAAAAGCAAATAAAGGTCGAAAAAGTATAAAGTTTCCTACACGGTTACTTTACAGGTGACAGCTAAGATCTCTGTGTATTTAAAACTTACTAATGCAAACATGTTAATGAAAATATTCACATTAGTTAAATATAACATAATTTGGAATTAGTTTTCAACTCATGTATGCTTTTTTTTCTCTCCATGGGTTAGGCTATGCTGTTTATATGCTCTGTGGTTTAGAATTAACAACGCTTGCATGGGGGCTGTTATCTAATTCAAACAGGCATGGTGCACATATGTGTTATTTTATTACATTCCATAAAGCTACAAATATCCTGTTTACATATTCATTGAACCAAACTTCTGAAACTTTAAAAAAAGGGCAACGAAACATATGTACAGATTACCATTTGGGTGTTATTTCTCTGCAGAATTATGAGGAAGTTGTAACGCCAGTAATAATTTTATTACTAAAACTAAACTAAACTCCGTGGCGCGACATCCCCGAAGGGACAAGACCTATTATTACTCTTTAAAAATGATATGATATGGTATGGTATGATATAAACTAAATGGTGTAAAAAATAAGAAATTTTCTCACTATTACCAATGTTTATCATCATCGTCTCTTTATTATTATTAAGTTTACAATAAGTCTGGCAGAACATTTACTGATAAATGAGGTTATGGGAATATATTTATTGTGGTCTTGATGTTGTAGGATACAGAAAAAATCCAGTTTAATTTGAGTAGAGGATAATTAATTATTATAGGCCTATTTCACGTGATTTAATATTTTCATTTTACCGTCGAAAAAATAGTTTACAATACATGGACATGACGTGCATAATTGATTATCATAATTAATTTCTAAAAAACTCGTACAAGCGTCACTTTCTGATCTTGAATACTGTTTGTACGTCTACCCCTACACAAATTTATATTCCTTAGGCCTATATACAATCTGTCAATTGTACTTACTGTGTCTTGTGGAGTCATGTTTCCAATCTACAGCGATGTAAAGAAAAGATGTGATTTAGCGAACACGGATTACTTTAAAATAGATCTATTTTTAACGAATAAGTGATGATAATCTTTTCGGGCTTCATAAACGAACTGATGGTCTATTTTATTTTATTCGATCTGATATGTCATTTCATCAGCTTTTAAGTGGACTAATTAATAAAATAAGTTCAAATTAAATTATGAACCATGTTAATTATCTAAAGGAAAATCAATATAATAAAATATTTAACAAAATGGAGGCATAAATAACAATAAGGTAAAGGGTTTTTGTTGTAAATAAACTAACATAACTCAGATGCAGAATCCAACAGAGTTAACAGACTGGAAATGTAGAAAATTCTACTTCAATATCTTAGAACTTTGAACCATAGTTGAAAATTGGTAAGGTTATCTTATATTGGTAAGGTTCACACATTCATATTCCAGTGTTCCCGTAAGGAAAATAATTCCATCTGAATTATATTACGATAAAAGTATAAAAGTCTCATAAAGGAAGGAAACTTTTTAATTATTTACCCTAAGTATAAATTAAATGCAAGTTGAGTCACTTACCTCAATGGAGAGAATCAGCTGAGCAGGTTGAGATAGTCGTAGCAATCCTGGTGACCCACTGCACTAGAAACACCACACTATAACTTGTAACTTATTTATAATATGAAACTAGTCCTAAGAATATACAGTACTTCACTACGCCATAACGCCATAATTTCGGGTAATCGTTTTAGAGACAATACCGAACACACAATTTCCTCGTGAGTACCCCTACCGATCACGTAAATGATTCCCACGATTCTTTGACACACTTAATGATAAATATATCAAGACGTACTACCTTACTTTGAAATAGCATTAGATCAACGGCTAGCATGATAAGTTACATAAATATAGCAATATTCGAACATTTATACTGTACCGAAACACTATAGAAGAATAAACGCGTAACATGTCCGGAATGTAACGTTACCAGTATCTGTACGCCATTACAAAGATAATCCCGTTTGAGAGCTTTAGTAATTATCCCATCAAACCACTGTCTAACGTATAGTATTAAAGGCATCACGCGAATGTTTGAAATTATTAACGATTAATCTGTAAGTCTATGTGTACTTTAGTAGAGCATTTAGTGATAGGCGTCCACACAAAACATTCCCACACCACACGGCACTATCATCACAACTGTCATTCAGTCTGTAGCCGAACAGGCAAAGAATACCATAAGAAAAATATTCCACTTCTTTTGGCTCGATTGAACTTCTGAAAAATATCGATCATAGTTCACTCGAAGGATTATTTGTGCCTAGCTCTTACTCCTGCCGAACGAAGGATGGGTGGCTAATTATAATTATATAGAAAAAATATTGCAATTTAAGCAGCCTAAGATGGACACCACTAGGAATGAACACAAAATGTTACCAGTCAAGTGTTCAGCCACTGGCATCGTTACATTGCGATGGCGGTGGTTTAGCGAAACGACATGTCTTTCTTTCATTTTTTTAAATCTTTGCTGTACAATGGCTAATACGCGGGATCATGAAAATCTTTGGCTCCTATCTTCACAACAGCCTGTAAGTTTTACAAATACATGAGTTTTAGTAGTATTTAAAATATAAATAATAATTATTTAAAACTTAAGTATTTTTTAAAGGTGTAAAATATTAGTGCGTAAATTATTAGAATATAGCATTACAAATAGTTTGATGGCAAGATTTTCTTTTAGGACAGTATGCAAGAAAAATTACAAAATATCTTCTTTTTTTAAGTAGAAAATTCTTATTTCGTGAGATGTGTATCTCACCCTAGATGAAAGAAGGAAATTTATTCATATATTTAAATTACATCATGAAAATTGAAGCTTATTCCTAGTTTTAGATTACATCCTGAAAAATTGAATATATGGGACATGAAATGAAATGTTAAATGCACTACAACAGAAATCCAGGAATGGATATACAGTAACTTATAAATTCAGCGTTAAATTTCAAGTAATGCTGTACTGTTAGATCTATGGGCCTATTTGAAATCTGGTAATTATTTTGTTCTGATTTATTTTGTAAACCAACCATCTTCGATTATTCCATAATCATGGAAATTACAATATTCTTTAAATATTCAAGGATTATTAGGGAAATATTCAATTCTGGTAATAGACTGCAGAATGCTTACTTTCAGTCAAGATTAATTAATAGCCATACATCAGAATAATTTGTTGGTTTCAAGACAATAAATGTTTCTATGCTATTAATTAAAAATTTCGTTACTGATACCTATAAAAATAAATGATGAATTTAATTTCCGTAATGGTATAATTATAACAGACATTGAAGTTTTCCTCCTATTTACAATAAAACTAATTTATTAAGCACAATTACAGACATAACTATTTAAATAAATAAGATTACATATTTTCGGTGTGACTGTATTTAAACTTACATGTAAATTGGGTTGACTACTGTGAATATTTTATGCAATTATCATCTTAGATTTTAATCAGCACATTATACAGCATATACTTCGTACAATATATCAACATATAAACAGTTGTTATTTAGTTGTAAGTGAAATTCTTTACTAGTCTACATATAATTATATTGTATTAATTATATGAATTTCGACTTCAGATAAAGTTTTCTCGTACACTTATTTATAATATGTCATTTGCATTGTATAAATCAAAGTACAAAATACAACTATGTAATATATCTCAAATAAATTTGATAGCTGGTAATTCTCCCATGTAGACCTTCTGGAATTGTACTTAATGAATTAGTGACAAATAGGCGAAAATTCAATTAACTTTCTGTTATATAGGAATAATGTTAAATTCATCATATCATTGAAAGGAAGATTAAGTGGGCGGTTAGGTCATATCTATGGAAATACAACTAGTGTCCAAAATTTCTGGCTAGTAAGGGTAGCTAACACTTATAGTTATTATGACTATATATGTATAAATCGATATCTCTAAATTTATGAAAGGAAATTTCTTTTACAGTTACAAAAAGGGTAATAGTTGGATTTTAAAATGTTTTAATGTACAAATGAACAATTTTAATTTACAAATCATTTTGTTACAGTACATATTACATTTTCTTTCGTATTATTCATTAGCACAATAAAGAGAAGACAATGGCAGCAATACACGGGGATCTGTAAATGTACATGTAGTCTCACGAAACAGAAAATATTACACACCTCATAATAAAATAGTGACATTGTCAATTAATAATTCATTATCATACAAATTAAATGTTAAATATTCACACCCTCCATCAGTTTCATTATGTTGCTAAACGGATATTATTTTCATTCTTTCATTCCTTAAATAAAAATCTCAAATTTGATGAAGTTATTGAATAAACATGTATTACAGTAATGACGCCGAATCCAAAATCAGGCTTTTTTTAGATTTCTTTAACGCCTATTCTCTAAGTAAGTAAGATGCAAACCAGAACGAATTCTTCTTTTCTAGAAAATATATGGTTGTTATCATCAATTATTTTGAAGTTTGGGAAATAATTATTTTGAAGTTTGGAAAATAATTATTGGAATAAAGTTAATTTTATAAAACAATAAATAAAGTGATCTTTCTATGATTACCATTTGTGTTTTTGTGCGGTATGTGTTGTCTATTTGCCAACTTGTCAACAATAATCAGTCATTTTCGGATATCATTCAGTCAACCTCAACTCCTTGTCTAGAACATCAGGGCGGAGTCTCCATTTGTGAAGACAAATTTAATCTCTTCTCTTCTCTTCTTCTCTTCTCTTCTATATATAAAAGGCTTTGTCCTGACTGACAGGAATCAACGTAGAGCCTAAACTATAACAGGTAGAGACTTGGAATTTTGACAGTACCTTCGTTTCATAATGTAGGTGCTCACTAAGAAAGGATTTTGAAAAATCTGATTTTAAATGCCAAAAATCAAATGTTTTTGAGAATACTTAATCCCTTCTTACACAGAATTATCGAATCCGAATCACATTTGACATTAAAACATATTGTTACCAGTGGGTTTCAGATGGGTTTGGAATTAAATTAAATGGAAGTTTGAAAATTACAGTTGGCTTTGTCCATTTTTGTTATACCTTGAAATAAAACTTTCGCGATCGCTTGAATGTTGTAAGGCCTAATATGGTCAAACATTGTTTTATTTGGACGAAACTCACTATACAGGGATTTTCATATTTCTGTTCTGCCCATCATAAAAAACTTAATATTATGTTGGTTTGGTATATTTCTGCTTATTGGAATGGATTGAGAATAAAATTAGCCATTTCAAGACGTAAAATAGGCCTGGGTTGATTTTGTTTATTTTAGAGGCCAGAGGCTAGACATTAGGCAGACGAGTCAAAATAAATTTCTTACTAAATAATTTTAACATTCAGCCATTATTATCTAAAGTAATTTTATTATTCTGCGTTCTTAGCATGTATCTAAATAATATATTTTACATAATAAATATTCATATCGAGATAAATTTAATACTTCAATTTACATGTAAAATAAACTAAATAAATACTTTTATAATTTTTTACTAGCTGCTGTCACAGCCTCATTTGTATTCGAACATAAATAAATTTAACTGAACAATATTAGAAACAAATTATATAAACATATTTCAGGGACGTCTTTTATTAAAATTCAGTCTTTGTTGCACGGAAAAAATTAGTTCACCATCACTTCTTCCTTACTCCAAGTTGCACTGTAGGCTTCTAATCCTGAATATACTAAATATATTTTGTACATATCACTTTTCATAATCTAACCCATTAAGTTACCCTACAGAGACCACTCAATATCTAATTTTCGAGAACATTAAATATATAATAATAAACAAAGAAAGTTCAGGGTGTACACATTCTGGAAAGTCAGGGAATTTGAAATTGGTCAGGGAAAGTAAGGGAACTTTTTAAAGTAAAGGAACATGTCAGAGAAATTTGTAAAAAATAATGGATTCCTCATGGAAAATAACTATCCATGTGAGCAAAATGTGAGGGACATGTATTTTGCTCCGGTCTACTGTAACCCAGACTGTGTAAATAATTTTCTTTCCAGTACTAGAGAAAATCGTTTCTTATTTTTATTACGGGGATGGAGGAGGATGAAATTTTTTCGTTTCGTTTACAAAGAACCTTTGATTTTCGTGATCAGGATAACGTAAGCTTTTTGTCATTGAAAATCAGGGAAAAAAACAGGGAAAAGTCAGGGAAAAAACCAGGGAAAAGTCAGGGAAATTTATCCTGAAATTTCTTTGGACACTCTGAATTTGTATACAAGAACACAACTTTCGTATACTGGTCTACAAATGATGTCGGTATGGATGTAATTTTTAACAGCAGAAGTAGGTCTAGGTACAACAGGATGAAGATAACTTCCATCTCAAGTTAGCTATTACTCCATTCATCCCTTTGTGTTACGTTAAAATATCCGAGAGAACGTAAATGGATACAGTCTTCCTTTTAAAAAAAAGTATTCCCTTTCTTCATCCTATCTATCCCTTTGAAGAGGTATTTCGAGTTAAATTGCCACTTGGACGGGAAAAAATGTCGTCTTCAAAAATAGCGTTGAATGGTATGGATACGGAGAATGTTATAGATTGTAGTAATAGGGTATTGGAATCTTGTATGCAGAAGGTTTATAAAAGAAGAGAGAGGTAGGCCGGCACGATGTGAGTTAGCATACAAATTATGCTAAATGCACGAATCGATAGAATTGCGAATATTGCGAAGAACATACAACGAAGTAGTAAGCGAACATATGCTCGCCGTTTCAGTGAAAATTTATATTTCGAGGAACGTTCCTATTGAATAGAAATCTAAATTGAATCAAAATTAAAGGATGGGCGAAACATCACTTTTATTTTATTGTGTAATAGTGATTTCGACTATCATTCAAATTTATTTTCACTTCTAGCATTAATTTTAAATTACCACAATAATATTCTGAACCATACCAGCTCTCTGATTAAAAAGGACTTATTTATCAAAGTAAATATTTCATATAATGGCTCTTGAATCTTTAATTGAGTGTTTAAACAGATATTTTAAATTTAACACAGTGAAATTTTATGTAACTACTGGAACCCTAGTTGTGATAAAACAACTATAATGAAAACACATTTGAAAATAGCATAACCTCCAAAGTTTTTCTCATAAATAATCTACTGAATTTACAAGAAATATAAACAATTACTGAAAGCAAGTTATTAATATTTTATATTATCTGAGAGAACACACACTAATTTTAAACGCGATTTTAGATAGGCCGAAGCGTTTCTTATTTAAACGATCTTCCTCTACAGCCACAGGCTGCTAAATTGACAAAGAATATCTTACCAACAATATTAATTTTACATAGCACAATAATAAATTGTTCTTTGAGTTTGATTATTAAACAAACATTTACTGCTTAGAATATAAATGAGTTCTTAATATTATTGCAGTGAATTGAAAACGTTAAACGTTATTTCTCTAAATGTGAATGATTGTGATTCCCAGACCTTGCAGCAGAATCACACGCTTCATAGAGACACACCCAACATAACGCCTCTGACTTAGAAGTTTCCTGAATTATATTTGCCTTTATAATGGTCACTGTGGTTTCAGTATATTGACTTTTTTTCTCTAAGTACATTCTTAAAGCTGGTCAATATGTGCAGATTATAATCCTGTGGCCGCTATCTGAGCAGAGTTTTCCCCACTCACAGTGACAAAAATTTCGGGTTTGAATTTACTTACCCTTGAGTTTATAATAGATACTGATATGAATGTAAGATATGAAAGAATGAAAATCTTCTTAGAGGATATTATTATTATTCTCTCGAACTGCAACCATGCCAAATTATGATTTTTTTTTGGCAATGATTACACAGTCTTTTGCAATCAGTAAGTTTCCTACAGACATAATATTCCATTTTTGCAACAAATGAATACCAGAAAATGTTTTCCTTTTATAAAACTAATACAGTATTGAAAATATATAGATTAAAATAATATTCTATGATAATTTAAAAGTATTTCTGAAACGTATAGTAAGTAATCATAGAACATTATATTATAGCACCAGTTTACTTAAATAAAAAGTGTACGTTTATACAGAAGGTGTGACGAATAAAATTCTGCTTCTAAGATATTTAATACATTTACACATCCAGTAATTTTATTAAACTCTTACAGAAATGTTCTATGCCATGAATATTTGCAATATATATACAGCATGTTTGTGGCTCTATTCTATGTATTTAATTTCAAACATAAAACAGTTATCACTCGGATTAACCTAAGCAATAATAGTATTAGTTCATTGAGTACACTCACACTTAGTACTAGTACGAGCATTTGTCATCACACATCGACATTAGTTATTGTCTTAGTAATTAGTTCCTTTTTAACACACAGGTTCGGTATAATTCGGACCTCGATACTTACAATATGAGGACCATTTAAACACTTGTACGCCACAAGGGTAGGTATAACAGTTAGGCCTATAAACATATATTTTCTTTAATGATGTAGATAATTATCGACATCATCATGACCTTTTGTATTGGCTAAACATTTGCTCACTGTCTACCAAGGTCGCCGCATATATCTGTTATGGTTATAATATATTTTCTCACTTCCGTATGACAATTTAAAGAATGGAAATGTACACAAAACCCATGATTTGACAGAGGAATTATTTGATAAATACACCATCATTATGTTTTTCTTGACACTGAGAACATAATTTTAAATTCAAATTGCATTATAAATATATGTATATAATATTATTTAATGAAGATAAAAGACCGTTATTTAACACGATTTCTTCAGATGCAGCTCACTGTTAATGTTTATCTAGTATAGTTCTTAGAAGAAAATTCTCCTGAAGATAAGGATAAATTTCAATACTTCTGATTCTGTGCATATTCCAGAAACTTGAGGAAGGTAGGACAAAGCATTGTTTCACTTGGGTGTAGACATGATACATTTTGTTCTTATTTAATTCTTAAAAACTCGTATGAATGCAGTGATACATATTCTACGAGGGATGCGACATAAATCAGGCAACTATTTTTTTTTCTTTCTTTTGAAAATGTGAGACCAATAATAAAATTTTGAAGTGCGAAAATGAAAGGGGAAGGCAATGCAGATTATGGATACTAGATGTAGGATGGTGAAGGAAACATATAAAAAGAACTTCAAATTCGTTTGACAACAAGTAACTAATTCAGTTATTGACCCCACGTTGTAAATCACTACACTATAGGGCTACATAATTAAGATAAAGAGATAAGACATTCAGCAGGTCATCGTTTCGTAGGATAAGGGCAAGAGCGGCATAAGCTAAGTATTGAAACTCATCCCTAATTGAGGGACTTTTCAAATCTGTTACTCGTATTCTATTCCTGTATGCTCTGTCACTGGGCTTTCTGAATTCAACAGTGTGTTATTTTAATATGTTCTATTAATTGAAAGCCACCATATTTGTAGTAAACTAAATCGATTAAAATAAAACAGATTTTCAGTCTATGAATGAAAACTCTAAATAGTTTCTTCATATTTGTTTTCAAAATTAAAAGAAATACTAAGAAGTAATAGATAGTACAACAATAATGGGGGTTCACTATATCTTTCAAGTTCCTCCATAAATAATAGTCACATACTGTTAGAAAAACACAATACCACAATACCACAAAAAAATAACTCGATCTCGGAAGCTGAACTTATGCGCGTGAAAGAACATTTCCTAAAAAGGTGCCACCGTTGTGAGAATGCAAAAGGAGGGCATTTCCAACATTTCTTGTGATGAGGTAAATGGCTATTTCCAGCGTGATTCTACCTGCAGATACTATCTGCAGCACACAGGAATGGATTGTTGAAAACACCTTTTAATTATAGTGATTTGAAACAATAAGTTTCAGATTTATTCTTGTAAAATAAAATAATTCCCTCTCTTGAATAAACCACCAAATTAATCAATAATTTCAAAGAATCACGTTTGAAATGTGATTCAAACGTCTACGTTGTATCTATATATAGCATTTATATAATGAAATTTTGAGAAATGGTATAAGAATAAAGTGAATATCAAAATATTTATTAATGAAATTTCATTATATTAAATTAACTGCGATGAATGGCCGGTTTTTGTGCTTCTACAAAGTAAAACTGTCTAATGACTACCTCGGGAAATAAGATACTTAGTTTTTATGGTTAGTTCTATCTTTTCCACTTTTACAGCGACATGCATTCATTTATAATTAAATGTAACCGAGGCGTAGATCCTCCAGCGTAATGGAAATTGCTTCCTTAGGGAAATTATCTTAAGTAGGGTAGTGTCATTAAAGAAATCTTTTCTTAACATGCTTATTCAAAGTAATTTATTTTATTTGAAAATTTCCATTTAAATAACTAGCGTTGTAAAGCTAGCGGATTACTAACATTTTATTAATTTAAAGTGTTCAAA
This sequence comes from Ectobius pallidus, assembly GCA_964059195.1. Classification (NCBI taxonomy): domain Eukaryota; kingdom Metazoa; phylum Arthropoda; class Insecta; order Blattodea; family Ectobiidae; genus Ectobius; species Ectobius pallidus. Next base: position 59,138,574 of record CAXKWD010000003.1, read on the forward strand.
TGTGTTATTATTACTGGCCGTGGTAATCTACAAACTTTTTCTGTATTAGTGTTCAGAGTAAGATCGAAAGTATTTCAAATATTTCCTACAATTTTAAAGTCAGAAAGTGCATCTTAAATCTGGAAACACTATAATAACTAAATTTAGACGAGAAATTTAGAGTTTTACTAAAATACAGCGGTACACTGTTGTGCCACAAACCTGAAAGTCATGCATCCAAACTCCAATTAGGTAATTGGGATTCCTCAAACGGCATATCCGTTCTGATGGCACTATGACCCTGGATTTGACTCAGCCTCTAACAGAAATGAGTACCAGGAGGAATACCGGGGATGTTTCACTGAGTTACATCCTTAACAACTTCATATTCCGAATGTATAAAAATCTGGGAGCCCCTCACATCCTGGAACCATAAGGAGGTCCACATCCTGTAGAGGAAAATAAAGCCATTTCCTTTAGTACAGAGATTTCTATTGCTCTTTGTTGGTGGTACTTCCAGAGTCACTTTATAGCGACAAACCTCATAAAATATGTAGAAACTTCCAACTTAAAAGACTTTTGAAACAAGTATAGAATATACCGTACTCCTGAGGCGGATTCAGAAAATGACAATGCCCATATCTCAGGTAACTATAAAAGTAATGAAAAAAATAACATAATTCAGAGTATTGCAATATTACCTTTTAAATAATATAAACAAGCAAAGGTATTTAAGCTATAAAAGATATGCAGCATTCAGGTTAATCCAGGTTAATCAGTTAATTTAGTTAAGAAATTTGGAAGTATCGAAACCAAACAAATATGACTTTTAAAAACTCGGTAGGAGTAATTATTAAAATAGGTAAGAAGCCTGTCTATCGCCGCAGTATATTTAATTTTTGTATGCACCAGAAGCATGTAAAGTAGCAGGTTCTTCACTCCAATTAAATAATGTCATTAATGCAAACCCAGTGTAAAATAACATCAGTTAAGAAACAATATAAAATATTGGAAAGGCGAAGTCAGACAGAAAATTTCAATGCCATAGCAGTGATTTGAACCAGGATCTTCGGCTCTCTGTGCCGATGCTCTAACCAACTGAGTTACCATGGCAACATGCCGGTACAACATTAAGTTCTCTGACTGACTCACATTCATTCCAATATAATATATTGTTTATACTGAACAATTGAAAATAACTTACTACTTTTAGGACGTAAAAGGGATACTGGAAAAGTATATAAGTATACAGACATAACAGATGTGAAGATAGCTTCCTGAACTGAAAAATCAGGTTGATGTTTCATATAATAAATCTCACAAACCGTGTTTATTAAGAGAGGGGGAGAAAAATCTTACGCGACAGATTCAGAATTTAATAATTCACTTAGCATTGCATTAATTAATTAAGAGGCAGATACATTTAAATAATACATAATATAGCCTATCTGTCAAGTAAAGGAGATGCAAACAAAGAAAGTAAAATTAATCATTCAGATATCATCATCAGCTCGTTCATTGAACACATGTTAAAGTCGAATTCCTGAGAAACCTCTCACTGGAATAAAAAAAGAGAATATGCCATTTTTGGACTTGTGTTTTTACAGACTAACTAAAATCACTTCAAAGAATTTGATAAGCAAATTAATCACGTAACTCGAAACTGGCGGCTAATCTTTTTGTGTGTGGTCTTGGTATAGCATATGGGTTCTCACCAAAATTTTAGTGTAAGTCTGGGCAAGCTTTTGACACTTTTCTTGTTAGAACATAGCAATTCACAGGCATTTTTATGGAAAGTAAATCTGACTTTCTTTTACATCATCCCCTGCATGTTAAATACTTTGACTCTGTTCGCTGGAGAGGTTATTATTAATAAATCAACAAAAACAATAGGAAAATAAGTGGTAAGGAAGACTATTATGAGTAAAATCAATGTTCACGTTAATTTAGAAACCAAAGAAAAATGAACATTTTAAATTAGTCTCCAACCTGAGTGAAAATTGTTCGTTGAGCTGCAGTACATAATTTTCAAAAACTTTCCAAGATTCAGGCAAGAAACACCTCTCCTTGCAAAGATCGATTACAATATTTACAGCAAAATCAAACTTTATATAAGTTGAACGTCATGTTCATGGGTATGGCCCTTAATAACTGAGCGACCTTAGGATTACTTTAGAAAGTAATACACAGAACAAAAAATTAAACGTTGTATTTAAAATGTTAGTTCAAGATCATAAAAGATCCTTAGATCAAGTCATGAAACATGTAGTACTGTATGGTATTAAAGTTGCTCCTTTTTCGAAAATTAATTTACACCAAACAGATGCTGAAGATATGAATGAAGTCGGGATAGTCAGTGGCTGTCTTCAAAAACCGAAATTAACTGGGCTGCTAAAAATCATCTTGACTCACAATCTTCAGCTATTTTCATCCTGCACAATGCAAATTTTTCTTGCAAAAGTATACCACTTGTTAATTTTCTTTCCGGCATGGATGAAAGGAAATAGAAAACAAAGTTTAGTCAGAATTTCTTTACGGTACACAGTGAGTTAAGTAAAAATGAATAAAATATCATACCTATGTCCATTTGAATGACGCACGGTCGATTGATTACAACTGATAGGCCATGTTTATAACTTGTCCATATTTAGCAAAATACAAAATATTTCCTTTATTCTTTGCTTAGTAGGCCTTACTCTCCGACAATGAAGGCAGGTTCCAGTGAAGAACACTGCACTTCTCTTTGCTAGTAAATTCTACCCTGTGGATCTTTTGGATTGAAAGCACTCTTCTTGAAGTATTTCGATTAACGTCATGGTTCGAAATATCATCGTGGTGCAGTGTTTTGCTGTGAATGATGCTGTGGAATCTCACTACAGTTGTTGTCACCTGTGAAGTAGGAAGGTTTGAAGAAGCCACGTGAAGCTAAGTTGAAACAGCGCCCATCGACCCAAGCCTCGGGCCCACGTTCCACAACCTCCGTGCTGCATTGCTGCAGGATTCTCTCCTGAAACAAACAGAGCCACACTAAGTCTTATGTCTTCCGTAACACCTTCAGAGGTTATAAATTGATAACGCTATTAATGATCTTCGTAATCCTCCTCAGAGTAGATTTGTGACACTACCAAAAACTGTTTGAATTTAAATCAGTCATCATCAGTAAGCAGCTATAATGAGCTGGTTTTACCTGCTTCACTCACGTTAACGTCTACCACGCCGGTTTGTAAAGTCAATGGTGGTTCCTGTAACTGTACTGTCCTCCATGGTAAATTAACACTATCCGACAGTTCTGAACCTCACCATCGCTAAGCTGAGGGAGGGTATGGATGATGTCTCCTTTGCTCCTCTATCCTTCCTCCCATCATGTTTATGTACTGAGTAGGCAAGGTCCAATCAGACTGCCCAGTATTTGACGATAGCCGACATAAAGGGCAATGCTTTTATAACTTTTATCTGCTTTTTTTGATGTGATTACAAGATTGACTGTATAATATTATGGTAGTTTATTTAATCATAAAATAATTGCCCTTACAAACTGAAGAAAAATAGGTTTGTTCCAAGAACCCTGCCATGTACTGTCAAGCACCACGACCCGTCACATTGTCAGGTCGGTTAAAAATGACCTTGTGCGCATACGTCACGTGGGGAAACTGACAATGTACGCATGCGTCGCAATACATCTCAATACATGACATAACTGTAGAAACAAACCTAAAATAATTGAAGAAACTGAAGTTTTCTGAAAACAGTTATCCGGCTAGCTGTATATGGGTGATGAAAATAGTTTCCTATACAGGTCATAGATAAAATTATAATTGTCGCTAATTAGTGTCCCAGAAGGCCGAAGGACCGCCTGCGTGATCTTGTGGTTAGCGTCGTTGACTACAGATCCATAGGCACGGGTTCGATCCCCGGTACAACCTCGGATTTTTCTGAAGTACGGAGGTCTGGAACGGGGTGCACTCAGCCTACTCCTTTCAGGGATGTAGCGCCACGGAGTTTTTAGTTTTTATAAGATTGAAGGTTCCCACATTCAGCACACGGAATAGAGCTTTAGTCACCGGAATAGAGAGCAGCCCAAGTAGGAAGAGAATAAGGGGGAGAGTGAATGGAAGGAAAGCCTTACATTGCATTGCAAGGAACCAAGAGTGCATACGCGATCAAACGTCTTCCCCCTCTCTCTCTCTCTCTCTCTCTCTCTCTCTCTCTCTCTCTCTCTCTCTCAGCCAAGTTCTCTATCTGCGTTATATTCCTCCTATTATCCTAGCTAATTACCGGTCATGTGGACTTAGGGAGAGGCAGTCAATTACATTTTTTATTATTTACGTCAACTGCCTGCGTGGTCTCGTGGTCAGCATTGCTAACTATAGATTCGCAGATCTGGGTTCTATCTCCGGCACCTCTTTGGACTTCTTTGAGGTAGGGAGATCGTGACATGAATTGGAGAACTTCTTGATAAAGAAATGGCGGCTCCGGTCAAGAAAGCCATCAATAACGGCCGTTGTAGTCGGCATCCTGACTAGATGCCCCCAATGCTACCAACTGGCTATAATATATTATCATTGTCACTTCTACGAGGGAGTAACTCCACGGAGTTTCCTTTTTTCTTTTCTTTTACTCGAATTATTCACTAAGTTAAAATTAATGCTCATTAATGCTACACCACAGCATTAAAATATGTAATATTTAATTTTATGTAAGCAAACATCTTTATATACGATAGCAAACAAACGTAATGTGATGTTTGGAAAGTTAACTGCTTAGGATCTTTAATTTGTATTAAAAAATAAATTAAATAATTCGCATTATACTAAAAATGAATGCTAGACTTAAGTATGAAGACTAGAATTCCCGCAACTTTCGGTTTTGAGCTGTACTGTACTCACAATGATTTTAAAAATACCAGTACATGTTAGTTTTACCCACATTACAATGTCATGTAATTTTAAAATAAAAATCCGTTTTCATGATGATGATAATTTTAATAATCACTATCATAATCACGACAATAATACATGGAAATAATAATGCTGTGCACTAGTGATTCACCACTTTTATCTGTACTTACACCGGAGCAACTTAAACTGAGAACATATATTAGGCCTAGTTGAGCGACCGTAGCCGTTACCGTTTTGTACACACTTTAAATTGTAGGTCAGTATATTGTAATAATGTCTTAGGCTGTTAATATTCTACTGCAGCCTTTCTCCTATAGAAGCCAACAATCCTATGAGTATTCGTGAATAAATTTGAGAAGTGAATAGAAGCATATGAAAAGAAAAGAAAAGAGTTGTTAACGAATAATAACAATAATAATAATAATAATAATAATAATAATAATAATAATAATAATAATAATAATAATAATAATGATAATGATAATAATAATAATAATCAGCATCCTTATGCTACTCTGCTCTGATGGAGTGAATGTTTGTTGATGCTGTTAAGGGACTCTATAAACAAAGAGGAAGAATATTTACTGCATTAAAAAAATAGAAAGCGAAATGAAATGAATAATATCCTTTAAAAGAAATAAAAGTGAACAGTTTAAACAGAACTTCTATAGTGGCAGATATTTAATTAGAGCCACTTGCAATTAAAACCACTGTGACAAAACGTAAATAGATTCGTAATTAGATAACTGTATGACAAAAAAATTGTTCCACACACACACACTAAATTCTCTTTCTCTTTCGAAATATTTCCATGTATTAAATATTTCTAATTGCAAAGCGTAAATTGAATACAAGCATTCACGTTGTAATAGCGGATTAAAAGGAAAGTCTGAAAACTTAAACGATAAAACTTTCACCGAGAATGGGACGTAGTAACTACATTACAGACAAATATATTTACAAATAAACATACCCATATCAGATCTTAGTATACATACAGAGTATTTCCAGTAAACACAAATAGCTGGATTATTTGTTCAATCCCCTAAATCGCGAATCGGAGTGTAAGGATTTTGAGTTTACCCATTCCGAAAGGCGAATACAGGATTAGAATTTCTTATTCAAAAAATTCCCATCTGTTATCGTGATATCTCTTATGTTATGAGCATCTTGGTATCTTCGTAAGAAGCCCACATGCTAACAAATATGTTTTGTTTCCACTATAAGCCCTTGAAATTGAATTGTAAATAATAAATGAAAGGCAATAATAGACCGCAAATGGATAAACCTGCTTCATTAAAGTGTACAAATGCTTTATGTTATGGCACAATACAAGGAATTTCCAGTCCAACTAGGAGCTTCTTCTGTAGATTTCCTATCACTTATATGCAGTAATTAGGCCTATATCAGAGCGCTGATTTAGAGTTCTCATTAGAAACTATCAGGTGCCCGCGGCTTCGCCCGCGATTATTTACTCAACTCCTAAATGTATTAACTAAACTAGTTAACGGAAAAATAATGAAAACGTTATATTTATTAATACTGACATCATTTTTACATAAATTTCGTAAATTACATTATTGTATTATTCGCGGGGGTTTTCCCCACTCTGTAAGGTGAACACCAGATCGGGGACACGTCCCTCGCGACACTAGACAGATGAACAAGTGTAAAGTTAACTGAATAAAATGCCAAAGTCAATTCACCAAACATTTTCCCTGTGTTCTATGATCAAGAGAAGGTGACGCGACGATCGGTTGTTGGACCGGAGATATGGCCTATGGCTCAGGTAATCCGGGGGTGAAGGCGGGGCCAAAAAAAAAGTAACATTGCTATGTTTCCGCTTACCAATTAATCGGTTTAAGTTTTTGGTGTAGGTAACGAAAATGCTGCGTCACTAGAATAGCCTATACAATCCATTACAAGCAGCTTATTATTACGTATTTATCACTGTATAGATAGTGTTAATATTCACGCATTTTCAGCTAGGTTATTGACCAAAATTGATGGGAGTAAGGTACGTAACATACTCAACAGCTGACTGCGTCATATACAGTTTGATTATGTCCAATAGCGTCACAAGGATGACGGACGGGCCGGGAGGGTCTGCCAAGTGCATCGATGTATGCCCTTATTGATGAATGCACAAATTACAAACGCCCATAATTTGCAAACATACTTCACGACATCACTCCCTTGCTGTGAAACGTCAATATAGAAACGAGGGACTGCGTCCGCCCAACTCATAATCCACTGCACTCCAGTGGGCTATTAATTATCTTAATTTTACTGAATGATTTTATTGCTCTTTCGCATGAGAGACGTACCTTAAAAACAGAAAAACAGAAAAAGCGGATAAATAATCTGTTATGTCAACAGACATATTACAAGAGTAATGCTGTTATTATTATTATGTGATTGCTGTTTTCGGGTAGAACATAAATTTAGGGAATTTCGAGTAGTCATTAAATAATATCGGATAAGAATAAAAGTTTTGTAATTGTGACTGTAGATGGGTTGCTGTTTTGAAAAAGGGAGCTGTCCCAGGGCAGGACCGTCCTCCGGAGCGAATACATCATCATCATCATATGGAATGATAATTCTTTCACACTGGTTCAAATCCCGGCTGTGGCATTGAATTTTTCATTCTGACTTCACGTGTCCATCATCATCATATGTTTTACTAGGCACTAGCACAAATGCTGGTCGATAAAAAGTATGACCAATAGCCTATATAAAAGAAACCTTTACTATTTGTAGGATAATACACATTTCAAAATCTTCTAATAAAAATACGCTTTCCAGTATCCACATCTTAAAATGTTGGATAGTTCTTATCGCAATCGCGATCAGAGAGAGAAAAATAGTTTAATGTTTAAAGCATATATACACATATACATATATGTCCAGTATATACATATAGGCCTATATTAGCACGCAATACAAACAAGAGATGGGCCTTTTTTTACTAAGATGAAATAGTAAAGAAAAATGAAATCTACAAGCCATGTTTAAACTTTGCTGTCACGTCCAGAAAAAATTAACAACTCAAAAGATATTTGCAACTAATTTGTTCCAGTGCATAACATGTATAAACTATTGCAGAACTATCAAGCTATATTTTTCTTGCATCACTTTTCCTCCTCTTGTCTTGTCATTTTCTCAATCCAATTTCCTCAACTTCTCGATAAAGACTTTATCTCGAGATATATGAAAACCCGGAGAAGGATGTGGACTGGAGAAGCAATTACACTCGTCCTGCCCCGACATCCTGTTGGTTTTATCATCGCTTCAGCGAACTCAACGACGACGCACCAATTCAATGTCCTAGCAAATATCTCAGCGCCTCACTTTCACTCCTTGCGCCTGATCAGCTTTCAGCAACACCCTATGAATGCAGCATTTTACCGTTGTTGCCAACATAAATCCACTCTCTGCAGCTTATATCGTAAAAAGTGTACATCTGGGTTTGGGATTTCGCCTTGCAGAGATGTAAAAATACAGAACTCTACGAGAAATTGAAATTTTATTTATTTTCATGCTTATCGCAACTTCTACAATGGTTTTATTTTCATTTAGTTTACTGCAATGGGAAGAGAAAACTACATACAGAAATTCGGAAAGTCAATAAACTTTGATAGACATTAATTTTTCCCGTTTTGTAATTGAACATGTTATAGGCCTAATATGAAATTTCCCTGAAAAAACACCCGATGTTGTCATCTTTATTATTACTTTCAGAAACCTTCCTACATATTTGCAGTTGCCTTGCGTTAGCTGTTCTGCATCCATTTCCAGGACGAAATTCATGAAGACTGCTTATTAGGGATGGAATATCGATTTCGATATTATTTTTTTCGATATCTGATATTTTGACATCGATATTTCTGTTCACGGTACAACTAAAATTCTCGCCAAGAAAAGAAAAATTACATTACATAACATTAAAATGTGAGATGTGTTGACATTCTGTGTATTATTATTAATTTATTTATTATCCCCATGTGTTAATTTTAACAGTTTTTTACAATACTAATATCCATAGTCCTTCTGAAAACGCACGTAAACTATACAGTAAATACAGGGCGCGATGTTTCACTGGCGGCGGCTGGGCAGGCAGGAACCAGGCTTTCCCCATACCTTAACTCCACTTCTTAGAACAAGTATAAAATTTTACCTCACAAATGCTGCTGAAAATGTGGACTTCCCTCGTGTAAACAGGCATTATATCACCAAAACGCATTTTGGTTGACACGATTAAGTTTGGGCACAGTAATTTTTCGATTTGATTCCTAACATTTTCTTTAGTTATTCCAGTGTAAGAGGATTTGTCTTTCAGGCTACCCCACAAATAAACATCACATACAGTTAGATCTGGTCATACACCAGCAGTAACCACTCAATCTTTAAATATTTCCCTATATTCTTCTGAAGTATGAAAAGTGGCTGAGTTTTGTTGAAATCACCCATACGATTTCTTTTCTTCCGTCAGGTGTTGAAAAAATTAGGTCAACCTTCATTTAGGTTCTTAATTGTGTCAATGAGAATGTGTTTTCCTGATACAATGTCTTTTTACATGAGGAAGAACGACGACATTTTCAGTATCATTTGTGAGGTAAGGTTTTATACACGTTCTAAGAAGGGGAGTTTAGGTACGGAGAAAACCGGCTCCTACCTGCTGCCGCCAGTGAAACACCGCGCGAACGGTAAACGTTTTATTCTAAAGCCCTGTAGATATGATGTACATAGCACTTGCAAAGAAACTCGCAAAATAGTCCATTAGATCTTTCGTTATTGTTTAAATATAAGAAGCAGTCGACTAAAAGTCTTTATTAATGGATAATCTCGTAACGACATTACTCTTGCAATCATACTTAATAAGTAATTTCTTAAACTGTAGGAAAATATAGACTGTAAAACACATAGTTTAATGTAAGAGTTTCATGGAGTATTACATGATATCGGTTCCGTCTGAGTTCTTTGAGAAGGTGCAAAGGTGGATGGCATTATGTGTACCTCTTAAGCGTGGTTGGTTGTTTAAATAGCTGTGGGTCGTATATTTAGCAACCTCGTGCGTGCTTTGGAGCAAAAGACTTTCCATTCCTTTAGCCCGTCGTTATTCCGGTAGTTTGCAGACTTCATCAGGGGCGTCACCTCGTTTAGCTGAAGGTGCGAAGCTGGCGCCCTCATACGATGAAACTTAAATGGCCTCTCTTAATCGTCAGAGCATCTCTTACTCCCAGCATTTCCGACACTATGCTTTTTCACAAAGCAGCATTTCTCTCCCCGAGTAAAAAAAAGTTCTGCTATTCTTCCATTTTAGATTTTTTTACTAACTGTACGCTCTTTCAGAATATTCCTACTCTTGCTGAAATACCCTCCCCTCACAGAAAACTGTAAAATTACAGTCAACTAAATGCTTGTCGATAAAACAGAGCAAAAGTGAAATTTCCTTAGTTCTAAGGTGGAATATCAGTGGAAAAACATTAATAAATCGCTGTTTTATTAATGCGTTCTTATATTCCTTAACCTACAGTGTCTTTTATTTTAACTGGACTTATACATATTTACTAACAAGAAATGTGCAGAAACCGATTAAATGTCCATTTGTAAGCAAACTATATTGTGCTCTGAAAAAAAAAAAATTAAATGCACTTTCTTGAACTAACTTTGTATTAACCTTTTTCTCTGGAACCAGTAAGACTAGAGCTTTCAAAATTTCATAATTTGTTTGTGACACTAACTTCCCTTCAGTACTTGGATAAATGAAACAATGTTGTCATTATTATTATTATTATTATTATTATTATTATTATTATTATTATTATTATTATTATTATTATTGTTATTATTATTATTATTATTATTGTTATTTTGAAATTTAAAACATTTGTAAAGGTTCTAAGTACATTGTCTTCCTAATGAAATTGATGCTTGTCTTTCACAATTTGAACTTCATGCACTATTCTTTTACATTATTTCATTCCGATTTTATTTTCTCGACTGATTTTGATTCAAAGTTATTTACGTTTGCATTAAAATGTTCTCTACAAATAAAAAAAACATTTATGCAACTAATTTTAATGGGCAGAGAACAATATTAAAATTGCTAAGAAAGGGTACGGATTTGAAAATGAATCTGAGGATCACCGTTACACAACGCGAGAAAAGGATATTAGTTCGATTACAAATTTCAAGTTAAATCCAAGTATAAATTAAATGGAAGATACAACTTTGAAATTAGAAGTTAAAGGGAGTCAAATTTTAATAATAAAGCGGATTCTTAAAGGCCAAAAATTCTTTCAAAGGGTTGACCTAATTTCTTACTGCCAAACTTCGAAAGATAGTATCATTATGCAACAGATGTGCAATCGGAACAAAGTCGATTTCTCTTGAGCACAAATGTACAACAGAGGACACAAGAAACAGAGTTGTGGGTTAGAAACTTGTCGGGTGACCAGCATGAAATGACTTCAGTTCCCTCACTTGCAGAAGTTCTTCCATCAGTTTGACGAAATTCCCGCAAACTTTGTGATTGGCACCGACCAACTTGGATCACAAGAAATTTATAGGAAGGCTTCTGAGGAGGCCTTCGCTTTAATTAAATCACTGGCGTCAGGTTGTCTTTTTATAAGGATTGTATTAAATTACAGTGACAAACAAGGGGAAATGAGATCCCGTGCTTAGTGAATAGAAACTGCGTAAGATGTCTTCTGAATGAAAATTGAGAGCTACGAGCACTACATCGCTATGGAAGGAATTGCAATGATTAATATCTACTTCATCGCTTCTTTTTTTTCTGAAAGTCTCTGCACTTTGCAGATCTATCTGCCTATAAGTAAAATTGTTCGTAATTAATAGATAATTCCTCACTTATAATATTGTGCTACGCGAAATTACCTGCCTGAAACTACTTTTATTTGCGAAAAAAGTAACTTGTATGATTTGGTTGATATAGTAGGCGTACATGGGAAGACAGAAGATTGCTCTGTGACGTCATCGCAGTCTGCTTTTCCTTCACGCGGTAAGACTTCTGCGAAGAGCTTTTGAAATGTAATCATTGAACAGGGGGGAAGACGGGGGCATTGGTATTGCGGCAGGGAGCGCTCTTGCCTAACGTCAAACACAGTGATTTTCCGTGCACTTCCTTCACAAACGTAATCACTGAACGAAGCTGTTTTCCACTGATATAATAAAAGGAGAATATAAGCCGAAACCGAATGAATGGGGTAAACAAATCTGAGAGAGATAATAATATGAAAAGTTGGAATTTTGTTTCAAAGATATAATTACTTAGAATTATTTTGAATTATTTAAGAACGTTTCATGTTATTGTTACTATTATTAACATTTTAATACTATTATTACGTTAGTTTAGTCCATCGGTTTATGGTAGGAGATGTGTCCGCTCTCCATGTTCAGCGGGCCCGGGATTGATTCGTGGAAAGGACAAGTTTGCTGGGAGTGTTTTATTTTATTTTCCCTCTCCCGTAAAAAGAATGTCAGGAAACTTCAGCCTCCTATGGTATCCGGATACCGTCATTACGACTTTCATCACATCTACCTTTTCGAACAAGAATGTGAGCGAGTGATGTTTCTTGTCCTTCGAGTCCGTGTTGTCTCGGAGATGGCCCCGATGCAGCGTGGGCGGCATGACAGTTCATACACCGGGAGAGGTAAAACAAGAGGGAAATCAGCTTACGTTATTTTTTGCAATTAGTAGATTATTTCTGTCAAAGAAAAGTTGATTTGAAATGCTACTGACAATTACCAATAGCCTAATTGTAATCTGCAATATTCTTCACTGCGTCAAGCTTATTAAAAAAGCTAATTAAAATGGTTTGTTTCCTGATAATTATACGTTCAGCGAAATAAGTAGAATATTAACCCGATGAGATCGACATATTAAGCTTAGTATAAGCTGGTATTTATCACGAATTGAATAGAATTATCAGAATTCGAGCTACACTGTTTGGAAATTGAATGGGTATTCCATATGACTATAAATACCTCGAAATTAACCTTATTATACGAATTCTGCTGATCAAGTGACGTTTTCTGAATTCTGTTGTACCCTAAACTACCGTAAATGTTAGTTCTCTACCGCAATTTGGTGGTCAGCTTACATTGTGTAATAGTTCACTGTATAATGGTTGTAACTACACTTAATAGAACACACAATTTGCTATCAATGTTATAGTACCGCATTTAAGATTCTCAGCTAACAGGGATTTGATTAAAGAATTAACTCTACATCAAATAAACCTCACATTTTGTAACAATCAACTCGTAATACGTGATAATTAATGGAGGTTTACGTGGTAGGTTTATTGATCGTTTTGTTGTTCGGTACTTGTTAAATAAATAAATGTAGCAAATTCACTGATTCGTGAAATCAGCTTGTGTAGAGTTAATTTTTATAAAACATAGGATTTCCGAAAGCTTCCGGTTTCTATGGAAAATAGTTTTAAAAATTGAATGAATGTACTATATACTATGAACTTTTTAGTTACAAATTATTATTACAGTGTACTGAACGGAGGAATTATAGTAGATGTATGATTTAGTTTCAACAAACGAAATGTTTTAACAAATAATTTTTTTCGGTTACAGGAATTATTATTATTATTATACTATTTATTTTTATTGGAAACGTTAAGGCCACAAGACCTTTTCTTTCACTGCACCAGTAAACCTATGTGTATTTCAAATATACTACACAATTAAAATTAAACAAGCTAAGGCAATAAACATTACAAGAACTTAATTACAAGTTTGTTAAAGTAAACTAAAACAAATTTAAAGGAGGACATACAGCTTTCGATACTGAACAATAGGTGAAGTTTCATTTTTTTTTCTCAGCAATGAATTGTTCTGTAGCCTTTCAAACTGGCATGCTTAATATTGATTAGTTGTATAATTGCAGACTATTTTCAGAATTAATTTAACTATTACAGTTAATGGTAAATTATCATTACAAAATGGCAGCCAGATTTTGTGCACTAAAGTGCCGTTTCCCTGATAATTTTCATAAATACCAATATTTCTGAGTGGTTCTTATTTCCATCTATTTGTAAATATCATATGAACAACATAATCTAGGATCTTTGGATTATCTGCAGTATAAATATTTAAAAAAATAATCACTTGTTAATTTTTTTTACTAACTTTTACATCAGAAATATTAAAAAAAATAAACTATTAAAGTTACATCAATTATTCTAGATAGTGTTGTTCAATAATATCAAATATACTTGCATGCAAAATTTCACTGCAATATATTAATATATTAATAAATGCCGGGGCCACCTCCGAGACAACACGATCACACAGGACGAAACACACTATTCACACACACTCACTCCGAGCAAGGCGAAGATGGGATGAAGATGATAATGACGGCCAGGTGATATCACAAGGGCCTAAAGTTACCTGACATTTGTCTCACAGGTGAGGAAAAACCCCACCTAGGTAACTTGTCCCGACCAGGATTCGAACCCTGGCACGCTGCGTGAGAGGAGCGAACGCATCCCCTACGCCACAGCGGTTGATACACGGCACGGTATAACACAATATAATAATATTTGCATTGTGCCTACCAAACAGCTGTTGGTGAAGCAATCTCTATGATCCTCTTTAGAGAGGGCTAGGCATGTAAACCCCACGTGACCAGCCTCCCAGTGTCCTGTGGTCATCAATCATAAGAGCCTACTTGCGGTCTCCATAATTCCACAGACTTAGCAACCAAACCCATTTACATTGACAAGCATACAGTAATGGGGCTCAAACATTTAAATACGATTACCTTGTCAATCTAAGTAATCCTACAACAACCACTTACTCAATTGTAAACTGAATTCCTATTCGCATAAATTGAAATAAGGTACCTGAATTGATTTTGCCTTATTTTCAAATGACTATTAAATATGTTTTACATCCCAGGGAAGCAGGTTTCACAAAACATCACGTCGAGTAAGTTATATTCAGTAAGATAGGGAAGAGTACAGCATGTTTCTGATTTCGTTCCTCATCCCGTTTTCTGTTAATGCGTAATTTATCTTCGTATTTTTTTCTCCATTCAGGGCGTATTTTTCTTCCCCTTCTCTTCATAAAATCTCAATTAGTCATAAATAATTCACCAAGATTCCTGAATCTAACGATGATTGTCGTGTATGAATATACGATTTATACTGATTATATTAAATATAATTTATTTATTTATTTATAATTATCTAAAAACCCTGTTTTTCGTATGGGTGCTACAGATGTTTCCGGCAAGAAATTTTCCTTTAGTAGTATCAACTATAAGAAATTATTGTGTAATATTTTCTATAACAACTTTGATAATATCTCTTTCATAACTAGATTAATAATCTACTCTTATACAATTCAACGGCCCTAAATAGCGTGCTTGCTCGCCCGCTTCGTGAGACATCGGGTATACTCGGCGATGTTCGTCTCTCGCAGTCTAAACTTTCATGGCGACTACAAAATTAGGAAGGAAAACCGTTTCTTTATTATATCAGGCCTAAGTGAAATGAACACAATGAACAAATATTCTAATTTTATTTTTACTTACAATTTTCATAGCTCTGAACCACAAACATTTTTAATAATCTACCAGTGTAATTTTCTTAAAAATCCTGGAGTCAATGAATAATGGCGGGCGAAGCCGGGGGAACAGCTGTAAAATATTGATGGTTTTATCTCTTGAAATATCGCTGATAATAATAATCCAAACAAACCATTCCTTCCCTTGAAACATTATATAATTTCTGAAAATTACACTGAATTGATAAAATAAAATTCACATCATATTCATGTCAATAAACAGCTGAAAAACAATACGTATTATGTGTTCACAGGTTCTTTGGAACTGCATAATCGATTCTGATATAGTTTTCCCAGGGGGCGCTTTCATGTCGTGGAATGTACTCTAAAGCAGGAATTTTAGCTGTTTCATTAATTATTAATGGCTTAGGTTATGAATGATTCGCGTGCAAGTGTTAATAAATATAATGCTTTAATAATTATTATACTCTTAATTTTTAATTTTTAAAAGAATTATCGTGGCGAAGGCACGGGCACCTCCTAGTATTTGTACATTATTGAGGTATTCGTCTACGTACATTTAAAATGTTTTGTTCTGATATCGGATTTTTTACAGTCATCAACATCCAGTGAAGAAGCTATAGACAAAGTAATATATGTAATTAACGCTATTAAAACATTGTATTGGAAGGCGATTCAAAGAATTCATTAATACCATAAAAAGGATTCTTAATTATCCATATTTTCAAAATTCTTTCAGAAGTTTTCTCTCATTAATTAAGGAAATTTATTCAACATGGAAATTGCAATAGAATCTTGCCACCATTTGTTTTTAGTCAGCCTAACCGCTGGGGGAGGGTTTGAATGTTCACTGGTTACCTAATATTCACCATTTTATCTCTTTTGTTTTGTTTTGTTTTGGTATATACTAAATATTTCTCTCATTGCAGATATTGTCGAAGCCATCATGGAGTACCCAACATTGACGTCGAGTTTTACTTTTGCGGTGTTTATCGGTGTATAATAGTGATGTGTGTACAAACTTTACTCTATCAAGAAACAAGAAGACTTGAAGATAGTGTTTGTGTTTTTATTTAGTGTTTGTGACATCAAGAAAAAAAAAACTTTTCTAAATCAAGAACAAGCTGAGGAAGACAACACTAAGATTCAGATCTCACTTCATAATTTTGTGCTTTGGCAAGGAAATTTGAAGTGTAATCTGTTTATGCTCCATTTCTAACACTGCTGGACACCTCAAGGTATTAACGAAAGTAGTACTTAGAAATGAGCATAGCTAGGGGCCTCTTTTTAGAGGTGAAGAGCGGTCTTGGTGCAGACCGAGGCCACTGACCACCAGAAGACCAGCAATTCTCTCATCGAAAACAGGTAAGGAATATTTTATACTAAGCATCATTTGAATAGCATGGTCCAACGAAAACTATTTTAATCCTACATACAATAGCCTCAGAGTGATAAGCCTTGCAGAGTGCCAGGGGGACTATTCCTGAATTCTTTGTCAACTCCAATGAAGAATTTAAAATTTCATCACACATTGTTAAAAAATTGCCTCTTGGCATTCAAATGATCACTAAATATTCTGCAAAGCCATTCATACCTACCACTTAACTAAACAAAGTGGGTAGGCTGCTGCGGTATGTGTACGTTTTGTGAATGATTTTTTGTCACAATCACAATACATTATCTAGGTTACTATGTATATGCGAAAAAGTGAAAATTAATTGAATAGGGCTTTGTAGATCTAAGAATTTAAGTATTGTAACCTTAAAGTAAACACATTCATTTTACTTTATAAGTTACATTCATTTTACATCTTTGTAAGTTCATAAACTTTATTTGAATAAATTAAACGTATTTAAAGAACGCCAAAAAGTGAGTTAAATTATAATGAACATACAACGCTAAAATGAACCAAAATCCCAGTAAATTCTTCGACAAAATATTTTCATAGCACGCAAGCCATTGTTGACCTATTCCGATACTCTTTATCGATAGTCAAATGAGTAAAATTATTGTAATAGAGAATAACATTCTCCAGATGATTTGAAAATAAAATAAGTCATAAATGGAAATTATCAGACCAGACCAAATATGCTAACTGAGATCAGAGCATTGCGGGCGATTCCATACCTGCATACGAAATTATTTTTGCATGTGTATTTATATAAGGTGTAGGCATGAAGCAAAATCAACACTGGGCTCTAAGTTGGAAATCAATGAGGAAAATTTCAGTAAAAAAGCTGATTTCGAGAAATTACATTCCCAACTTGTGAATAAAAACATTCAACGTTTTATATAAAGCACTACTCTATTCATCTTAATCTCTGTTTTTATACAATTTTAGTGGAGACCCTTCAGAAAATATATAGCTAAATGGTGGATTCCAAAACGGTATATCCTCCCTCAGTAAAACGTAATATTAGCATACTACAATAAGGTGTAAATGCATATACAATGATGGATGCTTCGGATCTGAGTTCTGTATCTTGAATTACTTTTATAAATGATTAATTGATTTCTTGTGAACTATTTCTGACCAGCATGTACTTAAAGATAAAAAGTTTGATATTTGATTAACCAATGTAATATGTAAAACCGAAAAATTTCTCAATGGAACAAAAACCCTGGGCAAGAAAAATTTGGAGGAATCACTCAGAGGACCTAAGAACTCATCATTTTGCACTTCATTTTTTTAATTTCCGAGGAAGACCCTAGACCCCCCGTACCCCCACACCCCCGAAAACTTCCCTTTATGCCTCCCCTTCAATAAGCTCTGGATCCGCCCCTGATTCACTGATAATGGAAAGTGTTGTTAGAACACCTACTTGATTATTATAAAATGTTTTAGGCTACGCTTTGGTACGGGCTTACTATAGTAAGCTGTTCCAGAAATCTTAAAGAAATGAAAGCTTAGTATGGTAAACCATTATCAAGGATAAATGCCTGGAAAACACGTAAGTTAACTTTAATTTAACGAGGAAACTCTTAAAATGTGCTCTGCATAGCTCGTAGCATTTTGCTTTGTCTTTTACAGTCCTTGTTTCCCTTAATTAAAGTTCACATCTGTTGACCGTTTTCTTTCCTTTCTCCAGTCTTTTATTTTATTTAAATGACCTGAAGTAAATAACAAGAATGAGTAATGCGTACAAAACACGTTGGAATTTAATATTCTTCTTTTGTGTATGCGTACTGAAACACTGCACGCTACCTGATTTTCAGCTTAATTACACCGGGAGATGTTTAATTAAAATTCTTGTTAATTACGCTACGTCTAACCTAATTAGAAAAATTAGCATTATATTCATAATCAAATAAGATTTATAAGTCAAAATTAAACATGGAATATAAAAGTAAATTCTGTTATAAAGTATTTTTGTAATGATCTACAATTTACATACTTATACGAAAAATAAACAAATATTCCCAATCTATATTCCCATGACTCCATTTTCAGGACGATCGTTAAGCCAGAAATCTGTTACAGAAATCTGTTGCTTACATTTTATTATTTTAGCTAATATTTTTGTAAACGGAAGGAGCTATTACTAATATTTAAAATATTACCAGCAGAAATAAACACTAATTCAAATATCCGAAACACGTTGTAGTTTTAAATTCATTTTAAAGGATATTTTCTTACAAATATTCTAAGATGAATTTAAAATGTCGACTGCAGTATAATGAATGAACAGTTATGAAATAAGACATGTCATGTTACAGCCTACAGCTAATCCTATAAAACAAGATTTTCAACTGTAATACCGGTCCTGCGTACTTTCCATTCTAAGTAGAATGTATCCTTTGTCAGTGACAGATTTGGGTGTCAAATGGTCAACCCTGTCCCACTCGAACACATTACCTTTATAATCTCAGCTGACAACTCCAATTGCCAGGACATGATATCTAAATCTATTGAATCATTGTCACCTCATGTACTCTAGCACTCAGTAATTAATCTATCAAAGCCATGTACTACCCAGACACGAGTGCTATAATACGCGTTCCATGAGATCTTAACTCAAATTCCCCAGTCTTCCTCTTGTAGCATTCCAACTAGGGCGTACCATATTATACTGAACATGTCACTCTCGACTGTGCCTCCATTTCTCAGTGAAATACACAAAATGCTTCTGTTCTCTTGATCAGATTCGATGATAAGTGAAAATGGAATACTTTCATGCAGGAATCATCCGCCAGAAAATTCCAAACCTGAGTTATCTGACCTACTAAAAAACTTAATTTGTAGGCCTAACTTATGTGGATGACCTATTAGAGAAGTAAAAAAAAAATTAAACGCTATAGTTTTGAATGTTATAGCTTTAAATGTTCATATTTAAGTTATCTAACACTATGAATACAATATATATTGTATATTTATAAGTATATTGTCGTAAGCAATATCATGAGAGGTCTGGATTTTACAGAATTTATTATAGGGAATCCGCACCTCGAGTTATATTTATAATGAATACTGAGAAAATACTCACATAATTAAACAATGTACGCCTAATGAATAACTAAAACAAAAATTAATAAAACCTATCGCTATTTTTCTCACTGTAAGCCCATGGTCAGATAATAGATACATTATAATATATCGATCGTCGCGCCATCGACGATAGTCTCGCTGCAACAATGCTTTACATAAGCTATTTAGTTTTGTTAGATTAAAACTCCATGCTAATAGGTTACTAATTATATCGTGTTATTAATATCGTAATCGCCATTAGCGTATCCGGGATTTATAATGCTTTAACACACATATGCAACTTATAGGCCTATAGGCTACACCCAACTGCTGTGTTCAATTTTTTTTTATCGAAGAAGCTACAGGCATGAAGAGGTGTCAGCGTTAAGTCTTTGTGAGTTTAGTTTAAAAAAATTCATGCAGGGTGGGCTAAAATTTAAATGATAAAAATAAAACGAAAAAATTATGGTAATAGACACTTTGTGACTGATTGAAATTCCACACATTTCTATACTGGATTGGTCACTGATTCATGAGCTAAGTAGTCATAAGTAATGCTACAAATGCTTTTCAACTGATCTATAAGCATGCGAGTCACATCCAGATAATTTTAAAATCACAAGTTGTATTTATTATGATTACAGTATTTCCTTAATAAAGCTCTCTACATTATAATGATCATTAATTTTAACTTTCTTATTAAGGGTATGATTATTTCTGTTAGGCCTTATACCGTTTTATTATTATTATTATTATTATTATTATTATTATTATTATTATTGTAATTACTGTTACTTCTTCCACCATTAATGAAGGATATAATCAGTAATTTGGAACCAGATTTTTGTTGGAAAGTAAGCGCAGGCTATTGAAGCTTGCAAACAAACTAATATGTTTCGTAAAAAATACAGTAATGCAGGTACTAGGGATGGGTCCTCGATACTTTCGATACCTCGATACTCTCGATACTTGCATGGTATCGGCATCGAGCGATACTTCAGAAAACTCGCTCTGTACTTTTGCGATACTTTGATAATTCTGCAATTTAAGGAAATGCGGTATCTCTTTACGCTTTTAGTAGTCTGCTAAATATAGTAAATACTTCTATTTCTTCTATTTCTTCTTGAAATTTGTCTAGTTATAAATAAAGACTTTCCTACTTTTAAAATTCAAACAGAAGAGATTCTTAATTGTTTCGTTTCCTGTCAAACGTTTCAATAACAACCAACAAGGAAGTTGACTGTCCAAACCCCATAGTAATTTTTGAACAAAAACTGTTTCAAAAACTAATTTTAGTTTTAATGTAGATTTTAAAAATAATTATAGGCTACTGATGATATTAAATTTTGTCTCAATAAATATGCACACTTAATTAATTTAGTTTGTA
This sequence comes from Ectobius pallidus, assembly GCA_964059195.1. NCBI lineage: Eukaryota > Metazoa > Arthropoda > Insecta > Blattodea > Ectobiidae > Ectobius > Ectobius pallidus. Next base: position 59,159,875 of record CAXKWD010000003.1, read on the forward strand.
TTACACAGTTCTCTCAACCTTTAATTTTTAATGTAGGTCTACCTATTTATTGAAACTGAAAATGTTGACGGTATCGAGTATCGAAGTATCGAGCATCCAGGGAAAAAATCATGTATCGGTATCGAGCATCGAGGAAAAAATCATGTATTGGTATCGAGTATCGAGAAAATCTGGTATCGACCCATCCCTAGCAGATACTATATCTTTTAAGACATTTAGCGACAAAAAAACATGTGCTTAAATTGCTATTAACGATTGTAATTTGAATTAATGCAACTTGTTTTATAGAAATCCTTTCTCCTTAGTCATCAGTGACATCCCAGTTATTATGTTAGGTCAAGCTCCTCCTTGGTATGAACTCTTAGCTTGGAGTGTTCAGACTAATGCATTTACTTGAAGTAATCTGATCCCCGTTGTCATCTGGCAATGATAACAAGAAGTGAGTTAGGCAGAGTCAGGTACGTGGAAAACTGCCTCCTTCCACTTACTTCCACCTTGAAGGAACATAGTTCAGCATTCGCAAGATGGGTTGAACTGATGCTACATAATTTCATAGATCAGTAATAAACTTTCTACGAGACCTGTTTAACTTCCAGATGGAAGATTTCACACAAGAGATTCGTGTTACATGGTTTATAAACGAGATCTGCTAACAGAATGACAACAAGAATTCATTATCTTCTCCGTCAAGGTTAATACTTTACCCCTCCCAGTCAGTGGAGCTAATTCTTCTTCTTTGCAAGATAAACTTAAAATTAAGTGGATGGTAAAACTAGGTAGAGAGTTCTTAAAGCATCAATATTCTGTAACATAGGGATAGTACGCATTATAATAGAAGCTATACTTAACATATTTTCCAAGTTTGTTTCAAATCTATTTTTTTTTGTCAAGAGCCATTTTTGGGAAATCGAAATTTAAAAGAAGAGTTTTCTTAAAACAGGCCCGTAATATTTTAATAACGAAGATAAAATTCTAGGGGTGACAGGACAAAGCCATAATCGAAAATGTACTTAAATTTAATGCACTGTTTACCCGCAATAAATATAAACATCCACAGAAAGATACCAGGAAAAGAAAAGGTAAAAATGTGATATGTTTTAAGAAACATTCTTTTCGACTTTTAGGCATCACGAATCATTTTTTCTAGTGTTATCTCTCCCAGCCTCTAGTAGCCGTAGTTTTAGTTGTTTGATTAATAGAGTTGGGATAGCAGTAGTAGTAGAGTGTGTATTAGTAGAACTATTTATTTTGTTCTTCGTAGTTAGTATTATTGTGGAAAATGGAAATACTATAAAGTAGAAGAAAATGTAAATGCAAACGTTTATAAGCTGTAAAATATACTGTATTTGAAAAAAAAACACAAAACTTAAAAAAATTAAATTAAATCTTTGAAGATTACGTCCTAGTACAGAAGCTTAGACACCAGCATCTAGTCAAGCATATTTTATTTCTTTATCATTTACTAGCTGAAAAGGCCCGGCGTCGCCCGGGCTTTGTATTTTGTAATTTGAAATTAACTTATGGAGGACTTTCGATGTTGAAACTCTAGGTCCTGATATAATAATGTATGTAGAATTCGAAATGAGGAAGAACAACATATGGCACTCAGACTATTCCCTCAGAAAACGCTAGACATAGCTTTTTATGGCTCATAGAGGATGTCGAATGCTGCATTCCGTTGCTTCTACACATCATGCCTGGGAGGGGTTGAAATAAGAAGAAACATAAATTACATAAGATTGTATTGACTTGACGGAAAATTTTATTTCTCATTCTCATGTTACAACCGTTTCGGGGCTGAAATAAAATAGAAATGCAGTATCACTTTCATACTTTCCTCCCCTAAAACCCGGGACATAATATACTGCGAGTATAGGACTCAAAATGTTCCATCCCATGCTTAGGGCCTATGATAAATCTCAACTAATACAAAGCCTACAGCTATGGATAACTGACTATTTACCGACTTCTGATATAGCATACTCACACACTTAAGTTGTACCTGTAATACGACCTCTTATTCTACATCAAAATGTGAAGTGAGAAAATATTTCTTATGTCTAGGGTAGAGAAAGTTGTGTGACTGCATCACACTTTGCTTTATTTTCGTGTAATTCATTTTTCAGTAATTATTTTCGCCAATATATCGCATCGATTCAATCATAATTCGTTAAAGTCCAGTTGCCAAGGCCCAATGTTATCAAAGTAAACAATACACGGTTGTCATGTGAACTGAACAGCATTTCATTGTTTTTCAGTATAATATTCTCAGAAATTATAATATAATTTTCAAGGGAAGGACTGATTTATTACAATTTTAATGTTGACCGCGTTACTTCCCGGGCTTAACTGGGTATGTGTGCAAAATGTTGTACAAATTGGTGAAGAAATGTGGATTTGTATAAGGAACAAACATACATACCCACAAACACACATTCGACTTTATATATTAGATGTTATTTCAGTTTCCAATTTTGTCACGATCATCGCCCATACTTACTCTATACCAGTGTTCTACATACTTGCGAGAAAGTAAAAACTGACATCATACGGCATAAATTTTAATATATTGGTTTTAAACTGTTCTAACCTATTTTGAGTACCGGTTTTTAAAGAATATTCATCCTGTGTAGGCCTAAAATATTTTATATTCAAGCTACAGAAATGGTGAAGAAACAGGTGTTAGCCAAAGTAATAGTAAAGAATGATGATAATCCTTAACAAAACGACGATGATCTTGGAGCAATACGAGTGCCCATGAAACTATTTTACTAACTAACATTCTGGATAAACTGTCAAGAATTATCTATGACATGTGATCAATTTTGTAGACAATTAACTCTAAATTATCTCATCGACTTGCATTAATGCAACTCAAAAACATACATACTTATACTTGTAATGTTATAATTTAGAGTTAATAAGTCGCTTTGGCAAAGTGAAAGAGATACGTAATTCCCACTTTATTTTTGAACAAAAAGTTTGCTGTGTTGAGGATACAGAGTGAATAAAGCTCGTGACTCAGTTTACACGCTTTGATTAAATGCTGATATTGTTTTATTTCATGGCGATATAATCATAATCCCGTCAGCCTCATACAAGCAAGTTGTGTGTAGGAGGCTGGATTGTTTAAACCTGCCTGTTCTGTACTGTACTGTACCGTACTCCCCCCCCCCCCAGTCACTTGGATTTCAAACTATGCCGTATTTCACAGGGGTAGACAAAGTATTCCATGCAACTACTGGTCCCATGCATATACAAATCGCGATTTACTTCCTATTTGCAAACATTTCATCCCATGCAGGATAATCATAATCATAATCTTTATTTGCCATTAAGCAGACTAATTAGCAATAGACAGCGTCAGTAACAATCAATCTACAACCAAAATTAAAATTCAATAACGTCTTCACAAGATTCAAATTCTTCTATACTGTAAAATGCATGCACAGTAACCCATTCTTGCAGAACTGTTTTTAATCTACGGGTACTTATTTCTGAATCTGGTAGAAGCTTATCAAAAAGTTTCATGCCTACGTATTTAAAACTATCATTAGTAAAATCTTCGTCCAAAAGGCTTTTCTAGTCTTGTGTTATATACATGTACATCAGATCTTAGGTTAAAATCGAAAATATTTTCTTTAACATATAAAAGAGACTGTAGTATATGTATATTAGGTAGAGGAATTATCTATAATTTCTTAAAATTTTCTCTCCAAGGATAGAATAGACACATTGCTGGCCTTTGTTTATCAAAGTGTGCGATATAGCTAAGAAATGAGTAATGCAAAGAATGAATTCAGGAGGCCTATCATTTTATCCCAAGTGGTGGTATTTAAATTAGTAGGTAGGGTATAGGCAAACTACAGTTTTCTCTTAATAATTCCTTGGCGCAATATCCTGTGAGGGACTTGGCCTAACCTCCGACCGTTGAATCACCTACAATAGGCTGATGGCAGCATTGGGAGGCACTGTCTGCATGTCGACTCCAGTGGCAATTAGTAATGGCTTAATGAACGAGACCCGCTACTCCTTTATCAGCAGCACCTCAGTTGGCGTCACGAGGCTGAGTGCACCCCGCACAGAAGATTCTAAGGGAGTATCGGGGATCTAATCCAAATCAGCGGATCCATTAGGCTGCAACGCTAACCACTAGACCACGCAGGCCTTCCAGTTTAATCTTGCAGGTTATTAATCGCTAAATAATGCGAAATATAACTGTATAAGCCTATAAAATTTAATCCATGTGTGTTTATATATTTATATAACAAAACATACGGCATGATACCTAAGTAAATGTCCGTGCTTAAGGAGAAAATACTTCTTATAACTTATTCATTTCTTTACTGATTGTAGAAATAAAATTAAAAAATCAAATTCCCTCCATAATTCTCTTTAATGTTTTTACATTTTACTATATATTCGGCTTGAATACCTATCAGTCATGTATTGGCTATTATTACAAGATTTTATCTGCTTTCCATTATGTCTCCAGTGTCCTTCTGAAAATACCCTCGTGGTTCTCAGTTTCTCTTAATCTGTGCAATTTTCTTTTCGATAACATATCTGCTTCTTATAATATTCGTTAGTATTTCCGCATTTTATCATAATTTCTGAACTGCCTTCACCCATAGGGCTTACGTCTTTCTTTTAATGCCTTTTTTAATCTATTACCTTTTTTACATGCCTGGTCCCGTTATTTTTGCATGTCCGTAGGAGCTAATCGTAATTTCTTCATTGCTTCTGAGTTTTTGTCATATTTTTGATATAACTGACGATTTGATCAAAGAATTGTGAAAATGCTTCTTTTTTGGGGGATGAGCCCCAAGGATCTATTGTCTAGTTACTTTTTTTGCAGTCAATCTTATTAATCAGAGCTCATTTGTTCTGCTGTTATGCTCGGCATGTATAAATATCAGCCTGGGTATGCAGTCAAACGACACTGGCTTTCTGTGCCAAGGGTCGTGAGTTCGATCCGTATTTATGGTCAATGATGCACAGATGTGACAGTCTCATGTCTTAAGATTTTCAAGCATGCAAGGGAAACCTCTGCGAAAAATAATTCCTGTACACCATCGATGGACACGAGCCTAAAAATAGCGGTATACTTCCAATGTTATAAATAACCATAACAGGCGCATTTACAAACATTTTGTATTCACTGGCACCCGCGAAACTATGAAAGCACGTTCAATTAGAACCTATTGCAGGCTTCGTCAGCGGAAAACAATGTACTTCCCTTGCACGTTATTTCACTCGCTCACGATACGAAACACCGGGCTCTAATGCCCGTATAATGTATCGGCGAGAATAAAATGATAATTCTAGTATTTCCTTTCATTAAATATTTTAAATTATAATACAGAGAATATAAAGCAAAATTAGATAGTTTAAACGCAAAACACATATGAAAACACATATTAGGATATCTGTTTCATAGGCTAGTGCGTTAAATTGAGCTAATATTAATTTGAGTTTTACAGGTGTATGACAATTTACTGACCTAGATAAATAAATGTTTTTATATGGACAATTAAAAGCGGTTATGTCGGCTTTGCACAGTATTAACCATTGGAAAATACCATCAAAATTATTGTTATCAAAACACACTATCTGGCAAGCAAAGTATATCCTGATGGTTTCGTAACTACATAATAATTATGTTATTTTACTGATCTAGTATGATTTAAGCCTAAATATATACATAGCAATGCAATACTGCTTAATTAAATATTTCATTCCTATTGGCCGATTTTAACAGTCTCAAGACTTTAGAAATCTTCCCACAACTTCAGAGTGAAATATTTTGCTCATAGTTTATTTCCATATGAATGGACAACCCTGTTGTGTTACTACATTACTCAACTTCCACTCTTTTCTATGGAAGATTAAACAGGACAATGACATTCAATAGAAACTAATCCTTTCGTAAACCACTGAAGGCTTAGTTTCAGGATTATTCATTTCACAATCGCCGGTCTGTGCCACAAAATTTCATAGCAAGGGATAATAGTACTGTTAAGTGCTTTTTGGACCGTAGGCAGAAGGATCTAAACGCACAACAAAGTTGTTGTAAACACACACAGTTGTATTCATTCATGCTCCATGAATTATGTAAAGGCACAACACTGAAATACGAGTAAACGTACAACCCCCTCTTTCCATCACGAAAAATACTGAACTTATGCTATAAAATATTACTTTTGGCGTCGGGTAGTGTAAAATAATCCACTCTAAAATTCAAAATAATCCACTCTACGTAACTGAAGGAGAACTCGAATAAGGCAGAATTCCTGTTTAAATGTTGAGATAGGAAATCTTAGTCATTATTTCTTTGAATGGCACCATCTAAACTAATGGTTTCCAACCAGTAGTCCACGGACCACAGGTGGTCCATGAGAGCCTCAGGAGTGGTCCGTGTGAGAGTAGCAAATATGAAAAAGCTGCCATTAAATGGGAATGTTGAAAGCGATGTACGTTGAACGAGATGGGGTGAATATATCCGTGCCGATGACTATCAGCTGTTTAGTTAAAACATCTTTATATTAATTTATTACTAGGGCGTAGTAGAATTTGATAAAACGTAATTTTAAATACCTATGTTTAAATGTGCCATATGAATTCTCACCAACATGTTTTGAGTGAGCAGGGATTATCGACTTTATTCTTGATTAAAAATAAACAAAATATCGGCTAGCTACAAGCAGTGATTTGATATTAGCTGTAAGCAAGAGAATAACCGTTAGAATTCCTAAGCTTCTCAAAACAAATTCGTGCACAAAAGTCACACAGAGAAAAACACTGAGGTTAGTTTTTTCAACGTCCTTTTCAACATAAATTTGTAATTTATACTTTTCATATTACGTAGTTATTACTTAGGGGCTATACTTTATAAAAAGTTACTTTCATTTCTCAAGTAATGTGTAGTTAAGTTGTACTGTACATTAATTAATAGTTAAAATAAATGTGTTCTAAAACTGTTTTACTTAATCACATTTTAATTAGATTGATAAAGGAGTCTGTTTTCACTCTATGAACAAAGCTAAGACAAACAAACACTAGTACAGTAGTATTATTTCTGTCTGACCCCGACGAAACGCGAGTGAGGAGAAGAGAATCCAGCGGTGTGGGTTAATTCAGAGACCTTCCCATCCCGCCGATCATGACAGTAGTAGCTTATATATCTTTAGTCAGCGTTTGTGTTTACAAACAAATCCCTATCCAAGTACAGCTCTGGCAGGTATTTTTACCTCATTCATTAAATGTTATAACACTAACATTAAATGTTTTAACTCTAACATACAGTATGGAACTTTAATATATTTACTCTACATACCAAGTGTGGTGTTACCGCTGTGCTCAATTACAGGACTGGATATTATTCCATAGGAGTGACACCAGAGACTGAGAGTCTTTCCCCTTTACCATTACTATCAGCATCATCATCACCATCACCACCAACATTATTAGCATCCGAATCACTCTCACTAGAAGCATCACTATCACCACCCAAATGAATGACCAATTCTTGAGCCGCATCCAGGAGTCCCTCCCTTTCCAGATATTCCTGTTCAATATTCTTCACGTGCTGGCATCTCCGTTTCCACTCCTCTGCAGATATTGAGGAAAACTTCTCATCCGTAATCTTCATGACATCTTCCATTTTAAATGTCACATTGTTTTCGGCTACCCAATTTTTTACAGTAGCCCATATGAGTTCTATCGGATTGAGCTCAGGGTGATAAGGGGGGAGCCTTAAAACATCGTGGCCATGTTGCTGGAGAAGATGATCGATTTTGTAGCTTCGGTGTTGTGGCTTAAGTGTCAGTATTAGTTCATAAATTTCAGCTTTTGTCTTACTATGAACGTTTTGTTTCTCAAAATTATCGTTTTCAAGGTGGGACTGCAACCAAGATATCATCACGTCTTTTCGGGAATTCGATGTGGGAGGCTTATTCAGCTGCACGTTATGGTAAGGGGCATTATCAATAACCAAGACTGAGTGAGGAGAAAGATTTGGAATTAGTCTTTCCTTTAGCCACTGCTCGTAGTTATTGAAATCCATGTCCCCATGATAGTCCCCTGTTTTTCTGTGTGAAATGAATCTCAAATAAGCATTGGGCACAAAGCCATGCTCTCCTCCAGCGTGAATTATAATAAGCCGTTGTCCTTTCGAAACTGGCGAGAAGAGTCCACTCAGCGATTCGTCACTCCAGGCACATGGTGTAGTATGTGTTGTGTGAAGGTAGGTTTCATCCATGTACACTATTGAACGCCCTTCAGTCCTATACTGATGAATAGACCTTAAATAGGCACATCTGAGGGACTTTATTCTCTGTTGTTCCACAAGAATTTTTCTATTATTTCTTGTTTTCCTCCACCGAAAACCAATATGTAAAATAATTTTCCTGAGTGTAGAGATGCTACCCTGAAAGTCAATTTTTTCTTTTAGTCTTGAGTGTATTTTTTTTAAAGTCGGTCTCTGCTTTTCTTCAATATCGAAATTATTAATTGTTCGTCGGACTACTTCTTCGTTAAAATTGTCAGGAGATGATTTCTTCGAGGTACGTATTCTTTCTTTATCAGGGGTAGAAAAAGAATTAGAAGCTCCTTCTTCAATACTTTTGGCCTCTTTCACGATTCGCTTCACAGTACTAATGGATACACCTGTAGCTGTTGAAACCCTTTTATATACAGATGCACGCTGACCCCTCACATCCCGAAAATATTTATATACATTATATACTACTTCTCTTGTCTGCGAATGAATAACTTTACTCCCTCCCAGTTTACTATGAATCGGAGGCATGTTGCAAAAGTCTTGCGCACAACTGCACTCACCTGAAGCACTGTCTGTTAGGCACCGCAACAAGAGATGTTCCTTCTTCCGAGACCTGTGTACTAATAAACAACCACCCCTTAACATGACAATTTTTCTATAGTGGACTCGTCTGTCTACGGCGCATCTTTCTGAGCAGTGTCAGACAGAAATAATACTACTGTACGACTGTCTCACTCTTAGGTCATACGAATAATGTGCTAGAGAGAGACAATAAAGCTGGTTTTTGTTTGCTTTAGCTTTGTTCTTACAGTGAACACAGTTTAATAGAAGGTATGGAATTGTAATTTTGTGATCATTGCAATTGGGTTTCCTACCTGTAACGTTAATTATTATTATTATTATTATTATTATTATTATTATTAAATAGGAATAAAAGTAAATAAATGGCAGGGGTGGGGATGGTCCGTATATGATTCAATTTCAGGCTGAATAGTCCGCAAACTTCTACGGGTTGGAAACGACTGACATAAATGGTTACATTATGGCAGACGATTCTGGAAAAGGTAGTGCAATGACACTAGTTAAATGTCTTGGCAAGTAACCGCTAAAATACTTCGAACTTCGAAGAAAACTGAGAGCAGTGGAATCCGGTGATCGTGTTTTCAAATCTTAGAGTGATAGAGCACCTAATGTTTTGAAGCGCCTCTGTCTGTTGTTTTCTCATACAAAAACAACACTCCTGGTAGCGCTGAAAATTTCATGAACATATGTTTCATACCTGGAAATAAAGAACATAGGAAAATAGCCCTACCGAAATTTTTCAAGATAATGGCCGTTTTAAAGGCTTGCAGTAACAACCGGTATCGTCCTGGTCGGTATTTTGTATTACTGTGGCCAACCGTTGCCAAATCAATTGTTCTTTGTTTTTACATAATGAAAAAAATGCCAAAGAGGAGGCACAGTAAACTTTATACGGATCTAGAAATGCTAAAAATATATCATCTGTGCGAGAAAATGAATCTGATTGAGCTCGGCTATATAGTTTAGAACTAGATGCTGCGAGACGTTGTCCATCGATGGAGTGAGACACCGGAAGAACAATCTGTATATACACACCCCTGACAAAAAAAACTGTAAACAGTGTATACAACTCCGTCTTTAGATTATTTTGTTTTCAAACTATTCTACAAAGAAAATCTTAAGAATATTTAAAAGTGAAAAACCAAGTATGGCCACTCCTCGCGGTGTTTTCTGGTAACGCTAAGACCTGTGATAAATACTTTCTACTCGTAAGGAAGGTCGAGTAAGCAGCTAGTTACATATAAAAGCCTAGAAGTAATATGAATAAGAAAGGTTGCCACAGAAATGGTGAAATACATAACTAAACGGCAACTACATTGGGAACAAGTGGACGTTTTCAATGAAAACCATTACTGATATAAATTACAAGGCTCTTCGTCAGCAATTGCGCGTTTGAATAAGAGGTTGTTTCTATTTTGTCCTCGACGTTCTCATTCGTTCTCTCTTTCCAACTCCACATGCTAATGACTATGAAGAATGAACACTCAAGGAGCTTACTGCTTAACACAACATTCTGTTCATAATTACTAACATTTTCATGAAACCTGGATTCTGCATTTATGTTACTTCCCTCTTATAAATCCTCGTTAAGCTACTTTTATTATCCAGCATTCCTTCTTCTACTACCTTTCCCTTTTTCATCCCTACAGTCGAAGAAGCATTTCACCTTGCCCTCTTGTTGAATTTATTTAGCCTGGGAAAATTTTCCTGGAATTATTTATTATTTTGTGCAAGACTTAATCCTTCTTATACTGGCAAAAATATGCATAAGAAAGAGCATTAATATGTAAAAGTTGCTTGCTCCTTGTAACAAAATGAAGATAGATTTCAAGTGCTATTCTTATGCACTTCTAAATTCTATAAAGTGAAAGGGTACGGTACTATAAAACATATGAAGACCACAAAGGAAAATCGGGGGCATTTCAAGATCTACTAATCTTTCCAGGAGAGCTGATTTAATTTAAGTTCAAAATTATTTTCTTGAAGAACTGTATGAAAAAAATAAAAATACCACCGTGCAATTTGGAACGCGGTTCATCTAGTTCAATATAAGATAAATACTATTATTTTATTAATTTCTTAATTATAAATGACTGAATTAACTTCAAGAGAAGGGGGAATGTCACAATCGGGAAGTCATATTGTAAATGTGATGTGATGCTGAATTAAACATTTTTCTATCTATTCGTAATACAATTAGGTTGTAACTATGTTAACACTTAATACATTAATACTGTGATCAACATTAAGGTGAACTGTAATTAATAACATTTTCGTTTTGCTCCAAGGTATTTTTCCTAATATTCGTTGACATTAATTATCAAGAGTATGGGAATCAACAATTCATTGCCTCTTGAACTAATCCTGTTTTTCATTCTATTCTTGCTAGACAACACACACGAATCAATTTCAGATAATATGAATTAATGGAAGTAAGATACAATAATAAAGAGCTGTCATCATGATCAACACTGTAATATAATTATGGTTTTCATTCAACCTATGTAGCCAATAGGGCAACACGTAAATTTAACATCAATTGCACCTTCTTTCGCAGTTTGATATGACCTTCCCACCTTTTCTACCTGTAGATTAGAATTTAAATCAGTACACTGCAGTGACCATGTTTGATAGTGTGAGACCTTTTACCTATGCACTTTCATTGTTTACCATTATCTCAATTTTAACTAGAAAAATGACATTCCCCCTTTTCTTCTTATAGTCTTCATAATTATGTTATTGTCACCACTTCACCCAGTGCTTGCCTAGTTGTGCCTAAAACTTTCCCACGCTCAGATTTCATTTCTCTGCTAGTCGGTACTGATTTTCTCAGTCTCATACTACCAAGGAACTCAGAGAAAGTAGCGGGTTAGAGGCACCACATACCAGAGCCGTCCATAAAGTAAGTTTCCGTAGGGCCGTTTACAGAAACAAAACACAATTTTATGAAAAAGTTTATTGAAACGGATATAGCAAGTGTTCAGCTATTTTTCAAAATATTCGCTACCGGAATTGAAACTTTTTCATTCCATGGGACCAACTTTTGAAGACCTGCGTCGTAGAACTCCCCCACCTAGGATTCGAACCATTGTGTGGCAACCATGTCCGCCTCTTTGTCATTTTGTAATTCTATGTCATTTCCTGAGGTGTAGGAAAAGATGGAAATCACTGGTAGCGAGATCCGGGCTGTAAGGCGGATTTTTAAACACCTCCCAGCAAATCTCCTGCGGAGGTTCGAATGGGAGGTGTTTAAACATTCACCCTATAGCCCGGAACTCAATCCCAGTGATCTCCATCTTTTCCTACACCTCAAGAAATGACAAAGAATTACAAAGAGGCGGAGATGGTTGTCACACAGTGGTTCAAATCCCAGGCGGCAAAGTTCTACGACACAGGTATTCAAAAGTTGGTCTCACGGTATGAAAAAAGACTCAATTCCGGTAGGAAATATTTTGAAAATAGCTGAACACTTCCTGTATCTGTTGCAATAAACCTTTCCATGAAATTATGTTTTGTTTCTGTAAACGGCTCCAGAGCAACTTACTTTATGGATGCGCCTCGTAAAATATTCATGCTGATACTGTGAGAGATATATCGAGCTAATATAAGTAGTTAGACAGTGGCATACATTACTGCAATCATCATTCTAGTTTTATCTGACCAACAGTACTGTGGTCAGTATTGACAGACGAATCAAATGACCCAGCTGTAGTGTGAAAGTGAATGACATTTTCTGCTTAAGATAATAAATCGGCTAAAATTTAAACCAGATGGTTTGGCATTCCAACTTTCAATCCAGCATATGCTGCGATAACAAGTAAAATTGATGTTGCTTGAGCAATGTGGTGATAACAATACTGGGTAAGGTAAAAGTGTGTTGAAAGCTAAACGAGTTTACGTTTCTTCTTACTTAACTTCAATCTTCTGTATTCAGTTTAAAATATACGTGTGGAAGTTGCATGAAATAACAATGGTGGCTCAAATTTTTGCGGGCTGCAAAAGGACGTAAGACTAGTAGTTTCATAGCCAAACGAGAACTATAGATTTCTTATTTCTATGCGAAAACCCTACATTACTGATTCCCGTGTAGGAATAACGTACCTAGAAGTTTATGTTATCTAAGGAACCACAAATAAATATCATAGGCTAATGTCGAAACTTGTAATTTTCTAACCCAGCAGGCCTAACACCTAAGTCCTTTGCTAAGGCACATGGCGATAGGCTAGCTCCTATGCCCTTGCTACGACAAAATAAATGTAATTAAATGATTGCATGGGTCGTCAAGATCGTATCTATAAATAGCTTCCATCATACAATGCTGTAACAAATGATTGCTTTAGTTTACTTTTAATGTTACGTGATAGTTGTGAAAGTTATGACTTTCAGTCAGGTTTCTTGTCAATAGCAGTATCCGTAGTCCAGTATCTGAATTTAAGGTCTTAAATTATCTCGTCATAATGATCTTTGCCAGATACTATCACGTAACATTAATGTATCAATTGTTTCCAAAAGGACCTCTAGTTACCCTCTCACCATGAATTACATATCTACGCAGTCCTGAGTATAATTACCCCCTAATCTTGAACCACTGCTACTAATTATATCACCTGCGGAGAGCAATCTCCGACTGCAGGTGAGTAAATCTGGAGATCGGACTATAGTCTGGTTAATACTGAAAATGGATCAGAAGGACCTGATTGCTGATTTGTGCAATATTACACTGGCTAGTGAAGTTATGCTCATCAGTTTTAAAATCAGTCTGATTTATTCATATGCACCATAAACAGTACTGAAAGCCTGTCTATAGCACATGCTCCAATATCAACCAAGTGCTTGTTTGTCAGAATATTTGGATATAATAAGTCCCTGGTTTAGTACTGCAATTATAGTTGTGATGAGATAGGAAAAAGGATTTTTGAAGTAAAACTTCTTTTCTCGCGGTAGGGGGTAAATCGGAAACTTGTGTCACGCTAAAACCGTCACTGTCACACTGAAACCGTCACGAAATAAATGTCACACTGAAACCGTCACGAAATATTGGGTGGAGTGAATAAAAATTGAGTAGTTACTACTAGTAATAAGTACTAGTAGTAGTAATTACTTTCAGTAGTTACTTACAAGTACCAGCTTTTACTTAATTTTGAGTGAATAACCTTATACTAGTACTTATAAGTTAATACTGGATGAACAGTAGTAGTTACTACCTGCTTAGCTATGCAAACTACATGTAGTGGACCATGATTAATTAAAGTAGGTCATGATATCTACATAATAAGAGGAGGTGTTTGTCTTTCTGTCTGTCTGTTTGTCTGAGTGCGATACCCAGCCAAATTTAGGGCATGCAGAGGTCTTAAATTTTTAACATAGATGGACTAAAGGATGTCTGAATTCACCTTATAACTGGATTTTCAATTTTTTGCTTTTGTTCGCAAATTATGAGCTTCCCCCCCAAAAAAAAACTGTCAGAAAACATAATTTTTTCCACTATTGCAGCATCAGATTTTAGTAATAGACTACTTTTCAATTGTAGTTGCCATTGCAACTGGGGAAGAAGAGCATTGCAAAAATAATTTTTTCAACATAACGCATGGAGATGTTGATTGCTTTGATTATGTTAGTCCACTCTACTTGATTTATTTGCTTATAACATTGCAGCATGAAGAGATCTGAAATTTTTAACAAAGGTGGACGGAAGAGAGATTCTGTAGGTCTGAATGGGAAACATTGCTCGGCTTGGATGAAATTCACTGTGCAGGGGAGGGTGTTAAGCCTGGAACTCGAATCTGAGATCATTCCTTTCCCTACGGTCTACTCTAATCGTAGAATGCACCCCAAAGCTGGATGTTTTTAAAATTATTAGGCTAATCTTTTAAATTTTTTATGAATGATTTGCATTCTACATAATAATCATTTCACTTTCAATCTGTAGGCCCACATGGCAGCACATGATTCATTTAGTAGTTTTAATTATTTATTTACTATGTGTGACAATACAATTACAATAAAAGTAGATAATTAATACAACTTATTTAAGAACGGTTAAGTTTTAATAAATGAAGTTTTAATTATTTCCTATTGAGTGTAGGCCTATTATTAAAAAATCTAGCGATTATATTAATAAATATGGGTGAAGTCACAGACACCTGCTAGTTTAAAATAAAACAAAATAAAATATGTAGGCTAACCTCAATTCTACATAACCTCAATACTATATAAGATTGGCCATGCTGCTTAAATAAAAACAACAAAAGAAAATTGTGACATTGTTTAGGTAATAACACGCAGAAAAAAAAATCAATCTTAATTAAGTGCTATGAAGTCTGACTCTGATAGCCTGGATCACTTAAAAATGAAAAATTTATAACTTCTGCCTGTCTGCTATGTGTTACAATATTTTCATCCTCATATTTTCCTTTCTGAATCTAAATAAATTGTGATAATCATCTTCTTGAGCCTCCATTTGCTCTCTGTACAGTTTTTGCTTCATAGTTCTTGTAAAAACAAACATTTCAGATAAGGCATTGCCATCTTAAGCAAGGTCTGTACCACACTTGAAAATTTCACAGTATTTACTGGTATTGATAAGTAAATACTTGTTATTATTCACATATTTTGCAGTAGGTACTACTTGACCTAGTATGTACTGATTACTAATAAGCAACAGTATTTACTGAAATATTTTATTCACTAAAATGCTAGTATTTACTTAAAATTTTGCAGTAAAAGCATTTACTGACTTTTATTCACTCCACCCAGTGTCACACTCAAAATTGAGTAGACTGTTTCGAAGCGGACTGCACAGAAAACAATCAACTCAATGATTAGGAGTTATCAAAGGAAATTTTTCAGATATTACTTCCTCAATGACAATAGACAATACCTAAGCAATCTAAAGGTATATTATCTATTTTATGGAACCCGGAGGTTGATTACCGCGCAAATCCAAAATTAAAAATTCAAATTTCCAAAATTTATTTTATTCAAATGATTTCCTTCATCCGTTCGATATAATTATATGTATTCCTCTATTTCACTCTCAACATTGCCAAAATTAAAAATCCAAATATCCAACATTTAAAAAATAAAAAAAATAAAAAATCCAAAAATCCAAAATTAAAAAAATTAAAAATCCAAAATTAAAAAATACAAATTTCCAAAATTTAAAAAACAAAATTAAAAATTATAACATCCAAAAATCCAAAATTTAATAAATCCAAAAATAAAAAATTTAAAAAATAAAAAATAAACAATTCAAAGATCGAAAATTTAAAAAATCCAAAATTAAAAATTCAAAGATCCAAAAAAAAAGTCCAAAATAAAAAATTAAAAAGTTCAAAAACCCAATATTAAAAAGTCCAATAATGCAAAATTGAAAAAATTCAATAATAAAAAATTGAAAAAATAAAATAAAGTTTTACTTCTGTCACGTGGCGTTCCACGCACTCTTTTTTTATTACTTTCGAACATAGGGGTTGGATGTACAAATGGTCCAAGTCTGAAACATGTTTCAGATGGTTACCGTATAAATTTGACAAGCTGCCACCGAGTAACAGTTGTGTTAAAGTTTTTGATAAATTTCCACGTATAAGAAGCGTCCTCACTCAACGAAATAGCTGCACAGCTAGGGTAGTAACAGTGACAAATAATGAGAATCAAGAACGGTTACTGACGCAGGTGTTGCAGTCTCCGGCGAACATCTTTAAAAAATGGGTATCATCGTCTCGTCGAATATTCAAAAGGGTCTAGAGGTCTTCATTTGGTGACTTAGTGACGAATGTCATATTCATCTCAATGGTTACATAATTAAAAATACTAATATGTTAAGGTTTTGAACGGCCAAGCGCTATAATAGAAATGTCCCTTCATTACGAAAGTGTCACTTTTTTTAGGTATGGTCTGATTCCGTACATACATTATATACAGAAACTCTAGTCCATAAATACTCCTCAGCAGTCTTAAAAATATTAAGAGGAGCTCGAAATCATTCTTTAGGAATGCTATATTAAATTTGAACAAAAGAAATTGACTTTATAGAAGAAATCTCTTTTGAGACAATAAATTGCTGCTTTCTCCAATTACGGTTTTTAATCACTTCTAGAGTTTAGTTTACATTTTGAAACGCTCTATAGTACATGGAATTATGTTCTATTTTCTTGCCTTAAGCACACGGACAAATGGTATTCATTTTATTCTGTCCCTCAGGATTGTATTGCACTGATTTGTCAACCGCAGAACAAGTCTCTGACAAATACATTTACTAAAACATGCTTGTTATACACAACTTTCCAAGCCAAATTTCACTAAAGTGGCAACACTGCAGCAGGAATTAAGTTAGTAACTTGTCACAGAGACAGCAGAATAATTAATCTTTCCACGCTTTAAATGTCATACCTGGTTGTCAAATGTTATTAGTGTTACCTTTAACATGCAAGGTGGCAACAGACATGACAAATTATCACAGCATGTAGCCAATGCTAGTCAGATTACCGTTCGATCAAATCCAGTCAATGAAAAAATGTGAAGAGAATTTAGTTTTGCAGGTTCTTATTAAAAGCCAAAGCAAATGAATTCATGGGAATAAACTAAGAAGGGTAAATAGGCTAAATTAAAAAAAAGAAATATTAACTACAATACTGTACTTCATTATTTAACGCATTTACAACATTCAAACAGTTCTACAGGCCTGAATGAAGCAGTAGGTTAAACGTGTTTTCAAGTACGCCGGAGCGGGAGGCATTGACTTGTGGGTCAATTCGATGGTCCTGTATTTTTAGATGTGCAAAAGAAATCATGCAAGATAAAATTCTAGTAAACCGACGACTTCAAGTAGCAGTAACCAACTATACATGCCTAAACCAAATCACTCCCACAAAATACAATTAATTTGCTTAATCCTGCTGTGATATGACATATGAAAAGTGCAATCAATTCACAACATCGCCTGTTAAAACTGAAGTTTCAAAAAGTAATGTGTCGTTTTGTTAATGTTTATTTAAGAAAATTATATATCTATCTTCCTTTGGTTCAATTTTTTTTTTTTCTGTTCTAAGTCTACACGCCAGAACGAAACCGTATTTTAGGTAGTGGTTTTGTATTGTAGAAGGCTTTGTGGGAACGATATCTATATATATAAAAGGCTTTGTACTGACTGACTGACTGAATGACAGGAATCAACGTACAGCCTAAACTATAACAGGTAGAGACTTGGAATTTTGACAGTACCTTCGTTTCATAATGTAGGTGCTCACTAAGAAAGGATTTTGAAAAATTCTGATTTTAACTGCCAAAAATTTAATGTTTTTGAAAATACTTAACCCCTTTTTACACATAATTATCCAATCAAATTCACAGAACATATTGTTGCCAGTTGTATCAGGTGGGTTTGGATTAAATGAAATGGATGTTTGACAAATTAGAGAAGGTATCATTATAATTAATATTATCTGTATTAATAAAAGGAATTGTCCTCGATGTCCAGCGAAATCCACTGAACGCAGAGATCTGAAATTTTAAACATAGGTGGGCTGAAGGGTCGGAAAATGCGCCTCCAAGCCAGAATTTTAATTTTAGTTTTCGTTCGTGAGTTATGAGTGAAAAACGGGCAAAAAACGTGCATTTTGTGCGTTTTAAAAACTTAAGTTTTCAGTTTTACATTTCAATGTCAAATCAATTACAGTTGGCTTTGGTTATTTTTGTCATACCTTGAAAATAAAACTTTCGCGATCGCTTGAATGTTGTAAGCCCTAAATATGGTCAAACGTTGTTTCATTTGGACGAATCTCACTATACAGAGGTTTTCTGGGCCAAGAAACTCGAATCTGAGGTCGCTTTTACCAGGCGATGCTATCTAATCGTGGTATGTAGTCCACGTGATTTAGGTGTTAATAAATATAATTATTTAATTATTATGCTCTTAATTTTTAATTTTTGAAATAATTATCGCGGGCGAAGCCGCGGGCACATGCTAGTATATTATATAGGTTATCTAAAGATACTTTTAGACAAATGCATTCTATTCAAATGTATTGCTTACTCAGTGGTAACAGACAATTCCTTTGCATGCTAAAGGAATATTATCTATTTTATGGAACTCAGAGGTTCATTGCCGCGCTTACTCAGCCCGCCATTCAACCATATTCTGTGCTAACTCTATCCAACTATCCTTTGGAAATCCTAATTTCCTTAAATCTATTCTAATACTGCCCTCCCACCTGTCTAAATCTTTCAAATGGTCTTTTCTCTTTGGGTCTCCCAGACAATATTTTTGAGAATTGTCTTTCCTCCCCCATGCGCGCAACATGTCCAACCCATTTCATCCTCTAAGATTTAATTATCTTTACTATATTCCGTGAAGAGTACAGGTTATGAAGCTCATCATTATACAGTTTTCTCCAGTCCCCGATTTCATCTCTCGAATATTTTCCTAAGCCTCCTGTTTTCGAACACTCAGACTAACTTATCTTGTTCCCAAAGAATAAGGGACCCTGTCTCACTTCCATAGAATACAACAGGCATGATAACTGTCTCATAAATGCTAATTCTTGTTAGGCGTTTAAATAAAATTGTAGTTGAAAACATGCTTTTAAGGGTCCAGTCTGCATAAATAGGCTATCTTATCTATGCAGTAATAAAATAATTTTATTATTATAACGACTGCAATAATACTTATCTGTTGAAAATATGCATTGCCGAGTACTTAAATCTAAGAATTAGTAAATGAATTTGAATTTTGAATTTTAAAATTGAACAATTATTCACAACTCACCATTAAGAACATGAACAGCGATAGTAGTAGATGCCACTTCAGCCAGGGAGCAAGTATAGTTGCCGGAATCCTGCTTGTTAGCGTTTGCTATATAAAGACGACTCATGGCTCCTCCAGTCAGGATGTCTGTCTTCACGCTGAAATAAAAGAGAATCAGAACTGAAAAGCATGACTTAATAAGCTGGCAATATCGTTGATTGTATTAAAACACATAAAGAACGCGTGAACGTAAAAGAAGAAGTCGAAAATTCGAAAACAAAATTGCTAATCAAATTTTGTTAAAATCACTACAACTTTGTAATTTTGAATTACATTGATAGAGCACTTTCAAGCACATGGGGGAGCCATCTTAAAATGACCGAACTATTGCATGAATGGGAAACGTCTTATTCCTTTGAGCAAAGGTGGTGTCTGTTTTCCGCCTTCATAAACCAGACTGAAGATGGCATTTTAAGTGCTGAAATTCATCTCAAGTTCTATAGAAGAAGGACCTAACCAAACTGAACAAGATCTTTATTATTTTAACTAGTGTTTCTAATTATCACTTCAATCTGATCTTAAAAGTGAACATTCTATTTGTGAATATATAATAGCCTAATCTGTACATGCATGGGTCATGTTCAGTAATTTGTAAATATTTTTAATTTTTAATTCGCTACATTGTCTGATTTAAATTTTGAAATTTATGTTTATATACATAATAGGCTTTATTGAGTAATTACAAACTTTGTAATATATTTTAGTACATGTACGGGTTTTAATTTTTGACGTTAATTATAACAAGAAGGCCCTACATCTCTGTACAATAAAATTAAACTTAGGTTAGTCTTCTGTTAGTGTATGATTGAGTGAGAAAGCTTGTATATTACATATAAATTCTTATCTGAGGATTTATTCAGAAGAAAAAATGATACTATCCTTATCATATTAAATATTCACAATTAGGATTGTATGAAAGAAGTATTTTAAACAACATGATTTAAAAAAAAAAAGTAATTTTTCAGCATATAATCGACATGACACAGGTACAGTGAAAGCAATGTCGACTCGTAACAATACGAATACTTGACTCGGAAAGCTATCAATTAAATCAATTTTCAGAAATGGTAGTAAAGATGTCGATAGACCCTACACCTGTTTTAAAAAAAACTAAAGAAAACTTTTAAAAATAGCAAGTCGAGGTTACAATGTATAATTTTTGGACTACTCTTGAGGTAATGTTATACATTTGGTATTTTAATTAGCTTATTAATTTTAAAAATAGGTACAAAAGTCTTACTGCAGAAATTGATTTTTTCATACCGTGTGTCCGTAAAGTCATGGTGCACTTTATTTACAGTACAAACAGTAAGTGCACCATTACTTTACGGACACACGATATTTTCTGAAACGAACTTCCCTCAAAGGTCCATTCTTTGTTTGTAATAAACAACTGTGAATTTCCTATATTTTGGAATATAAGAATAACAGTTACGCTTTCTAGCATGTAAAATGTAAACGGAATAGCTTAGAGTAGAAAGCAATATAGGTTATTTCTAAAATTTCTAAATGTCACCACAAAAGTCATATATATATATATATATAATTTATCATTATTATTCAGAAAGTATAACTGCGAAATAACTAACGTCTAATTGCACAGCCTATACTTTACATTTCTGGGAAAACTGAAGTTGAATTGAGGTATATAGCGTATGATATTCCCGAGGTTTATGAATACTACATAAAGTCCTTTGCAGGTTCTCAGAATAATAAATTTGAATTCAATTGGATGGCTGCAGATGAGAAACCTGCTGAGTGGTGTTGAAAAGGTTAGCTACTTGAGTTTGACCCTACTGGCCTCCAGGATATTAATTTGTTCTCTCCAGCATAAAGCTGACTGGTCTACTTCTTTGTCACTGTGACGTCACACACACTTATTAATTACGGTCTGCGATTAAAACAGAATGAATGAATTACAGACTTCGTCATTAGAGGCCGCTGTGTCCAGTTATAAGTGGTTCCTAGTCTACACTAATGACTTGAAGTTAGGCGTTGAGCCAAATTCTAAAACACGAACGTTCTAGCCCCATCTTCAACTATAGGACTCTCAGTGGAATGTATAGCCTAAATTATAAAAAGGACAATCACTTTGAAGAATGGAACTACTACATTTGACAGTTACCGAAAAAATCTTAAAATTTGTACTTAAAAGAAACTCTTCATAAAATAGTTAAATAGGTATAAATATATATTTTACATATATTGTTTGTTTAGATTAAAATTCATTCACGGTAAATACTGATATTACTTGTCCAATTTAATAATTAGAAAATTAAACATAGAAAACTTTATTAAAATTATTAAAACAAATTATTCATTCTAGCCCTTGGTTAAGGGAGAAAAACATTAGACCCATCACTACATAAAGAGAGCCTGAAGAAAGTTGTCTGGGTGTGAGGTCTGATTTCTCTGGAACCCCTACGGTGGGGCATGGGGCCTCCAATTGGAGGTTTCATTAACTAGATTAATTTTATTAACGCATATTTACCCTCAGAGGACAGAGGGTCAGGTGCTAAGCCAATCGACTCACAAACCCCCTCAGGAAACTAAAGTATTATTTGGAGTAAAGGGCCGGGACATTTTGTTCAGAGGCTCTAATCTAGGCTTGGGGTTCTTTTAAATCCATAACATATCCCCCTAACTTAATGCCCCTCCCGCGACCTTCGGACTTGCAGGCGGGTACGCTATCTCTAAATCAATGCGGCCGACGAGGAAAATTTTCATTCTGTAAGTAATATATACTTTTAAATAATCGAGATTACACGATTATTTTATTTCGCAACTTCTGTAAATAGCAATATTTGTGAAAATCCAAATAAAATAAATTACAATGTGTGTTTTTGGGTAGATCAAGTCCCTTCAGGGATGTAGCGCCACGGAGTTAGTTTTAGCTTAGTGTGTTTTTGGTAAAACAAATGCCTTGAATTGTGCAGACATTTCGGAAGATCTGAAGCCTTTTCATTAAAATATATTTTATTCCTTAAGTATAATTGCCATTTTCCAATTTTTTGGAAAGCTTACAGGTATGTGTTCCAATAGCAAGATGGGAAAAGTGTTATAAATTAGGCGTGCGTTGATTTGGTACATAACATATTATGAAGGGTACAGCATAACTGATATAGTGGAGATAGGGAAAATTCAATAGAACGTCGCTCAATTTGATCCATTAGTATAGGGCAGAATTTATAGATACCTGCAATTACGAAAGATTAAAAGGAGGAGCCCTTCTCATTACCAGTAATTCAATTTACAACATTTTACTGAGTAATAGTTTGAGCTGGGTTTGCTTAATTTGGTATATATATTTTTAAAGTAAGCCTACTACTCTTTGCAAATTCATGCGGCTTTGAAGGTACAGTAATTGCGTGTTCGAATGATTTAACTCGAGAAAGTGGGGGCCTCGTTATCTTCAGCGATTTCATAGTTAATTGACAGCAGTAGAGCCGGTTGTTCAAGAGAGGGAGAGGAGACCGGGGAAGCTATCTGTTCTATAATCAATGCTACGAGTACACCTGAGTCCACATCTGCGTGTCTCCACACTTATCTGCAACCAGTAGTAGGTAAAGATCTCGCACGAAATCTGTGCCGATGAGACCGTTACTCGCAAGACAGAGACATGCTATTGTGCGAGAGAGAGAGGTAGCTTGGCCTTTACAAATAAAAAGGAAGGTACTGTTGTGCGAAAGAGATAGGTAGCAGGCCAATCGACGCTACAGTCCCCACGAAAACATAATGCAATGACGTAGGCAATCGGCACAGATTTCGTGCGGGATCTTTACTTCACCTACAGCATTCGATAACTTATCAACTTCGTTTTAAATTCAGCCAATAATATCCGCTACATTTGCAAACTCACAAAGCATGTGTAGTGAATAAACTTAGAACAACTATTTCGCAAGCTAATAAAACAAATGTTTAGATGAAAATTTGTCATCAGCTGTGATTCGAATCAAGGACCTTCTTTATGGCGCACAGATAGTACATCAGAAAAAGTATAGAGAAATTACCATCGTATGTTCGAACATTCATCCGAATAGAGGCTAGCATCCCTTAGATGTCAGACGATACTTCCTCGTAAGGCTGTGTGATTTAATTCATAACCTGATTTTTCATATACATTCAAACTTTAAAACTGATTTTTCTCCAAAAAACTTTTTTGGACTTAATACCTTTTCCTTGTAAACCCACGATATAAAAACCAAAACACTACAATAATTATCTCAGACGAATGCTCGCTAGATTGCAGATGATTAAATTTAGCGTTTGCAGTGTTTCTAAGAGTCTGAAATTTCTATAGCCAGCGCGAAAATGGTATGTGTAGGTACTGTCCAGTCGGTCCTAAAGCAAATAAATAAATTGTTTCTACTTAAGAGTTACACGGACACACACATTTACTTTATGGCCGGTTCTAGAGCGGACAATCCGTGCCGTCTATAGAGAAATCGTATTTGACATGATACTGAGAATTTTCTGAAGGCCAACAGTTTCGGAATAAGCGCAACACCAGAAAACTTGGGTTCGATACCCAGCAATAAAAAAGTATTCTGTAGAGTATATAAGATAAATAAAAGTTAAGTATTATAATAGTCTTATGAAAGTTAAATTATGAAACATTTATGAGGTGGTTCAGACAGCAGTAGACTTAATAGACCAATACAGCATTTCTTGTTCATCTCAGATTTTTAAGAACTTACTATTTTGAATTCAATTGTAGAGTTTCTTGCATGTACTTTCTTTTACCAAGTAAAATACCTTCTAACTTCTGTTTAATATAACATTTATAAATTCTTAATTCTGGTTAAATACAACTTATATAAATTAAGTAGGCCTAAGTTCATTTTTCAATTATAGATGTACACTTGATAAAATATATCTTTAATACGTTTCCGAAAGATTTTCTAAAACAGCTCATTAACCTGCTTCATGTTAACGTAAATAAAATGATATTTTATAAATTATACTACTTAGTTGATGAAGTAATATAATCTGATACTATTAATTAGTGTACGTGAAAACCATTTTCATATACTATAATATTCTTTTAGGCATATTGTTCATGCATTTAACAATTTAAAGTCTGTAGTCTTTTACTTGATTTCTTTAAATAATACTTCAAGCTTTCGTTAGCTTTACTTTATCAATAAGAATAAATGCGTTCGGTAGAAGTGTACGTATGGGGAGCATGTCAGGCATCTTAATGTTTGGGCTGAACGTAAGTTGCTGACCTGTACAGTCGGGGAGCGTGTTCTAGAAGCGAAGAGGCAGGCTGTTATATCTAGATTGATGCAGAGCACGCCCTTCGCTCTTCATTTCGTCGGTCCAGCTGGAGAGAGGTCATCTGTTATCGTTACAGAAGGCAGTTAGGCCTCAAAGCTTCTGCAATCTGTCGGCTGTCGGAATGGCTCCGTATTACAACACACAATCCTCATCCCGATACAAGGAAGTAAATAAAAATGGCTTTTCCTTGCCCCCTTGAGAACCATACACGTCGCTTTCGTCTCCTGGAAAACATTGTAGACCTAAGTGGAATGCTACCAGTACTGTGCGCTTTCTATAAATTATCAGTTTTGGTGAGTAACGTTTCCAGTCACTACCTAACCTGATTGATGTTTAAGGATTTGAATCTACAGAGGTAAGGTACTCTAATTCTAGGTATATTTACCTCAATTCCTGACAAGTTTTCGGACTGATCACTTTTCACGTAACACTGAAAATCTATAGATACTGATAGCTATCAGTAATTCATATCAGTAGAAGTTAATTAATGTTAATTAAAATCCTATAATGAAAAGTATCAGAATAAGATGCATCCTCGCTATATTGAAGAAGAGCTAACATATCTAGAGGGCAATAGGGGTGTTGATAAATATTTGGAATGGGATTGGGCAGCCCAGAGGTGTCGGCATCATCATACCAACTTCACCGGGATCGATTCCGGCCCAGGGCCAAATTTCCTACGTGAAGGTCTTCACAAAAAAAATAAAAATAAACTAAAATCTGTCTGCCTATCTAAGTGCTACTTGTCAGTTTGTCCATGTAAACTCTAAAAAGATAATATGGTAAGAAACGTGGTATATCGCGTAAGTTGCATTTAAGTTATGATTCTCTTAAGTAATATATTATGGCATAAATTGGAAAACTTATAACGTCGTTAAAAGAGAGCCTCAAAATATGAGTTTATAGATCTCGCTTAAACTATATTTTCACATATTAATTACATGACATTAATTGGTCACGAAAATATTAATAAAAAAATAAAGCGAAAAATAATGTTAGGGAAAGTAGAAGAGGAGTATAAATGTTTTCTCTCTGTGATGTCTTATGAAATAAAGGTAAAGTAGCAAGAAAACATGCTCTTGAAATTATATTAGTAGGCCTACTAACTGTACCCCTGACATAGGGTTACATTTTCAAATAAAACCGAAAATAGTTATTCATGAAACAAATCATTTTACCATGTGTATCATACATTTTTTGACAGCCGATAGTATTTGTGAAAAAATGATTTTAATGCGCACCGTTTAGCCATTTTGGCATAATCCAGCTTTCCTCCCCCAAATATGCGCTTATGCAAACAGAGGCTATTGATTTTCTGGTGCGTGGCTGCCATCATATAGGGTGGAGTGCACAGTGCTTTTTAGCCTCCAAGCGACTAGTTTTTGCGACCATCGAGAGAAATTAACCATTTAAAAAGACGTAATAAATTTTAACATTTTCATTCTTCATCAAACTGGGTCAATTTAAACATGCTAATACACTGTAGTTTCTAATTATCCTGGAGAGTGCTACAAAACATATTTTCATCCATTTTGATTGCATAACAGCTCATATTCTTTTAGAATAGGAGTAAAATTAGTGCTGTTTTTACAGTGTGCTGTAGCACATTAGCACATGAGTCTGCCTTTCTCACTTCATATTCTGCTATGGAATAAGAGGCCGTATTGCAAAGAGCGCGTATTCAGTTGTTTCAACCTGATGCAAAGCTTTATTCTTCACCAGACAAGGCTGAGTTTCTGCAAACAGTGGGTGTCTTATAACAACCCTTCTGAGAATTTTTGTGAAAACATGTTTTGGTGGTAGGCCTTGTCCTTTCAGGGATTTTGCGCCACGGAGCTACGGTGCTGAATTTCGCCATGAATTATGTAATAAAGTTAGTCTTCTATGAAACAAAAATTATATGTGTCATTTTTAGTAATTGGAGTGTTATAATTTTATACTATTCAGCAACATAATTTTATCATTTTAATTAATATCACCTTCCATTAAAAGTGTTTCTTTAACCTTCGACTGTCTAAAAACATAATTTTCCCACAGCAATAAGTTTGGGTCCCGGGAATGTAACCTATCTATGCTGGAAATGCGACATCAAATTCCAGGATCGAACACAATAGATCCTCCATCTGTACTTAGAGTAGACGAGCGTTCGAAGTTGAGATTTCTGACTTATGAAAGCAGTCCCAGCTAGCTAAAGATTCATGTAAAGCTTCTAAGAAAACTTGGTCGGCTTTCATTCAGTGACATGGTGTTAAGTGACATAATATCTAAATTAAATAGCTAAATTCCGTTGTTTAGGTAGATAGTGCGATTACAGAACAGAAATAAAAATAAAATTGCGATTTTTCTCTCAAATTAATTGTAGGCTCCTCTTATTTCGTAAAATCTGATTTTGAGAAGTAATTACCAAAAGGATCTTCATCTCATGTTTTACAGGTAAATAACCTAACTTAATGCGCGAGATTTTGTATAAACCTAAGGAAATTTGAGTAAGTTTGTAAGCTAAACAATTATAGTTCTTTTTGTCAATTGCATGTCATTCAAACACTTGGAATTTACAGAAGGATACGAAAGTCAAAAGAGATTCTGACAAACGTCATGCTTATCAGTTGAATGACGGTGTTTCACAACGATGTGCCTTCGATATAACAAATACTCCAGGCTGTACACAACGTTCACATATGTCCGGAATCCGTCGATGTACTACTTTTGAGAATCGCTGGCTGCTTGACCTTGCGAAAGAATAAGCTTCGAAGATTGCCTCGGAATTTAATTTCGTGCATTGCAAGCTGGAGATTGCACGAAAGAAAAGGAGAATAAAAATAAAATAAAAAAGAAGAAAAGAAGATTTTCTAGGGATATGGTAGACGGAGAATTGAGAGTGAAGTTAATTAAAGAGAAGAAAGAGGTGTAAGGGAGCACAACGAGAAGACATCAAGCGAAACTGACTAAAGGAATTGAAGATGTGTAAGAGGCAAGAATACCGGGGTGAAAAATAATGACAATGTACTTTGTAATAAGGTAATGTCTGTGCAGCCCAGAAGTCGTAATAATAAGGCTGATTATATAAACTCCAGAAGAGAAAAAAAATTCTCTCCGGCTTCAACTCGAATTGTAATTTAATTTTAATCATTACCAGGTAAGAAATGACCTGGATGTAAAGGCAGTTAGACCGTACAACTGCTTAAGCTGCTTAAAAATAAATCCAAAACAACTTTTCAAATGAATATTACACTGTAGACCAGGATAGGATGGGATGGGATGGGATGGGATAAGAAGAGATGGGATGGGATGGGATAAGATGGGATGGGGTGGGATAGAATTTAATCTTTATTGCACTAGCTTACGAGGACGTCATGTGTATTAACGATATTGTGTTACAAGTGATATAAAATTAACGGCGTACACCATATTTTACGTAAACATGCATTACACACTTTTTTATTTTCTTAGAATATTCCTAAGGAAATTTTCTTAGGAAACAAGGGCAAAGTTAGAGGTGCATTTCACTTTAGGTTATTACAGTCAACCCTCGATATAATGCCCCTCTTTACAGTGCCACCCTCGCACTGCGCCAATAAATGCAAGTGAACGGATCTTCTCCCATATAAAATACCTAAGAAACCTCGTTACTGTGACATTTCATTTAGTGCCAGTGATTACAAGACAAGTTTTTACGAAATATAGCTGCAATGCTTTTTTTAGTTTGAGAATTCTTTTAAAAATGGTGAAAATGTTGGAAGATTATTTAAGAAACATACTGTACTGTATTTCCAAGAAGTGAGTGTAAATGTAGTGCGGTGGAATGAGGAAGCTTTGTTAAGAAGTCGGACAGACAGCCTGCGTGAGGGTGGAGCAGGTAGAAAGACATTCCAAACTTTCACTTCTTTTAGTCCAGTGTCCATTCAGCTCTGTTAAACACTACACTACACTTACTCGTAAGATTGATAAATGAAGGTAGTAGTTGTTGTTACACTTCAAGAAAAATGATAAGTTTGTGAATACAGTGAAAGATTTCCAGAGTGTAGCCAGCAGGCTATTGCATCACATTTTTCATTATTGTGGGGGAAAACTGTAGGAAATGCATAGGCAATATTGTGAGTGAGAGAGAAAAATTGTTGTTTGCCTTTTCTTTAATTTTTCTTGTTGTTACACTTGAAGAAAAATGAGAAGTTTGTGAATACAGTGAAAGATTTCCAAAGTGTAGCCAGTAGACTATTGCAACACATTTTTAATTATTGTGGGGGAAAACTGTCGGAGATGCATAGACAATATTGTGAGTAAGAGAGAAAAATGATTATTTGCCTTTTCTTTAATTTTTCTTTCATAATACAGTACAGTAAGTTAATACAGCACTGAATTATGAAATTTTTATTTTAAAAATCAAATTTAGTTTTAGTGCCGCCCTCGCTTTGTGACACTAAATGCTAGAGAACGGATGATGGCATTTTAACGAGGGTTGACTGTACTTGGTAATTGAAGTATAGGCTAAACACAACAACAACACAATAAGGAAAATGAGAACTAAACCCAGATATTCGATTTTAAAGGCAAGATACCCGGGTCATTTCGAGAGAGGAAAATATTAATATGATCCATTAGTTTACATAATATAATATTATGGAAATATGTTTTAACAAATTGTTTACCCTACAGTGCAGTGGTTCACAACCTTTCAGACGTCACAACCCTTGAAAACAATAATTTTGTTTTGAGGTATCCATTAAAATTTGTGTACAATATATAGCTCTTGGAATATTAAAGACTACGGGTCAGTTTTACATTTAAGGCCTATAATATTCCATAAAGGTGTGTTTCGTATGACGTAAACTTTTACTCTTAAGGAACAAACAAAAATAAAAATAAAATCTTCTTGCTTATCGGTTCTTTAATCAGCGTGTGGATCGGCCAATCTACATAGGTAGATTGTAGAAGATATTGCATAGGTGGTATCGCAAGACTTTTATTGTTGAAGGTTTTTCAACAAAGGGTTTTTCAACATTTTTGCTTTAATTTATTTATCATTCTAGCTGGTCATAGGTCAATTTCCCGAAACCATTTTACGTAGTTCTTTTTATCTTGGGGGAAGGTTTTTCATGATTGCGCACTATGTTTATTCACAGGAAAAAAAAATCATAATCGGCGAATGATTTGGTCCAACCCACCCGCCCTAAATGATATACTTTCTTTTTTACCACGACCCAGCGAAAAGTAGTGAAATCTCCGCCCTATCAACTTCCTGAAACGGTAAAGACTTTTGGTGATTAGACGGCAGAGCTGTGACGCGGGAAATGTAGTATGGCACATTTTCGAAACGCGAGAATTCAGTATGCCGTATACTAAACTAATATCACTGTTCATAACCTAACCAACCTAACCTAACCTAACCTAATTGCCATAAAGTAGAATCTACCTGCCACTATATATCTTAATGCAGAGTTGGATACAAGGCAGCAGCAGCCATCGATATATGAACACAATTACATCATTCGTTCATGCTTCCATGGCTACGATAATATTAATTTCCTACTCACTTGTCATTGTATTCACCATGACAAATATTGTAGTATGCTTTACAAAATTTAACTTTGATTGTTTTTACCAAAATCCGAAATCAAGTATGTTTTGCAAACTATTTTAGAGCTTTCCTGTTAAAATAAATTAAATCACTAATATAGCGTGATCTGACAGAAATTATGCTATGTAAATTGCTCTTAATAAAATTCTTCAGCCATGCTTTGAAGATAAATCTAATTTACGTTATTACAAAACATAATGGCCGTGGGCATTTCAATATTATCACACCCTCAACCGAGTTCAAATTTTAGCGTTTAGTAATTAATTCAAATTAACCAGTAATGACAGGCTGCTAAAATCAAATTAGCGTTCACAAGAGTCTTCATTTGTATTATTCATCTGGACCAATAGATCGTTAGTGTACGTATAAATAAGCAGAAGTGCCATGAAAACGAAGCAAATAAAGGCATTAAATGTGTGGTTCCCCGAAATTATGGCATACATTAATATAATTGAACCGTACAGACAACAAAGGGATTTTACGACGTTCCAGAGAGTAAATACACTCTATGGAGAGCGCATTAAAAACGCATCATCGATTTATCCCGTTTTTAAATGAATAAACGCGATTTAAATAGATTTTAAAGGTGATACTGTCGTTGTCTGTATAGGCTTAAAACAAATCGGAAATCTATTACATGATTACTTGATTACCTTTGCCGATTTAGCAATGTGGCCGAAAATTCTGTTTTTCAGACATGTTGTTTATTATGATTATTTAACGGTGGTAGCATACTGCAATTAAGCATTGTAACCGTTTAAAATATACTGCAGTTTACGTACCTGTAAATATACATACATAAGACTACTGCATTTACTGTCATAAAGCCATCAATCTGGCTAGGAATCCTTTATTGGAGTCGAACATATTTCTTGCATTAAATTTCAGCTATTATTAGGGTACAACATTCTACAAAACTACACACGGAGGAACGGAATATTTACCCTTGCTTTTACATCATCCCGAATATTGAATACTGTACAGCGAATATTGAATACGATATGA
This sequence comes from Ectobius pallidus, assembly GCA_964059195.1. NCBI lineage: Eukaryota > Metazoa > Arthropoda > Insecta > Blattodea > Ectobiidae > Ectobius > Ectobius pallidus. The sequence goes on from CAXKWD010000003.1 coordinate 59,191,402, forward strand.
TTTTTTCACCTAACTCCGTAACATTTTACCGCCCTATGTACAATACAGTCTAACTGCACAGTTGAACTGTGGGTCTTGCTTTAATCACGACATATTGGCCGCTCGCAGGCATTTCCCGCGCAACATTTTTTTGATTCAGTGCCTCGTGAATCAGTATTAAGTACTGTAGTATTAATTAAGGAATCGCGCACAATGTGCATTATCTTAACCTACTGACAAACACCCAGTCCTGAACCCGGGAAAGGGATTTTTCACTACTGAAAAATCCCCGACCCGGCGGGAATCGAACCCGGGCCGCCGGAGTGGAAGGTAGGCGCGACTCACCCACTTGCACCACGGTTAAATATTCACAGCGCGAGCTTTGTGTATATTGAAAACGTATTTCATGATAAGAATTCGTGTGGGAAGACAAAGCGGAAATGTAGATTTAAAATTAGTTTTAAACTTCTGATGAGGCTGGTTCCGTAGGCCTATTTTAAACCTAGTGTGTACGTTTAAAAGAAAAGCGTAAGTGAAAAACCAGAAATCGTACACAATGTCGTGTGCTTACTGAAAAAATTTGCAATGTAGTCCTCGAAATACTAGTGAAGAATGCGTGTGCATGTTAATTTATTAAGGAATGTATGTTCATATGTATAAGGATATGCTGTGGAACTATGTTCCAGTTCCAGAAAGGAGATGATTTCAAACACTTTTAATTAACATGTTGGGCTTCTATTAAATTCTGCGAAGCTGAAGATTGACGGACGTTAGATGCGGGAAAAGTTTGTGGAACTCACAGACCAATATCCCGATATATAGCGATACGCATTTTACTTGTACAAGTGAAAAATGCGGTACACAACAATAAAAAGTAACCCCCTATTGCAAAGAAAATGAGTAACACGTTGATTAGGTCTTTAGTGTATTCTTGTACATCGTCCTATAACTCAGTAATGAATACTGATTTCTCTACCGATCTGTCTTTTGCTGGGTATAATGACATTATAATTAATTTAAGGATTAAATACTTTGATTAGAAATTTATCGACTAGGTCTACTGAATTAAATGATCGTTCACTACTGTGGCGCAGGGGATGCGCTCGCTCCCTTCAGACAGCGGGCCAAGATTCGATTCCTGGTAGGACAAGTTGCTTAGGTAGAGTGTTCAGGGGTTTTCCTCACCTGTGAGACACATTTACGATAACGTTAGGCTCTTGTAATTCCCGGACATCACCTGGTCGTCATTATCATCTTCATTCCATCCGCCACTAATTCGGAATAAGTATGTATACGACTGATATGTTCGCGGAGGTGGCTTCAGCATTAGGATGATTACAAATCCGGGAGGCCTTTCATATTCCTAGTCTGGTGAAAAGAGCTTGTATGTGATCGTGGACCTATGAGGTCCGGGCTGCGTGGGCCACATAAACGTCCCTACAGCGGAAGGTACTAAACTAACAGAATAAAGAAGAATAATTAAACAATCAGTTTTCTGGTTTGAAATTATGCTTTTAAATGGCAATTATATAAAAGAGCAATAAATATTATACGTCGAAAGTGAGATCGACTCAATATACCATAATTACAGATTCACTTAATAAAATGAAAACGTTCAGATTAAGAATAGCAAGACTATATGAAAATTATAATCAGTCTATCGCGTCAGGGAACTGTTTGCAGCCGTACTGTAACTGAGTACCTCACGTTTTTTTACGCATGATTTTGTATAACTTTACCCTTCGCATGGTCAGTTTTGTACTCCATCAACCAGATCTCGAAAGCAATATCACGACCTTTACCTTCCTCACACTTAACATGTCGTTAAAGCAATCTGGAAAAGCACTATCAGAAAACAAGAAGTTATCGCCATGGGAATATACACTATTTCCATATTGAAGCTTTTCTACCCTTAACAACCACTGGATGGGGATTTGGGTTTAGAGGGGACTTTAACACAAAGAAGAGAAAGTTCGTTTATTTCTAAAGCTAAAAGTATGCAGCGAGGGTGGTAGAGTGAGAGGAAGATCCATACACACGAACCCTCCCCTTCCCCATCATGCTGCCTGTATCACACCTAATTAAAATGGATGAGGAAGAGATTCCAAGGGTAATGTATATGTACTTTTAAACTCGCAGTTTTCCACATAGCCCTAAGAGACGTAGCAGCACACATTACTAGAGGTTTTCTTCCTTCCTTCTCGGAAGAAAGAAATATAATTTTATCTGCTATTCACAAAGCCTATGAAGAGATGAGGATGGTAATCGAAATCAGAACACAAATCTATTGTTTTATAAACTTTTCCCATCCAAATTTTATCAAGTAGGCCTACTTGAGCTATAAGAGAATCGTTAAAGAGAGCATTAGTTTCCTTAAGGTAGTTGGAAACAGAAATAAGCTCCACTAAAACCATCAAATTCCAAGACGAAGCATAAAATAAGCATAAAAGAGGTAATACGTCGTTGACCAATGAGGTTTAGAAACTTGTTAAGAAATTAGAGCCGCAGTATCCTCGTAAAATTATGTACAGTGAAACTACAAGTGCTGACAGTTTTACTAAGTTTAACGAATGTTTCTTGTCATAATTATTTCGTGACCTTCGAAAAGTTCAACAGCAAAATTAATTTCCCAAGTAAAAATAACACAAATTTTATTCGGCTAGATAATTCCACGCGAAGAAGTTAATTTTGAGATTATTTCAAACCAAAGAATATATAATAACATGAAGAAGAGTACAATCCGGTAAGATATCATGTATCTCATGTGAAGTTTACATTATTATATAATCTTTGGCTCATAGGCCAGTATTACAAATATTCCTAGGTCTAAAACTAATTCTGTGGCTTGGTTCTAAAAGGGCCAATGTCATAAAACTTGCTTTAAAGCCTTTATTTGAACCTTTATAGCCACTTTGTTGAGAACTTCGACATTGGCCCCTAAGGTTTCTGTATTATGTCTATTAATAGTAACAGACATTGGCACTTTTAATATACGAAAGATAAAGACCAGCCGAGCTCAATAATACATAAATCACATTTTTGCATGAAATTGACATTGGCCACAGAATTATTGTGACAAGAAACACTCATTAAACTAAATTAAATTACCAGAGTAAAACTCAATACAAGCGGTAATGGAGTAGATAATTCAACGCGAAGGAAGAAAAAAATATTTCGAGAATTTTTTTCAAAGCAAAAGTAGAATACAATAGAATGTTTATTTCATCATTAATAATTTACATATAGGAGCTTTCGGTTACATTTCTGCCATACCGCAGAGTCCCTTAATACAGCTAAATTATTTGTAATTTTAATGCAACTGTTAAGTAATTCGACCAGGCGAAGAATGAAAAATATCCATTTCGCAAACATATTCCATTGTGCTGGGTATTACCGCCGTACTACATGAGTAATAACCATGAATACTGAAAAGGTACCCGTATATTGGAAACGTTTCTAAAAGCCCTGCCCATCAAATTCCGAGACGTAGCACAAGCTAAGCAAGAAGGAGCTAATAAATTAACCAATATCCTCAAAGATCGCAATAACTTATCGCACCACTATTATATCCTCCACCCCATCAGTTTCCTTCGTAAGAAATCAAGAATCGTGCAATGATCACCCCTCGTCTATAAAAGCCATTGCTCCACAGTATGCCTGCGTGGGACACGACTTCACTGATATTCATGAACACTGTAGATATGAAATTAATATTAATGCCTTCTTGAAGAAGCGTAGAGTATATTGGAATTCGGTTATTCTACCCCTGTATCATATTTTCGTTCTTTGGAATGAAGGTTTGCTTTGATTTACATGCAAAGAATCCAACACAGGAAGAATTCTAAATGTCATAGGAACCAATAAAAACATACGGTAATATCTAAGTTCAGTTAGAAGGTCGCGAGTTAAAAGTTTACAATATATATATATATATATATATATATATATATATATTGTAAACTATTGTATATATATTTCTTTCTTGACGAGACATCTTTAGCACGAAACCTTCGGGAAGGATCTTAATTCTTGGAGTCTCATTATCTAACCACAAGGCCAAAATGAAGCCTCCAAGACCATTTATAGTGATTATCGATTCAATTAATATTTCAGTTCGTTTACAAATGCCTCATTACTGATATAACACTGTCCTGAAGTATGTGCTATGAGTTAAATGTAACCAAATTCACCTAAAGGCCAGAGCAGAAGATTTGGATAAAACTTAAAATGGGATAGACGGAATGAACAATACTTTTAAGTAATTATTTTACTGGCGATTTAATGTCATCTTTATCGTTTCCTTTTTTACCTTAGTAACTGAAAGAAAAACTTTGTAACTCTCTATGGACGTCATAAATATGGTTGTAAAAGATGGAAGAATTCATTTGGTGTGAATTTATTAATTTCAAGTTTAGTAATAGGCGCGATTGAATTCTAAGATGTATATACGGTACATGTAAATAAGGTCCTAAAATTGGCGCATATAATTATAGAATTAATAACAACCACAATAATAATGATACCATAATGGCCCCTAGAATTTAAGACTTCGCTTAAGGTCGGTGACCGCAAGCTATTATACAAGCAAATGCATTGAAAAACTTAGTAGATTATTTCCATCAAATAATACTCTTGGATGTGGTTATACGAGAACAAAAGAGAGGAAATGTTGAAGCATTACAAAGAAGTTGTGTCGTTTTCATTAGGAGGAATTTCTTTGCGCTAAGTCTGGGAATGTTTGCTTGCCCAAGCGCTTGTGTAAATATGCACTTGTCAAAGAAACAACGCCACAAAGCTACCATGAAACAGCTTAAATGCTCGGGGGTGCTTTAAAGACGTATGCTGTTAGTACTTTGAAGTGCTCAATTCTTCGTGGAGTGAAAAACTGTAGCACCATCACAGTTTTCGCATACGAGACCTATATTTTGCGAAAATAGCCATCTAGATAATTTAAAAGGGAAATTAATTAGCATCAGTAACTTTCTTTGCCTTCAAAGTCGCCAAAGAACAATATAAACTCTTGCAAGCATTTCACAAATTGGTTTCTTTATTAGCTGTAATTAAAGCAAACTTTTATGGCACGAAATTTAAAATGTTCTTTCGAGAAAAGCGAATTACTTATTTGCAGTGCGTAATCTATGAGGGAGTCTCTTAGTATAACAGTTTGTTCCTCCATTCGGAGATATGATTGATGGGGTCAAACATAGTAATTTAATACAGAATGCAAAAGAACTATTCATATTTTATACCATAGCCTATTTATGAAATCGATTTTAATTTTTCGCTTAAATTTATGAATTATTAAGCCTACTTACTGTTTGTTGAAAATGCCAGTTAAGTTGGTATCGAAATGCTTCTAATGGCAGCGTATTATTTTTATTGGTGGAATGCTGGAACCAAGTTCTGGCCTCTAGTTAAGACATAGTCGTATCTGAGAGCATTTTATAGCATGAAGCTTTTGGCTAGGATCGTTGAAAGAAGTTGAACATTATGTGAAACGATTAAACCTCTTCCATCTTGAAAACGGACGAAAAATATGTTTTTTTACACATGCGTCGTTTTTAATTACATCAAGAAATATTCCCACCAAATTAGAGGAAAATCGAACAACGCGTTTGGCCAAGACTGCGTAACAAACAAATTTGCAGACAATTAGATGACTTGCGAACGGTCGATGTTTAAAGAGGACCGTTATATTTGTTGCTTATAGGCTTGTGTGAAGATATTTCTGACTTATTATGAAAATAAGTAAATGTAACAAATTCATTTCAATAATTATCACTATACAATACACAACTAATGTCAAATGTTTGCGCTGGTTCATTATTATTGATCCCATTCTAGTTTGATCCTAGTCAAAACAAAGGGGAGGAGAACTCACAGAGAGTTCGCGGAAAATTCGCATCATGTGACAAAACGTGATTGGTTAATGTCATTAGCATGCGCCATTAGCAGGGTGTGGCTAACGAGTGTTCGTAAGTTCATGCAACAATAATATCAACATTTACACGTGAACTAACAAACTCTCACTGGCATCGTCATCATTATAGTATATCAATTAGCAAACAAAACAAAGGATTCATTGTTCATGACGACCCTGCGGGTCAGTTGTACTGAGAATAAACAAACTAACATAAACACGGTGAACACGTGCGTTCTCACGTGCGGGATATGACAGCCACGCCTCTTTGTTTTGAACAGGATCGTTCTTAAATGGGATAGAGAATAGGTATACGGCGATTTTACCCTAAATGTTGGAAATGTCAGGCTTCGACCACTCTGAATAAATATCAAATCCCAGTTTTACTACGTCTTCAATATACGGAAGTAAAAGTATAGTAGATGTGCGAACTCGTTTATGGCAAGCAGTTTGTGGGACATCCATTCCATCTGCGCATATCATCAGAGTCTGAGTAAGACGTACTAACATGAACCGCAGCGATTCGTTAAATGTATTTTCTATCTGAAAGTGTTTTAGCACGGTGATCAAGATTACCCAAAAAAAGTCCTATTTCCTTCTTGTAAAGTGTATTTATAGGCAGATGCAGCAATAAAACGGGATTTAGCCTGCCGTTCTCTAGCCTATATTTTCCTCTTAAAAACGCATATTTAGAGACAGAGACATATTAAATTATTTGGAGGAAATTGGATCGATTTTGGAGGGCACTTGGCTTCGAAATTGGATTCCAAAAATCCTATAGGCTTGTAAGAGTGATCACTTGTTCATATCGAATTGTACACTAAATTGTGAACTGCAAAGAACATGTATTGAGCAGGATATCGAAACGTATTGCACTTTGAAACCAGTTTACAAGGAATTTACGTTACTCTGCATTTAGAGCGAGATAAGTCTAAAATAATAACACATATTTATCGAGTAATTACAGTTATACAAAATTTACAACATTTTGTCTACTGCAAAAAGTTACTCGTATATACTTATTTAAATCGAACAAAAGTAAATTGATCTCTACACAGGTTCGGCATATGAATAGGAAAGGTCAGCTTTACGCGCCGACCGCCTTTACACCCAGGATTTCTCCTGCTACTAATTTCTGTTAGAAGCTGAGTTGACCCCAATAAATAAATAAATATATATATACATAAATATATTATATATATTATATAATTACAATGAAAGGAACTTCGTAACGATTTAGGTACTCTTAGGTCGTGAATTTTGCACAGACTCCAAGTCCCTCAATTATCAGTCTTACAGTCGCTCCAGAAGAACCATTCATTTAACTTCACTGCGTTAAATCCAAATACGAGTATAATAATTAAGGGCGACCATGCGGCATTTGTGTGAAGTACTTCCATGTCCATAGTTAATTGGCAAATGTCAGGATGAGGGACTTCTACGGCCGTTAAGACATTTTCTTAATCGAAGCCACTTCTACTCTATTCGAGATCTTAAGAAACATCTGGCGATCAAACTTGCGTCTGCAAACTTGCGTCTGCAGATCACATAGCGATGCTAACAATGAAATGCTCACCCGGTCAGTGTAATATATATATATATATATATATATATATATATATATATATATATATATATATATATATATATATATATATATATATATATATTACATATATATATGTATATTAAGAGGAAAGTTTGCTCTATGTGGGAATTCAACCTATATTTTCAACTTGGTATGCGGATGTCAAAATCACCCCCCCCCCCCTCAAGAACGCAGGTGCCCGAGTCCATTGAATTGAGGCCCAAAGGCAATATATTCCACCTTAGATTTGAAAGAGAAAACAGTATAGTAACCAGTGAATTGTCACGGAGTCTACAGTTTACTGTATTTACAATTATTCATGAATTTGTCTTTTTGTAAGAATGAGAGGTTTTCTGGGTGACTGGTGTAGTTGCACTTCAATTTCCTTAATTTTTTGGAATCTCTGCAAATCTCGTTTTAATTTTCCATCTGTAATTACATTTTCGGAGATAATGAATTTGTTGTGTTTGTTTAATAACTGATGAATAGGCCCTACTCTTATTTCGTGCAATGGAATTGTACTTCATACACACACACACACATAATTATTCTCAAATGCACCTACAAAGATTATAGGGTTTAATTTAAAAAAGTATGTTTATATTGCCTGCAAAATTCACTGGATACACTTGAAATGTGAAAGGGAATTTCACTGGATTTTCTTATTGAAATGAAAATGTTAGATATCTATAAAGACAGCTTGTACATTTACAAATAATACAAGTAGATATAAATAATGCATTAAATGTTACAAATTACGACAGATGCTTTGAGGCGAATACTTACGTTGCGACATAGTTTGGTCTTGATAATTGCTGTTTGATGTAGCAATTACTGTGAAAATCTGATTTAATTTGCGTTTGAGTTAGTATTTGATTTGACATGTTCCTTGCGAACATGCCTGAAGAATACAGAGGAACCACAAGATGGACCTTCCGACTCTCGTGTACCTCCAATGCGTTCCTTTCAACCAACGGTATGTAACGAAATTGGCGTAATAAGCTTGAGGAACACATACGAGTTGGGTGGACCATTCGACGCTCGTACAATTCCGAGTTCGTTCCTCTGAGCCACACGGAAAGAAATGGGTTGAGATAAGAGTCGTCTTCCACCTCTTTTGAGAGAACAAACCCCCGCTCGCCGATTACATCGAGATATATGGATGGGTAAAAGTGACTCCCTCTATTCAAAACCAGCTCCAGCTTTGGAGTCAACAAAAAACAACAACTTTTGATCCCACGAAGACAATTTAATATCGGCATTAACACACAAAATTAACGTACTCTAACCGTTAAAATGGAATGCTGCAATGAACTTACTAAAATAACAACGCTTAGTTGTAAATTCATGAATTTAGAAATTTCATTAGAGTTCCTTCGTGACTTAGAAAATAGTGCACAGTGGTCAAAATTAGATTCGGAGTAGGCTTCTTTAAAGCCATTTTATTTTGATGTTTTAAATCTGCATGAACTCTTTTTCATCTGTTGCTTATTCCTTAAAACCCTCAATTTGGAGATGTAATTTTTAGAAATATTGAATCTTACGCTTTATAAATGGTTTCCTAAAGAAACAAACATCCATAAGACATAATTAACATAATTGAGAGAAAAAATAACTTTTATGACGTTGAAATTAGATTATTTTCAATCTCTTATTTCTGCGAGCAATAATGTGAAAATATTCCTTAGGATACAAATGAATGACCGTGTCATCTGATTTTTGTTATTGAATTTCTCAATAAATAAGTAATTTGATTATATTTTACTGTACAAAGAATTTTGTACGATAAAGATTTCAAAGTAATCTGTACTGCCGTGTTGAGAATAGTTTTCTGTCTTATACCGATCGACAATTTAAAAGATAAATCACTTTCAGGAAGGTAATTATTAAATGAACAGCCCGTTATTACTTTACGTATCCATACATATAGCCGAAAAATCTGAAAAAAAAACACAAGTATATTTTATTGCAGTAGAGGTGTGATCACGTTGGCGAATTTTCGCGTGCTAGTGGTGGTAGTAGTGATAGTGGTTATTATTATTATAATAATAATTGAATCGGTCATTTAAGAAAGGGCTCAATGACACTTTTTTCCAAAATGGATGTTATGAGGTAAATGGATTCACCAGGGGTAGATGCATGATTCTGTTAAAGAAAGACTCAATTCCACCTACTAAAGTTAGTTCTACAGCAGCTTGAATATACCATTCAGTTTAGAAATGCCTCAACTCCAGGAATGGAGTCCTTTCAATACTGAACCTTTCTGATACCTAGCAGTGAATGTAAGACGTATGGTCATTGTTCCTTGATTTTGGTTTAATCAAGAGATGTATCTATAAGCTAGATAGAATTCTTTCTATCAGGGAATATGTACAAATCATTGTCAACTCAGCAAAACAAGAAAAATTTACAGTTTTATTGGTATTGGCTGATGACTTTCTACAAGTCTCAACATAGAGGCAAAATTATTGCAAAAGACTGAAACCTAAGTGTTTTAATGAATGCCAGTATGATTCAATGAACTCAGTACAAATTTGTGCTTCAACATACATTAGGGATATATATCAGCCACACCTCAGATGTGAAATATCTGAAATATCAATTGTGAAACTTCCTGAAAAGTGTGCTTATGAAAATAATGTTCCCATTTACACCAAGCAAGATTTGTCAAAACTAATGTGTTATAACGTATACCAGAAGAACATAAGCACTTCTATGTAGATATGTAGTTTTACACTTACTGAATTGACTGTACGACTGTATTTAGTATTCAAGATATTAAGTTTTTCATACATCATATTTTAATGATACATAAATCAATCATAAAAGTTGATTTTATTTTAAAACTGTGTTTTTGGACAATTTCAATGTTAAGTGTGAGAGATATACTTTTGAAAGGGCTCAATTCCATTACTTTAAATTACTATAATACATCATGTAAGCACACTGTATTTCCATTTCACATGTAGAGGTCTTAAAAGCACCTATTATAAGACATTGCATATGCAAGAATTTACTAACTGTCAATGATTCTGTAAATAAACAGTTTTTTCTTTCTCCTGAAAAATGATCTTTTCTGTCATTAAGCCCTTTCTTAAATGACCGATTCAATTATTATTATTATCATTATTATTATTATTATTATTATTATTATTATTATTATTAAAACAATTTATTATTAAAGGAAGTAGGCCTATTATTTCGTGTAGTACCATTATCTAAAGGGTATATCCTCCTTGTTTCCCTGATGACCGCGAGCTGTTGGGGGAAGTTGCTACATATCACAAACATACTTCTTGACAGATAAGGACATAAAGAGCCTCCTTAGATGCGTGATCAGCTCAAAGTCGGGGCCACCTCCGAGACAATACGAACACAGAGGACGAAACACATCAGTCGCACACACACACACACACACAAATGCAGAACAATGCGCGAATGGGATGATGACCAGATGATAATGATCGGGGGACCACAATGGCCTAAAGTTTCCGGGCATTCGTCATACAGGTGAAAAAATCCCCCGAAAAAACTCACCTAGGAAACTTGTCCCAACCAAGAATCGAGCCCAGATCCGCTGCTTGAGCAGAGCTATTGCATGCCCTACGTCACAGATGTGGACTGAAGGGGAAATTAATACAATTAGATATTATAAATACGTGTGAATATAGTGTCTATATTATAACCCTGGACTGGTATCAGGATTATTTTAGTAATCCAATATTTAAGGACCTATTCATTCATACTTGATGAAATAATGCAAACATAATCAAAACAGTTCAAATCTTTAAGAGTATATGCCACATTCTAGTTTCCAGATAGCAAAAGGTTTCTGAACATAGGAGTCTACATATGAAATTCACGCTCCTATCTATCTCAGACCCAATTTCCTTGGATGTTCTACTTCCGAATGGTCAAGAGAATAAATTTGTGCCTTAGCACTGCTAACTTCCCGGGGAGGAAGAGAAAAATGTTGGTGTGAATAAGCGAATCCCCATTCCCTTATATCAGCTGGCTCATATGAGGAAGGGAGGCCTTCCTCTCTCTAACAGGCCGGGATGATCGAACTTCTGGATGGGTGGAAGGTTGGTAGATGGGGAAAGAAAGATGGAAAAGGCGAAGAAATGAGCGCCCTGACGTCAAAAGAGAGAGCGAGCTAAAGGGAGAGAGGAGTTAGAGAACGAGTTGGGGGTGGTGAAAGAGAGAGAGAGAGAGAAAGAAATCGCAAGCGAAAGACAGAGACAAAGCTTGTTTTAGTGTGTGTGTGTGTCTGTGTCTCTGCCATCGAGAACGGACAAGGGAGAGGAGATGGGAATTGAGACTTGATCGGAATTTCAATAACGCGAAGAAGCAAAGACAAGACTCAAATGCTGGAGAAAGGCAATGCAACTCACGCTCAGTCCTAGTGTCTCACCCTTCAAATATAAGGTATTCATTTCTCTCTCTTGGTCAAAATTCACTAGCCTCCTAAAGGATAACACACATCATATAACATTAAAGCTGTCTTTTTCTCTGTTGTTACTAAACGCAGTCCTTAAAAGTGCAGTCAGTAATTTTTGGGTTCATAAAACATACCACAGTGTAGTTTGTTGTGATATGAACTCAGTAAAACAGAGTACAACCCTGCTCCTCGACGGAAGAAAAAAATAAGACAAAGAGTTTGATTTGACTTTCATTTACAGACTTCGAAACGGTTGTTTTTCAGATAATGTTTTCAAAAGGCAGGTTAGAACAGTCATTCCTTTGGTTAGATTTACATGTTTAAACAAACGGAATTGACAATCAATGCATCATCTGATATCTGATTTTCGTAAAATTAGTCTCGAACATAATAATCAACCTTTCCTCCATCTCTAACCCTTTGAAGAATTGTATTTCTTTTAGTTATTAATATTGTATCATAATTCATTGTATTTCTTTATTGAATTTATTCATAGTTTTGTATACTAATAAATACATTATCAATATATTTTTCAATGGTTATCAAATTTAATATTTGTCACATTTAACTGAAATATTTGGCCCATTACAAATATACTTACACTAATAAACATTATTTTATACAAGACTTTCACAAACTCTTGGCTGATGTAACCTAATAGTTTAATACATAATGTATAATATATCATGTAAAATATATAATATATACACTATATAGTACATATTTTAATATAATGTAAATTAATATTAGGCTCACCGATCTTTTAATTCAATGAAGTTAGCTTTAAGAAACTAAGATAAGTCTCTACAGTAGAATAGCAGGAAAGATAAGTTGTGTTCTAGATTGGGTGCGATACAAAATAATAATAGCTAACGTTTGTTTATTTCTTTGCTAATTATCTGATCTCTCTCTTTCATGATATGGTTATTTAACCATGGTTGAGTACTGCAACTTTGACCTGTAACAACCGGTATGCCAGAAGTTTGCAATGAACATCTTTTTACATGCCTGTAAGTTTATAGATATTGAACTAGCCCACTACCTAGACATAAGTGTCATCTACCTGGATCATGATAATATCATGTAAGTTCGGACAGAAAACGAATGCCTATCTATACCACCAAATTTTCATAAAGTGATGTCATTTTAATAATAACTGTTAAATGTTTATATTTTAAAGATATACTATTAGGTTTTATCCATATCAAGAAAGTTGTGTAGGAGAGAACCAAGAGGTCAGAACAATATATTTTATCTTGACAAAGTTATATTGTTTTAAAATTTACTAGGTACTCTTACTGGTGTTCATATTCAGTTGATGTTAAGATACTGCACATTATTATTTTAGTCATAAAATAAAATGTATGTCTGTCTACCTTCTGAAAGATTAGTTGGTTCCCTGATAGATTTATGGTTAGTTTAAGAAATCTATAACAAGACAAAATTAACATCCTTTTGTCTTTATAATTCTCCTCTATTAGGGACTTGGGTGAATCTTAAAATGAGTAAGATCCACGTAAAATTAAAACTCAATAAGCTTTCAAGTATCGTCTAACCATATCAAGCACTCTCAGCAAGGTTGTACTTAATTATTAGATGCGACGTTGCTATTACTGAAAGAGAATTTAGGTTCGTTTTTCAATGTGATGTTTGCCTCACGATGTATTTTTAAAAACATTTTGCAATATTTGTGCCTTGAATTCATCAAAGGATATATATAAAAATCCTTGGTATTTGTTTAGTTCTAAATTTATTTTAAAATAGCTCCTACTTTCATTTCATTTGCATGTAGAAGGAAATTCGTCGGAAAAAGCTAGAGAGAAATAGTTTTGTAGGAAAAAAGATTTGCAAAGCCGGCATACTTTTCCTGGAACTGAATGAACTCTCTCTTTCTCTCTTTATACGAGTATCCCGTGTTTCGAAAACGTCGGTGGTATTTGTAAAAAACATAAATGTAGAGCTCAAGTTTCAATGTTAAGATGTACACGATTTAATAATTACGTTCTAGAGACGACAAACTACTACTAACTCTAAAATTTTAAAACTAATCAAAGAGAATTTTACAGCATATCCTTAATGAATCTTTATTGCATACTACGTTTCCTGCGAGACCGATTTAACGATTAATAAGAGTTAATATAATTAATCACTAATGGCAGTTGTTTTGAAATTGCAAGGAGTAGGCCTGCCAACGTTAAAAAATAGTATTATTTTAACCGAGGTGGCGATCGATATATCGATTACTTGCGCAAACGCAAGTACTCGTATCATAACTAAGCTGCTGGAAATGAAAATTTTAAGTCAATATTAACAAATAAAACGGAAATAAAGTCAAAAGTAATACTGAAATATATTATTGTAAAATTCAGCTAACAAATATTCCATGTCTGCAATAGAAATATATCAGATAGAGGCTTTGATATAATCAAGCACATAAAGAAGAAGAAACACACATACAGGTTAGATTACTGCACTGGGTGCAGGAAGTTCGAGTTTCGACCATGATAACATGAATTGGTAATGGATGATAAAAAAAATTACCAGACCGTGGTATTTCTTATGAGAGTTTCACATGAAACTTTGGGATGCTATCACGCTATAGTTGGAATCTATTAGTAATAATTAATAATAATTATCAAATAATATTAGTATAATAATCAATGTACATAACAAAATAGAAAATTTTATAAAAACTCATTTCAACTTTTATATTTTAGGATATATATGCATTCATGATCCACTGATCTTTGTCTCTGTTGGACATTACATGAGAATATTATAGGAGAAAAAATTCCTCTGATATTGGGATTTGAACCCAGGCCATTTGGCTATCCGTGCCACTGCTCTACCTACTGAGCTAAGCCAGGGTTCACTTCACAGCCCAGATGGAACCTCTCTCCCATGACTGACTGCCCTTAATGGTCTACCTCACTGACAGACAAGTTATGTCATATACAGTATTGTGAGGCACAATAATTAGTGATTTTTTCTCCTATAATAATCACATGTAATGTCCAACAGAGATAATAATCTATGGTTCATGAATGCATATATGGTATACATCCATCTTCAATATTACTGTACAGTAACAGTGGAAGCCCGGTCACAAAAATCACTAATTAGTGCGCCTCGCAGTACTGCATATGACATAACTTGTCTGTGAGGTAGACCATTAGGGCAATCAGTCGTAGGAGAGAGGTTCCATCTGGCGCTGTGAATTGAACTCCGGCTTAGCACAGTTGGTAGAGCATTGAACTTGATCAATAAAATAATTGAACAATATATTAATTTCTACCTTTTTATTATTTATTTTGCCTAGGCCTTTCGGTTTCATATAGTCATTATCAGAACATCTTATTTTGTAGAAATACATATAAAAGGAATGAAGCTGTTTTAGTAGAAGTCGGTTAAAATCACTAAGTAAAATTAACTTTTTCCTTCTTCTATATTATATGAATCGAGCTGTTATCTTCTATTTACTATTACCGTGTGTGTGGATACACACACACACACACACATATATTATATATAATACAGCATAATATCCATGTTTGTATTTTGTAAAGCACAAAATAGCTTACGTGTCCCATGGGAAGAGCATATAAGTGTCCGTTAATATTTTTAACACAAAAATGTTCTGCTGTACTCATACTTCCAAGAACACGCTTTGTTTTCACAACTAAACGCTGTCTGCTATTTCATAATGTAACTATGCACATGGCAAAGGATGTACACCCAGAATACAACAGAAAGAAAATTGGTGACTTAGTCCCAGATCTATTGATTTGTACGAATAATAAAGCCCATGGTTCAAATGTAATTAGCCTAGTTAGAGGGAAACATGCATGAAGGGGAATGTCCTGTATGCTTTACTTAGGGTTTCACGTTTGCTGGCCAGATTCCACTACTGCGGTTTGATCCGCTTCATCTGCAACCTCATGACCCAGTGAACCATGATCTTCAAGGCGAACCACCGTTTACATGGCCTCTCTGTAACATTTGTAACGTTCGCTTTTTCCTAATTCTTAACTCATAAATCAACTTGGTGTTGGAGTTACACTAGTTGTGTTTTTTTTCCAGATATACTGCAGACATTGCGTGGAATCTGATGTGGCAGGCATTGCATTTCGCGATATTTCTCAAGTTTTACGATTTACGCAAAATCCCACAAAATAAGAGGACGTCATATAACATATCAATTAAATCTCAAATCCTTAAAAGAAGAGCTCTATTATTTTGTATAGTCACTTGAGTTTCCCGATTTTATACACCAAGAAAACTTGTACGAGGGCCGTCCACAAAGTAAGTTTTCCTAGGGCCGTTTACAGAAACAACAAAAAATTCATGGAAATATTTATCGCAACAGATATAGCAAGTGTTCAGCTATTTTTCAACACATTCGTCACAGCAAATGAGACATTTGTCATACCGTGGGACCAACATTTGAAGACTTGTGTCGTAGAAGTCTGCCACCTGGGATTTGAACCAATGTGTGATCATCCTCTACCATTCTCTGGCATTCAATATCATTTCTTGAGTGGTAGGAAAATATGAAAATCTTTGGGTGCGCGGTCCAAGCTGTAGGGTGAAGATTTCAACACCTCCCTCGGCTGTATAGCAGCCATTATATTTGGCGAGTAATGTGCAACAATTGCTATTCAACGTAAGTGCATTTCATCGCATTCTTCAAAGTTACACTTTAAAGTTTCTGAAATTCTGTTAATCATTACGATCTATGCTAATAGTAAAACCTGTAACTCCTCTTGAAGTAAATATTGCAGTCGATAGCAAGGTCACGTCGCGAATTCCAAACGACTTTGAACTTGTATACTGCTACACCCTGTCTCAGAAGAATATAAACTCAAACAATTGGATCTATCATAAATATAACTGTGTTGCATTGCACAGGGTTTCTTGTTAATCTGCCTTTCATTAATTATACAATTTGCAATATTTGTCATTACATTACCGTATTGATTGGCAAGAAAATTACTATTTCTTTGCTGTTTTGTATTATTACTCACAATTTTGTCTTGTCCAAAGACTATATAATATTGTATACAATTGGAACTGTATATCTATACATTGACACCAATATTGCTAAGAAGATTAATCATTTTGTTTAAACGTTTTGCAAATACTGCATTTATTTATTTCATTTAAATTAAAATTGCATAATGTTAATGTAAATAATGTAATGTTAATTTATTTGGTTAATAATAATTTGGAATTGAAATAAACTATTTTTTCATTTCAGTGTACTGTACATAGGTAAATGTGTCAAACTCTTTCTTTATCGCATTATCCTTCTCTAGTCAATCCCATCTCGGGCATACTGTGATCTTTCCGTCCTTTTCACTAAAGGTCCCGACCATTTAAAAGTGTTTCTTGTCAGGATCTATTCTCATTTTCTCCGAACAGGTTCCTGTCTTGGCACTCCCATTTCCTGGGCATTATCCATTCCATTATGAAAGGTCTCACCTTTTTCAAAGATCCGTGCACGAGAGTGTAAAATACAATTGTTAATGTATTCTGCTCATTGCAGTCGTATGGCTGTAGTAATCAATTAGTTGAGTAGTTAGGGGACATTCATGTCAAACTTTGGGCGCCCCTGTGTTATAATGTGTGTGTTCTGATGAGTCTTGCTCTCAGGTAACGTGTATGTTACAGAACCCTAAGAGCGTTACACAGTCCATTGTAGAGTAATGGATGAGGTTTCACCATACGAGAGTTAATGCATAAGCAAGTATACATGTTCCCTGGGTCAGATACTCTACTACGTTAAATATTGATTCCATTAGAATAATTAATTCCTAATATGCTAAATTGAAAACATACAACAATATTATATCGTAAAAAAAATCAAAACAGAGAGAGAAAGAGGGAGACAAACTGGGGACAGACAGACTGAGATAGAGACAGACAAACAGAGTCAGAAAGAGATAAAGGGAGAGAGATAGAGAGAAGGAGAAAAGGGGAGGAATAGTGTTGATAAAAAATGCATATAGCTTAATAAAATGGATGTAGTTCGATAGACTATCACATTTGTACAGTGTTTATTAAGAATTTACCTAACGTAGGCTACGGTAGTTCTGATAACAATCAAACTTTTTGAGCATGTAGAAGCATAGAAGCACAGACAGACAGACAAAGAGAGAGAGAGAGAGAAAAACACAGACATGCTACTGCATTTTTTATGTAAGAAACACAGAACGTGTAATTTTGCTCAAAATTCAACACTGAATTTCAGAGTCGACATCCTTTGCCTATAAAACCTAGGGTACTGATAGAGAAATTAATATTAATGGACTTGAATCAGTATACACTTCCAGCAAACAGAAGATTGAAAGTACAAATCTAATTGGTTTTACATAAGTCTTAAGGAAAGGGTTTTAAATGTGTAACAAACTTACTACTGTTGTAAGAGATTATGCTCAATACTCGAATTAAGAATGAATTATTATGGAGTATAGGGTATCAATTAAATTTAGGTGTACCAGAATCCTTTCGGAAAATAACAAGTGGTTTACGAAAATATCTCATATTCCCAGAATTTCAAATAAATATTCCAAGTTCTACATGCTGGATTTAGTTAGAAGATTTTTGTCTGCTGCCAGAACATAAAGTGAAGGAAAGATTTATCTCTCGACGTAAACCAAGATAAGGATAATAAGCTCTAGCTGGGTTTAATCCCATGCACTTCAAATCCAAGGTTAACATATAACTAATCCAATCCAATCCAATCTCTTATTGATTTCTCTTAGTAATTTTATCATCATCATCATCAACCTCATATTATTCGTAATGGTTGCACGGCCATCACTATCATCATCTCTAACACTATCTCTACCACTAAGATCACCCATACTACTACTAAAGAATACTACCACAACTGTTAAATTAACAAGGTATATTATGCACTTCCAATATTTAAGAATTTTAAATTGTTTCGTTAACAGATTGTAACTCCCATTCATTCCACATTATTCTCAAACTGTGCCGTCTTAGCCTAATGAAAAAAAAGTTTTACTTGCTTACTTAATTGAGCTTGTGTTTTTAACATCTTCTTACATGAGTAAATAATTTGTATTTATTGTGTGATGATAATTACTCTTAGGAAAAACAACTCTGTGCTCTACATAATGGCTTGTGAATTTTAATTCTTCGATGTACTTGCTTTCCGGACGAATACTGATTTAACTTTTAAAAATCTCTTCTTCATTCTTAATTAAATTATATATGTTAAACTAGTCTTATAACTGCCAGGGGAAGACTCAGGGGGACCATCACTTTTTTATTTTATCATTTAAGTTCTTCGAAGAAGACTCTAAAAAGATTGCTAATATGGAAATGTGCTTACAAAGAAGAAAACATGTAGGCTTATAGTCTAAACATTTTTTAAAAAAATCACTAAGAGTAATAAATTTGATACGGGTATATTACTCCCTCTTCTTAGTAATTTAAAGAACAAATAATAATATTAATATTTATTATTATTAAATATATTTGTTCCTTAAATAATAATAAATAATATTATTATTATTAAATAGATTTTTTCCTTAAATTATTAAGAAATTTATTATAGTTCTTCTAAAAATGTTTATACATGTTTTCTTCTTTGTAAGAACTCTATTTGAATTTCTAAACAATTTTTTAAAATAGTCCCTAGCATATTCCAAATACAGTGATTTTCTTTTTCATATGAAAGTTAAGATTTTTCGGAAAGTAGCTGTAATAGAATATTACTAACCGAATCCATTATCTCATGTGGTATGTCTAATACGTTCTCTTCATAAGTTTCCTAATTCATTTCGACTGTAGAATTCTATATGCTAACATTTTTAACGGGGTCAATGGTACATTTTTGGGTATATTACATTATTGCTAGCAGTCAGGTGTTCACTGTATTTTCAATTAAGTAATAATTCTACAAGTTTTATTTTAATAACTGCCCTATGATTATGTGATTCTGTAACTGTGTTTTCTTATTATTTTAATACTGTATCAAGTCAGTTAAATTGTCGTCGCGTGTCCATGTTTAGTTAACATGTGTTTTGTAAACATCTTTCTTTTAACACAAAAATGCAGTATTAGGCTATTTTAAAAAATATATATGAGGGGTCTATTAGCAAACCCAGAAATCTCCATTTCAAAAAAAATAGACATGCTTAACTATGAAATTTTAACGAATTTCCTGGCACATATTTAGTGTAGGTGTTGCAAATCCGACTTCCCACTTAAAACGAGTAAATCAGATTTGTAACACATAGGCCTACCCTAATTATGTAGCAGAAAATTAATTAAAATTTAATTAGACGTTAACATCTCTCTTTTATCAAAATGGAGATTTCCGAGTTTGCTAATTGATCCCTCACATTAGGATTCCTATTTTATATTTACTGAATGAAAATGAGATAATTTTTAAATGAACAGGCTTAATTAAAGGCTAACAATAAAAACTAATTTGATTTCATAACGTTATTTATTTTAGAATCAAATAAGGAACCGTATGTCTGGACCCTGTTATTTGCTCTGGAGGGACAGAAATTCGAGTATGATAGAAATACTAATATCAGCAAAGTCGTTTACCCTCATGTTTGTACGATTGTAATTTCGTAATTTCACTAGATTGTGCGTCCTTCTGCGTCATTATTGACAAATTTATGAAAACTGCGTACGTATCTCCCTTGTAAAAATAAATTACATATAAGTTCTCTATATAATGGCGCCCAGTTCACAGAAATTCAATACAGTATATTTTTAGGGTTTTGTTCTAAGCCTGAATCTTTGAATTGAAACCACCGAATTGAAATTTATTAAATTAAATTAAGACTAGACTAACAAAAAAGCTGAGATCCATGCGCCCCTCTTGCTGACTAAATACGGTAAAATAAATTAATGGTATAGAAATTTTTTACCGAAAGCATTGGTGATTTGATTACATCGTTGAATAAATAGCATTTACCAAACATTATTGTTATTATGTTATTGTTTTTCTTTCATTCTCCCTATGTGGTTACAACTGAAAAATCACCTATTTTGTTATCTCGTGTACCTAATCTATACTATATATACCGTACTAAACAAAGCCCTGCCAAAACCAAACCAATAGTATCATAATTTTAAAATTAAACCTTTCGCCCAACTAAGCTTCTATAACTAAGGAACACCGAAGCAAATTGAATGCGCGATAAGTAAAGTAAAGTGTTCCGTATACCGGCCAAAGAGGCCCTGAAGGATCCAGAAAGTTGAGGATCTCAGATTTTAAATTTTAGACATTCAGCATGTGAAGGCGGTAAGGTTGTCAGCCATACTCTTACGCCGCCTTTGTCCTCAGGATTCCTCGTGGTATTCATTTCTGTTACAGGCTGAGTGGACCTCAGGCCCACAGTGCCACCAGAAGGATTAGGCCAATGGAAAAATTCCAACGACCTCCTCGGAGAGCAAACCCGCGACTTGCTTGTTTGAAACTCAGCGGTTAAAGCACCACGTTATGGCATAACCCGATACAATGTTAATAAAATTGATTATTTTTAAACATAACGTCTAGTTATACAAAATTATTTGTTATAATTTGAACATAATAGAGGTGCTGATGGTGAATGCTTCTAATACTACGAGGGATGTTCCAAAAGTAAGTTTCGTCGTTTTTTTCAAAAGTGAAGATGGTAAAGCAGATGAAGCAAACAACTGCCATAAGAATCGACACCTATTGCTGGTTCAACGACGGAAAGAGCGTCAGCAGAGGAGAAACGATGCATGAGTAGAGTCCCGAAGAAGAGAGAGTAGCAGTAGACTGGCGTGCCCGAGGTTATTTGAGTACAAATCACGATGGCAGATGGACGTGTACTGAAAACGTGGTCGACAAT
This sequence comes from Ectobius pallidus, assembly GCA_964059195.1. Lineage (NCBI taxonomy): Eukaryota > Metazoa > Arthropoda > Insecta > Blattodea > Ectobiidae > Ectobius > Ectobius pallidus. The sequence goes on from CAXKWD010000003.1 coordinate 59,213,199, forward strand.
GGAAGTACATGCTGTTATCCGGTATGAATGGGCATGTAGGACTAGTGTGTCCATCATCCATGGACGCCTACAGACTGTGTATGGTGAAGAGGTCATGTCTCATCAAATTGTTGGTCGCTGGTGTTGCATGTTCAGTGAAGGAAGGCACCTGTTCCATGCAATGAAAGCCGCACTCTCGGGACGTCACTTCCAAATAAAGTTTCCATGTGAAAAAAAATGACGAAACTTACTTTCAGAACATCCCTCGTACTTTCGTTACCAGCATTTTATACATGTTACATTTGTTTCTTATAAGAATGTTCTTTGAAATTTTTCATGTTCTGTTGGAACGATTGTTGGACAACTGTAGGCTATATAATTATTATCCTTCAGGTATGTAATTTCTTTAGCATCTTCATAATACTGAAGGCTAGCGTAGTTTTTGGGAACCTCATTATTTATTGCTTTTTCCTGCTACATAGGTATGTGCATATTTTATACCTATTCACAATTCAATTTCTGATGATCTGAAAATCTTATTTCAGGCAATTTACGTTTACATTATTATATACAAGCCGTTATTACTGAATCTGTAATGCAGGAGGAGACATCGACTTGTTACTGAAGAGTTAGTAAGCCTCGGGTTGAATGTTACCTTTCCAGCCTTGTTACTACGGATATAAAACTCGGCGGTGCATGCTATAAATTTAAGCAATACTTTGCTGTCTTGTAAAGCTACTAGAGGATTCTGGTATTAGCTCCGTAACTTATGCAGAGAAGCCGCAGTCTTGACAGCCTTCAACATTGAACGGCAGACCTATCAACGAAAACCTACCATGTTTACTAAGAGATTACCAAAGTAAATGACGCATCTCAGCTGTATCCCTTATCTAGAATAAATTATTACTATATGATGTAAAGTACGTCTGACCCAGTTGAAAGTTAATATTTTATTTCGAATGAAAATTATGTACTTTCTTTAATATTGTCATTTCCTTTACTTGATACGAAAAGAATATTTGAATATGCAAAATGTAATATTCATTCAGCCCATTAGGTATGAGTCGTAAGAAGTCGAGGACCTCTAATATTTTGATGATCAGCTCACATGCAACACTGTTGATCTCGTGAGGGGACGCCGTGATTCCGCGGCAATTTCTTCACACTCTGAGGATTGCGTGTAAAAGCAACGTTCCGTTAGCAGGCTATGTCGAGGCAACTGCATTCGCCAGCCTCTAATTCTGTGCACCGTAATGTTTATTCACAAAATTAACCCGACTGTTTATGGGAAATAAAGTGTTATCTTGTACAGACAAAGTAAGGAATAACCTGATTAGAAAACTACTTCAATAAATTACTGTTCTATATAAAATGAAAACTACAAAAGTAGTCAATCATTACACGTAATGCCACGAGAACTTTCGAACTGATCAATAAGGATTTAAACAAATAACTTAAAAATCCCATTTTGAACATTTCACAAAATGAACGAACTAAATTAATAATAAAAGTCACAAAAACCTATAAAACCAGAAGCTGAAAATCACGTTGTTATGAATATTTCAAGCAAACAACAAACTAATACACTAATAGTCATAAAGAACAGAACATGAAAATCATGTTGTTATGACTATTTTACCAAAAGAACCAACAAACGTAAGTAATAGAAGTCATAAAAATTAAAACCACAAAATCCCGTGTATCACGAAAGTAACTAGGAAAAGCTAGGAAATATTTTAAATATTTGCAATGAACAATATTTTAACTTCATAGTTCTAGGCACTTACTGCAGAGATGATAGTTTAAAAAATAACGAACTGTCTTGATTTTGCTTCCTGATCTTTTTTTAATATTCCTATTAATCGTTTATTTCCACAGATATCTGGCGTAGAATGGAATAATCAATGCAATAGTAAAAGAAGCTCTTAAGTTTTCTGTAGACTGAGATTTCACGATTGGTAGGCAATTTGAATAGGAAGGAACATATGGTACCGTACTCGTATAACATAAGATGGCATAATTGGAATATAATATAATAAAATATAATATTGTACCTTTGGAAGGGTTTCAACTTCTTCATGTGACACGCCTTCCAGGCCCTTCATCTGTTCTCATACTAGCCGAAACCCTAGTCGGAATCAAGGTCAGAAAGCCTCATCACGCTCACGCTTTTCTAGACAAAGTGATACCGAGGTGGTTTTCCATTCCTTCCGCGTAAAGTAGAGGTCTTACCAGGATTTGAACCCGGGACCGCTTGCATCATAATGGCAAGTGCAAGCGATGATTTAGAAATTCGGCGTCCATATGACAAAAGTAAGATTTATCAGTAGAATCTTAGGTAATGACATGTCCTCTAAATGTTTTTCCCGTGAATTTTCAGAGAACCAATGTTTTTCCCATTAACAATTTATTTGAATGAATACTCTACAATTATACTAAAAGATACTCAATAAAAAATACGAGGTATTTTAATTAGAAAATCGTGTGAAATATGAAATAAACAACTTCCTAAAGTATTTGAATAAAGAAATATGTATATTGGAAATATTCCTCACAGTAGACTGTCTACAACAAAATACAGCGACCACTTTTCTCAAGCCTTGCATAAATTTAACACTAACTTTATCACCGGACCGAATCACTTAAATCATGTGGTATACGTAGAAATCAGAAATCCACCCGTTTCACATAACAATTATTTTAATTTGCATCATATTTAAACGTACGATTTCAAATACATTCATATTAGCTATGTGTTTAAAATTCAGATCACAATTAGAAACAAATGTAAAATCTATTAGAATTTTCTTGTTTATAAATTTTCGTAAACCTATAATTTAGACAAGTAGCAGTTTGTTTATTTAAGGATACTAAAACCGAACACAGTTTTATAACGCTCACATAACGTTAAATGTTGCGGAAGAGAAGAATTAATCATTTTAATCACCCTGCTTTCTAAATAAACTGTTTTTAACTTATACGAAGTCAAAGACCACTGCATGTCAGCATGTTATGTTAAATTGTTTTTGTAATATTTTCACACAAAATTATGGCATTGAAATGAGCTTCCAAATAGTGTTCGCTTCCCTGAGCATAGGCGTAACCAGGCCGACCATATGGGGGGGGTTATAACATCCGCAGGGTCTGGGGGTATGGGGGTCCTCCCCCGGAAAATTTAAAAAATGAAGATGCACAATAACGAGTTTTAAGCTTCCGGGGGTCCTCCCCCGGAAAATTTAAAAAATTAAGATGCACAATAACGAGTTTTAAGCTTCCGGGGGCCCTCCCCAGGAAAATTAAAAAAATTAAGATGCACAGTAACGAGTTTTAAGCTTCCCACGCTTTATACTCGTATTAACTAATTTTTCAACAGACTTAAAAAAAATTATACAATTTTCCTTTTTTTAATCAATGGGGGGGGGCTCAAACCCCCAAAACCCCCCCTCGTTACGCCTCTGTCCATGAGAATAATGCAATTGCATGACAGAAGAAAAAGAAACACAAAAGTAGCTTAAAGTATAAGTTTAAGTGCAGATATTAAAAGATGGAAGTTTTATGTTGGCACAGATATAATATTTTATTTAGTAATTGAATAAATTTCTTATAATGTAATCGTAATTTTGCATAAAGCCTTCTTTGTGTATATTTGTTATATGCTAGGAATAATAACGCGAGAAAAACGGAATTAAGTAATTTATTAATGAATTTCATTTTCAGACAGGGTAAAATGGTTTAAAAATAAAGAGATTGTCCACCTTAGAACCCTTGTCGTTTCACTTATCTGGGGCCTTTTATAAAATATAAAATAATATAGAACGCATAAGCACACGTTAAAAACACTGTTGTCAAATTAGTAAAAACACTGTTGTCAAATTAATAAAACTTCTTCTTGGTCCCAGATGCGTCTAATACTTGAAAATGCATTTCGATGCAAGTTGCATCATCTTCAGTTCAGCTTGGTGACACAACAGATACAATGTCTGATGATGTACTAATGTATATGCCGGTTGTTTACTTGTTGCATGTTTTAGGTCACAGTTGTTGCGAGTTCAAACAGGTGATTATGGTCAATCGTGGTTTCGTTGAGAATGTTATTTTTATTTTTGTAGATTTGAAGATTTTCTAGTATATTAAGTCTATTACCTTTTTTATAATTATGGAGGATTTCTAAGAAGTTTTATTAATTTGACAACAGTGTTTTTACTAATTTGACAACAGTGTTTTTAACGTGTGCTTATGCGTTCTATATTATTTTATATTTTATAAAAGGCCCCAGATAAGTGAAACGACAAGGGTTCTAAGGTGGACAATCTCTTTATTTTTAAAAAAAAAAGGAATTAAGTAAGTTTAACGCAAGCATAAAATTGCGAAATATTTAAGTACGATAAGTTCCGATTTATATAGACTAAAGTAAATTCTTCAGTCCAAGGTATCACACCGTATTACACCCAAGACATAGAAATCGTAAATTAAACGTGATACGGATTAGAAAAGATAAAAGGACAGAGTGAAGTAATACAAATATACTATACCAGGCACTTCGACAGCGCTGAAACAGCATTTTTACGTGAAACATGAAATTCTCCGACTTTTCAGAGTCCAATCATCCCTGGCAGGGTGTAATTAATTATGAGGTGACCTGTAATGAAATTAAACGCAATGATGTGTACTAATGTATTCAATAATTATTTTCAAATAAATTTGGACTTATCTTTGCGGAAGACAAAACATTTAATCAGTAAAAATAACATTATACACCGATGCGCTCGTGGATAATGCTGACAATGTATCTTTTTATTTCATAATTCCGTTGTAATACTCTATACTAATATAAAAAACCAACCATATTACTAAGGGTTATCTGTTTATAATATGGGACGAAAACTCGGATTGAAAGTGCATAACTAATGTAATAAAAGCTTATTGTTGTTTGAAAAATAAAATACAAAGGAAAATATTAAAATTAATTTATTCAATTGAATAGATAAATAGTTCTGTTTTCTCTTTTGCAAACCATCAAAAGTGCATTGACCTAGGAAATTATTGAAAAAGGCAATAATGATGATGGGAACCGGATTTTTTTTGTTACTGCTTAATTTGTAGTGAATATAATTTTGAATTTATTGCTCAATGCCGTCCCAAAAAATTTGTTATAGTTCTTTATACTATTTTTCCTTGCTACATGTTTATAATAAAAATTATTGATGAGAATTATCAATATTAACCATGCTACACTAATGTGTTCAAATATTCAATTAGGCTTAATTTATTTGAAGGAAGAGGATTAGTCAGTTGGCCATCTCGTATCATACAGGCCTACGTATTCAAACACTGACGAAAATAAATTATTGCACTACTTCATTTGTAGAACACTATAAATAAAGTTAGATTAGGTTTTTATTATTGTTATTTTAGAAGTCTATATTTTTAATGTTAACTCAGCAATATTATACGAATGATTACAGAAACTTACGTACAATATATTCATAAATATTGGTATTGTGGTAAAATTTTATCCCATTATAAATAGGCTATATTAATATAATTTCTGAATCAAAATGTGTTTACATTACTGTGCATAATGCGGTAAAATTTTATAAACATTAACTTATTTTATAAATACAAATTTATATCATTTTGAAGTCTATGGATCGTAGTGTTTTCACCTAAGAGAATACTGTCCATTACTCTCTACTGTTAGCAAATTACAAAATAGAAAGGTGACGAACATAAATATAATAATAATAAATAAATTAGCCTTAATTTATGCCAACAACCACGTTAGCGATCCTTCTTTCTTCCTTACCTGAAATTCGCAATCTCAATAAAGTCTATTGATTAATCAGGGCGTATCATTTAGCAACAATTTCTTTATTCCAAACTGTATTATATATGTTCCAAATTGTAAAAATCTGCTACGAGTTGCAAAAGTTACAGGGTTCGGTATTTCATGAAAATAACGACCAAAGGTTCCTCAGTGTTACCGCAGTCACTCTTTGATAAGTAAAAAGATATGTTTCTAAATGCAGAATCGTACCCTGATCAGACTATGGAGCTTCTTGTCGAGATCAAAAGCTTATGATAGGCGACAAGGACTCTATAACAAGTCACTGTGTACTAGGGAGGCACGTATTAGCGTAATGGGTTTCTTTGAAAGGTATGTCATAAGTGAAGCTGGAAGAGTTACAGACCCTTCAACGTGACACCTTAACGTCTAAAAAACGCATTACATGTATCATACGCAGAAGGGGAAACGAGTAAAAATGAAGAAAGGAAACGGAAGGTAATCACAAAGAAAACAAGCATACATATGTGCATAGAACTTGCGTGTTTGTTGATAAAGAATGTAAAAGAAATATAAAAACAAACGAGTAATAAATAAATTCGCAAATAAATCAATCGATTAGGCCTAGCTAACTATGTAATCACCGTTGATACCCAAATTTTGAAAGTGGTGGAATAAAGTTGGTATTGTAATACATTTTCAGAATAAATAAATTTTCAGAATACAATAATTTTGCAGGAAAAATCGACCAAACCTGAAATTAAAACTCTGGAACCCATGAGACTGTTATTAAAGCAATAATAACATTAATTAGTAAAGAAATCATTTATCTCACTTATCACTATCTTACTGTAGTAAACATATTCTCCTTGTGACTGCAACGTCACTGGTAATAAAATTAAATAAACTAAAACTAAACTAAACTCCGTGGCGCTACATCCTTAAAGGGACTACGCCTACCATCCGACCGCTGTACCATCCACCAGATTCAAATGACAGTATTGGAGGCATTTGGTCAGCATGCCGACATTCACCGCTCAATGGAGTAGCTCCTCATTTTTTTTATCACGAGGTCAAGTGCACCCCGTTCCAGCCCTACCTCAGAAAAATCCGAGGAGATACCGGGAAGCCATAGCCAGCGATGCTAACCACGAGACCTCGAAGGCGTCAATAATATGAAATAAGCGTAACTAAATTCGCAAGCACATAGACGTTTTGCGGATTGAAAAGTTATGCACTACACGCTATGTCGTAAACATTGTCAGCTTCACTTGGTCATGTCGTATCAATTTCGGTCGGCCGTTATTTGAAATCTGGAGGATCTAACATGTTAACCGATGCGGTGGCAGAGGATATTATCAGAGAACAAAATCTTAGCCTTAACCGGACGGGCTGGTGAATGCGGTGTGAGCCCCTGAACTGTGTAAATTGAAGGTTTGCCTAGTTATCAATCACCCGCTATATTATGGTAACTTATGTAAACATGTAAATATTTAAAAAAAAAAAAAAAAAGACATCAAATGGTACATGAATATTTAATGTCTGTACTATGAATTTTATACCTAAAGATGAGGAATTAACGTCGAAACGCGTCGTGAAGAAAACAACACTGCAATTTTAACATTGAACAAGCATTTTAACGAAGTTATGATTGTCTTTTAACATTAGGACTGCCAATATTTTGTGTTATTGGTGACAAATAATTTGTTTACATAATAATTGTAAGTTATTTTGTTATCATTTTGACTCTTATAGTGTATACACATAAGTAATGTCTTTTAGACAAGTAATACATGCTACAATTTATGTATTAGTCTTTTATCCCATGACGATTTTAAAATAATTTATATAATAGCAATAAAATAATTATACAATTATTGTATTAATTGAGGAAAGGGTGGAATATTGAGCATAATAGAAACAATGGTACATGAAGTCAGCCGTGAGCTATATTTGAAAATTGGGCTTTTTAAATAAAATAAGCTATTATGAACTAAACATTTTATGATGTGAAGATAAACTTTCCACTAATCAAACTCTATAGTCTTCAATAAATTTCAAGAAGATTCGATAAAATCATTCTCAGATTAAGAAAAAAATTATTTTACCACTTTTTACATGCCAATATCTTGTACTATCTTGTTTTCTTAAATCAGACTTACTTTAGGAACAGAAATATCCGTAATTTTCATAAATAAAACATCATATTTATTTTTATACTTAGGCCTATATCAAGCGGCATAGCATCACTTCTTCTGTAATTCTTTTACAGTGGAAAGTATTATTAACAGAATGATTTGAAATTCCAATACAGTTTCCATCTACTTCTTAACAACAAACTTCTGCATTGAACGTGATTCTAATTTTCTTTTTTAACTAATTCCTTTTCCATTCCGCTTCAGAAATCTCAACCTATTTCTTTCCTTTTACTTTATACTTACAACCCACTCTATGATGAATAATTTCTCCCTTTTCAACACCATTCATATTTATTTGATTCAGCAGACAGATAAGAAGTATGAGAGTCGTTCGTACATGCCAACAATGCCCGATGGAACGTGACGTAATTCCAATATTATGCTAGTTATGTCACGTTCATACCAGTTCATTTTGATGTCCATTGTAAGAGCTTCGAACCCACTGAAGAGACTAGGGTACGTTTTAAAAATGGAAAATATTTATATTTCATGCTCTGCAGTTTTTGAACACCCCTTTGTTATAGTATACATGGATCCATCATACGGTTAATTATACAGAATAATTATTCTTGACTTACTGCCACTAAATTATTCAGGCTGATTACGATAAAATCATTACGAAATACTCTAGCAATTAGTGGTTACCTGCTGAAGCAAAAAATAATCCTTAGTAACGTGTGCAACGGGTATAAAGTACACTGATTTAAAATAAATACACTTGAAAGATTTAAATCGGAATCATGCTAAATATAGTTTTGCTACCTTATAATTATTTATTTATTTATTTATTTTAACCTGGCGAGATAGGCCCCAAGGCCTGAATTTTCATGCACTTTTAAACAATCTCTGAGAATGTACGAAAACAGCTATTAATCCATTTGATTGGATGCAACTCTGAGAATATATTCTGATATTTAGAAAACAAATTAAATAAATTACGTACATCATCGTACTTACAGGTTAAGGGACTTAAAGCTATAAACATTTCTCACTCAAAATATTTCATTTGAGATTATCTATGATGGGATTTATGTTATAGGTATCGACGGAAAATTCATCACTGGCGCAAAAAGAACCCCAGATTCCTGTTAAGTAGCCTACCCAGGTCCTATCCGACACCTCTCCCAATATTATTTGAAACTTGTGTGATCATTACTTGGATGCTATCACTTCTATGTTCTACAAAAAGCGTGTAACAACAAAGATAACTTTAATATTAGGATTTTAATACTTAATAAGCCTAATAGATTAAAACGGGAATTATCCACGAGTTAATGCCTCGAAACAGTTTATTTTATTCATTTAATTTTGTGTTAACTAGTTTTGTTTATCTTTTGTTATAGTCTAGTCTAAACTCCTTTTTCATAGCTGTTCATATTTCAATACTTTGTTTATTCCTAAATATAAATAAAGGCCTATATGTATATTTATTTATTTATTTACTCGTATTATATGAAACGAATATAAATAATATTAATAAAGTGGGAAAGGACCGGTACCGATATCCAACTTTTCAGAACGTCACTTGCTCAAGAAGCAGAACTGAAGTAGGGAATATACAGTTGCATATACACATATATTTGCTTAGTTTACCTCCTGTGATAATGCACAATTATCCAGTCCGAAATCCATGAATACGTATTCTGAAAACTTCTTCATAGTTACTATGAATTGTTTTAGTGCTTGATTCCCATTAATGCCATCCATAAACCACTAAATGTGACAGACCAGTTTCCTCATATTTCACGTTTAATTAAAACCAAGCTTATTTTCAGAAACCAGTCGAGTACGGGGGTATTATACCAATATAAACCACAAAGGACTGAATACATATCCCTGGAATATACCCTTTCCTATTGAATTTTTCCTAGTAGTTTACCTTTCATCAGAAGTTGGATTTTCCAGTTATTCATTAATTGTATAAACCACTGGAGTACATCTCCCTGGAATATACCCTTTCCTATTGAATTTTTCCTAGTAGTTTACCATTCATTAGAAGTTGAATTTTCCAGTTATTCATTAATTGTATAAACCACTTTTGAATATTTTTTCCTACGGTACCTTATTTAAAATTGGTACCGGTACTTCAATGAGTCAATCATGCAGCCCAATACAAAAGATTTCGTGTAATAAATTAAATCCATTTGAATAATTCTCGACTCATGTTTTAGCAATTTTTGTTACCATTGCGTCTAAAAAATATTAATTGTCTTTTACATCCAAAGCTAAATATCTAATAAAATCCTACTGTTCCATTGGGGTAATCTCAGTCAGGTTTCAATTATTATTATTACTTTTATTATTATTATTATTATTATTATTATTATTATTATTATTAGTAGTAATACTGTATTATTATTATTATTATTATTATTATTATTGCAGTTCCATGTATTAAGACAGAAATCACAAATAAAAATATGCATACTTATCTTACATGCTGCTTTATACGTCACCAACCATCTGTTGGACTATTGTTCTTATATAGAAGCGGGAAAGTAAATTACCGTCTAGAAAGTTTTGATTCCGTGTAAGAAATCTTGTCTCGTTCGATTCTCTCAACGGGCTATGAATTCTCCACAATAGGCCTTACAAAAGCTCAGTTATTATCGTATCTAAAGGAGCTGTAGACTTCTGGTATCTGAGATGTTGAGCAAACAGGAGAGAAGAGGGAGACAAATGTACATACAATGTAAAAAGGGGGAGAGAACGCTTTTGTTGCAATTTTCGTAGAGAAAAAACTCACAATAGATTGGACTGATGAGGAGAGGAGGGGACCGGTACAGATATCTAACTTTTCAGAACGGCACTTGTTCAAGATGCAGGACTGATGTAGCGAATATACAATTTGCATACAACCCTGTTGAGTTCTTTCTTTTCCTGCCTTTTTCCCCCTCTCAGAATACCACCCACCTGTATCTTAACTTGTTTGCATTCTCCCTCCATCCTTTCTTTAAAAGCAAAACCTGAAAGTTTAGAAGAAAAGTAAGGTTATGTTTACATAACGAAACCCTTCCCTTGTTCAAACACATGGATGTAGAAGTCTGGTTTTTTTGCTGCATAAGGGATACAACTTACTGCAAGAATATTCTGCTTACACTACATACTGCATACGATCTACAACAAGGGCTTCCAAACGTTCTATATGGAGGGTCAGAAACTAGATAAATTAACGATTTAACATAGGTAGTGGTTAATTGTGGCCCCTTAAGTTAATTACATAAAACATATAATTGTATAATAAAATGGATAGTTGATTTAATCAGCTCAAAAATCTTTACAGTTCAGTTCTACCTCCTTTACCCGTTTCTGAAGGGTCGGCCGTGTGTCGCGGCGAAGAGGGAGGCACGGTAAACAGGTTCAGCGCCAATAATGAGTGATGGGCAGAACTGAATGACTTTAAGAATCGAGTAATCTGTTTTCGAGTAACAAAAAGAATCGAATCATCATTCGAATGAGAAAGTTCTCAGACGAATGCAAGGATCCGACAACTCGCAATGCGAGATGTAAGAACTCGAGCCGGAATCGGAGAACTACTAAGGACTGACTCGACTCAAATCGCCATTCGAATGTTCAACTCGTCACTGTCATCTTTTTACGAGATCTTTTGTTGGTTCCCGCAATGGGTGCGTCTTATCCTAACAGTGAACCACAAAACAATAAGAATTAGTTTCACGAGCGCTGTCGGATATTGCGTTACCGGCATTTTATTACAAATGTTCACGGAGTAAACATCCAAAAGATATCAAAGCTCTATATATATATATACATATATTACGCCTTTCTATCCTCGAAATCTCCACATTTCTCGTAACATTATACCATTCCAATACTTTTATACAATTCTTTATATCTCAAGAACTTTAAAGTACCGTATCGAATAATCCCGATTTTTTATTCGAGATCTCCCATCACTAACATTATTATTCATCGTCTCAGAGTTGTCTCCTATTCCCGCTAAACTTACTCTTCATCAGAACGGCTACAGTTATCAGTTAAGCCTAGGCATAAAATATAGACATAACATAAAGGTTGATGTGCTGATGGCAACAATTACCTTTTATTTTATAGTTTGAGTTCAACGGTAAAAACAACAGGTGTTTTAAGACAGTTAAACTAAAGTCACACTATGTACTGTCTGGCTGCGAGCTGAAGGTCGAGCTAGCGTTCCCCCACTACCTTACCATGCGCTTGCATTTACTGTCTATGTCTTTCCCCCACTATGCCACCAGCTCGGCCTTCAGCTCACAGTCAGACAGTACTTACAGAGGATTATGAAGGATTGAGCAATAATCACTCAGGAATAACAGATTTCAGTATAAGAACAAGCTATCTGTATTTGTTCGCACCTACCTAGGTATTTGTTTGTATTTAACATTTTTGTGGTTAATTCGTATATAATGTTTACAATGTCAGTCTAAGACCCGGCTTTCATTCTTGCTTACAAGCACATTTGATTAATAACTACAAGTTGCAATGACACGGTATAGGGGGATAAATGTATGTCCAGCCCCATCACCCGACTTATTACTGACATGTTTTTCTTTTGGCCTTGTGAAGAGTGTCATGTATTTCACAAAAGTTTAGGAACTGATAGAGTGAATTTTAGCTGATTCAATAATAGTCATACACAACACCAAAGATGCGTTAAGAGTCCGATCAACACTTCTGGTTTGTCGTATGAAAACTATATACAATATTTTCTCGGGATTCTAACCAATTAGTTATTTGAAGAAACTTCGACATTTCGGCGCGATCTAAGGTTCTCACTGTCGAGGCTAAATTGAAAACTACATAATATTTCCAGTAATAACTATTGTTTATCTTGAAAAAAAGGACGACTCTACAAGAAATGAGATTTAAGATTTTGCTATTATAATTTATTGAGACTTTCAAAACACAGACCGCATTTTTTGGGAGGCTAGTAGGTAAGCTAGATAGGCCTACCACGTGTGAATTAAGGGGACTTAAATTAGATCTCAATCCTGAACTCTAGATTTTCATTTTGGGAAGTGTTTTGAGCTGGTATCAATATAAAAAAACAGATTATTAATCCTTTCAGAGCTGAATTTGTATGTTTATATAAGTAACCGTCAAGTGAAATAATCAGTGGCCTCTAAGTTTCAAGTCAATCAAAATAATTTCTGCGGAATAGTTGATTTCTATGAATAATTTTGGCACATGAATAAAAATCCTCACATTTTATATAAATCCTTAATTTTTTCATTCTAATATCTTAGCTTGATAACAATGTATTGATGTGACTCATTTAGGACTACGCGTCAATAGCAATAAGAAAGCGCAGTGCTGAAAAATTAATACATTTATCAGATACAAAAAAGGACAAAAAGCCTTTCAATCCATTTTCTCAGTAAAACGTTGAATCTTTTACAAGAAATTGGTTTCCATACCCTCTAAAGCTGAACCTCATGTAGAGTTCCTGGATTACAATACAACTAATAATATATTTCTTCTTTTCAGTTAAGCAATTGCAAGGTCTTTCTTCTTTAATACACTAATTTCACACCATATCATAAATTAACTACCACAAATGAAATAAATGATGGGCCTGATGTAACTCGCGGGCCATAGTGTGCGGGACCCTGATCTACAAGTTGAGATCTTCTGTTTTCTCCGCCTAAAAGTAGAACCTGTATCTTGATATCGCAACTGAAAAATGCAGGCTAACAGCAAGATAAAACCTGAGGAAGCAAAAAGAAAAAGGTAGAAACTTCTTGTTATTCTTTAGGCAGGTAAAAATTTCCGTGAACTAAGCGGAAGAAACTCTCTCCTGCCTTCATATACCAGCCTTGCGGGCGGTATGACTGCTGCTCCGGAGTATGGGGACTATTTTGTTCGAGACAAAACTTTCAAACATGCTCCCCTCCGCTTAACATATCTTATTTTTCCTCTTCCTTTTTTATTCTTATACGTACAGTTTTATATATTTCCTCTTTCTCATAACCGTTACATTTTTCTTTACTCACTCGTCTTGCTATCCTTGGCACAGAAATTGCTCCTATCTCTAAACGTTCATCCTCATTGTGAATATGAGAAAACTTTTATATCTAAAGGATAATGTCTTTAAAATTTTAATGATACTATAAACTGAAGCTTATTTTCCTACTGAAATGTACATGTACAAACTCCGACTTGTATTTAAGCAGACATTAGGTACAATGATTAAAACAAGAAATTAAAAGAACATTTTAAAGTTCCGGATGGTTGTTGGAGATGTAGATATCAGCCCTTCTCAAATGCTTTAGAAAGTGCTCAACACTTGCTGATAAAATAATGTTGGGACTAGGAGAAAATAAACAGTTGCATCCAAATTTTCAAGTATCTCTCTAGGGGGATAATTTTTGTAACATAGCGAAATTTTTCATTACAACATTGTATTGATGACTGTATATTTCATAACGGAAAATCCTCATGAATTGGAACCAAGTATCCAGCCTTCCACCAACTTTCCCTTCCCTATCCAATTCATCCCTTGTGACAGCACACTTGAAAAATCAGTTTTCCACAATATGTTAGGCCACCCACAAGAACAAGATTCGTGTGAAAATCACCAGTCACATTTTCACTACCACTTTTCTTGACGGAGGACTGACAGGAGAGTAATTAAATTCTCATTTTCAGTGCATTAAACTTGAGTGGCTCCTTGACAAGAGTGGGTCATCCCACTGTTAAATGAAATAGGGAAAAACACCTTTTTATTACAAACTTCATAGTTTTAAAATTTTCCCCATTAAGATATCCTTTATTATCTTTGTTTAAGAAATTTATATTCCACTACATCTAAGAAAAGTCACTGAGCATTAAAAAAGCATTACTTGAAGATTTCCTCGTGTTTAAATACGAGAAAAGTAATAGGTATTTCATCACGCGCCACAGTGATAAGTACCGAAACATAATCATTGGGAAAATAGAGACAACATTAAGTGATTACTTCAATAACAGATATAATAGGCCTAACAATAATAACAGTAATAATAATTTTACATATGAAAGAACTATCACGCATCTATGTATTTACGGATATCAGAGATGGTGTAAGCAATCATAAACGGCTACAAACTTACATTGTTTACTTACATTTCTGGGATACCCCACTCTCTCATGGACCCACTCACTTGCGTTCTAAGAGTAACGTTAATGGACGTATTATCATCGATAGTAGAATATATGAATATTATTGTGTTTGTTCATTGACTGCATATTAACTAATGGTTATATATTTTGAGATTATTCATTTATCCTGCTTATTTTAGAATTCCTTGTCTCAGGGAGCCTAAAGCCTGCGGATGTAGCAGGAAGAATACGTAAATAAATAGCCATTCGGCCTGTATAAAGAAGGTCGTGTTTACGTTTAAACGTTCGATATTATTAATATATTACAAATATTAAAAATCTCAATTATATAACTTAACGAAATACGGAATAAATACGTATCTCTGTTTATTTGTATATCATGCATTTAAGACCATGTTACACTGCAGGGAAATTGGTTGAGGCATTGCAATACAAACCAAAAGTCGCGGGTTCGATTCACAAGGAGGTGACTAGAATTTTTCTTTGGCCTAATCCTTCTGCTGTCACTAATATAGTGAGCTCGACTCAGCCTCGAGCAGAAATTAGTGTCAGAAGCAATCCTGGAGAAAAAGGAGGCTAAGTGTGTAAGGCTGGCAGCCTCACTAATGTCGGAAAACCTAGGAGCCTCAACCCCATAGATCACTTAGGACCTCCACGGCCTGTACAGTAAGTACACATGCCTATGAAACCTCCTATATTAATATGCTCTTTTCACTTTAGTAACACCTGATTTCTGAAAACCAGTTATGGCTTATTTAAACATTAAAATAAGACTAATAGCTTTTGAATAAATCACTTTAAATAAGATTTTCTTACAGTAATATATTTTTTATACTATTTGCAACGATTATTAAACTATTAGTTGATAGAATTTAAACATTTCTTCGAAATAGGTATATTTTAATATTCTTACGAGACCCATTTACAGAATTGAGAACATAAAAGTAATTTTAAATGAAGAAACACATTAATGGTTTAGTTAGACAAACGTTCATAAATTTATTTTACAAAAAAAAAACATATTAAATGGTAGGCCTACTACATGTAGAAATGTCTCATACTGTTAACCTAAATATTTTAAACTGAGCGTTAATCATATCTGTGAAAAACGGATTTATGCAGAAGTATGTAAGAAATAAGAAAGAATGAACTAAAATAGATTGTAATAATTTATAAACGGAAAACAATAACAATTAAAATGGATTTACCGTGAGACATGTACTAGTTAATGCAATTTAAAACTTCTAAAACTGAAATGTCATGAACTGATAATAATCTTCTACAGATAACTGCATATAGATTGAAATGTAATAATATATTTGTCAGTTAAAATTCTCTTTATATATTTTCAGCCTAGCTCAGCCAATTACTCTTGTGACAGAGTCATAATTCTTTAACTCCTTCCGACCAACGCTGTATTGAAGTGGTATAAATCACAACCAAGCAAGGGTGCTTTAGGAAACGCAGTTTCTGAACAATCAATGTCCAATGTACAGCAGACATGAAACATTTTGTACTAATGCATGGAGAAGCGCTCAAAGGCATTTTTTCTGTACTCTTCGTATCATTACTTCCACAGAGATCGTAAATGCAAATTGCTCATTACTGACTTCAAACGATGTCTTTAAAAGTATACACATAGACTACACTCAGTCTTGGAAAGTTTTACGTAACCAGAAAGATATAACAGGGGAATGTTTTCTATGCAAATTCACACTACATGAATACTCGTAAATCTTTAATTTCATTCACAACTGTACTGCGAATAAAAAATTTTTACCTAAAAATATATTTTCATAATTTATAATAACATTTTGTTAGTGAAAAGTTTGAATAATAGTACAATTTATGATCTGAACATCAAAATCCTGATTATATGAGTATTATCACATTCCAGGAATGCTTTCAAACATTAAATATAGGGTGTAAGAACATACACGACATCCCTATTTCCAATTTAAAAATTATGCTTATTTTTTAAATAGTAGTATGCCGTTATTTAAATCACATTTCATAAGAATAAGTTCAAAATATTCAGTAGAGATGAAGCTATTTACAGATGTGTTACGCAAGTCATAAAGACTAAATATTCCTTCTCTCCCTGTTATACTATCCATTCTTGAGATTATTTTGTTCCAATTTGGCACCAATGATAATTAATACATCTTACAATTTTATGATATGGCAATTAAATTAAAATTAGCAAGTTTTTTAGCTATATGCTTACAAGCTGAAATGTGTAATTATACTTTGATACCACAATGCGAACAACTGAAGACTTTATAGTTATAATAAATTATCATTAATATTGATGTCAGTATTATATATATATGTCAGTATTATATATATATATATATATATATATATATATATATGATTTCTGTTTTCTTTACTTGTCCTGTTAAGCTTTTTCTCCGGCAACCTCCGAATGAGGGAAGAAATTATAAATAAAAGTACTTTACTTTATCGGGACATTACTAGTATGCAAGTTATAGAATATAAGAATTATCAAATATATTTTCATGATAGGCCTATGCTTCAATTATTACCCTATTCTCCAAGCAACACGTATATATTTAGTATAAAGAACCTAAAGTTAGAATATTGCGCTTAGTAGCAGAAATGTTCTTATGCACATAAATATAAGTTGTAGTCTTCAGAATACTCGGATATACTTTCTCTCTCATTATATAAGAAAAAGAGCCTATAAAATATATATTTTTAACATAAAAAATTTAAAAAGCTATATAGTGTAATGAAATTTGTCATCATGAAATGAAATGAAATTGGAGAGACAATACAGCATTGTGCAATGCTAGAAAATTCTTTGAGGGTGGATGCATATGGAAGTAAGATTACACAGTGTACTGTTTTCTTGGACTGTCATTCTAAAATTTTTATAACATAACATTTTAAACTATCTACTCATAAAACGAAGAAAACAGTCAAAACATATTCCCTACTGACTATCCGGAGATTTCACTTAAAGAGTGGAGAAAAAGTCAAGAAACTCGTATACACAGCCTACTTGAAATACAGAATACGAAATAGTATTTATATAGGTATTTTATTCTGTGCATAATACACTTCCACGAACTAACAAGTAAAAGGAAAATAAAATTTGCGAAAAGAAGAGAAAGGGTTCAATAGGAACTCCTTGCACGAAATAAAACAGACAATGGAACAGCAGTAAATATTATCAATATCTTTTCAGTTCGAGGAAGAAGAAGAATAAAAAGAAGATAAATGTATCTTTACGCAGATTTTGTTATGTGATGACGTTTGCGTTTCATTTTAGTGTATCATGAGTCTAAATATTACGTTACTGAATTTTTAAAAAAGGAAATATAATTCCCTTACAAAATAATATTGCTTATAAGTGTGATACAGACTAAAATAGAAAAAGAGTATCTCGTATGCTTCAGCTATGAATAATTCTTTGCAATTATACCAATGAAGAGAATTAATGGAATAGATTTTATTTTCTCACAATAATTCGCATGATACTCACAAGATACTTAGGACAACAACAACAATCTTCAGTTTAGTTTGAATAACCCCATTCTTCCTATAGTTTATGGTTGAAAGAATTGTTCTCTAGGGATGGCAATCTCAGAATCTTGAGAGGCTCTCGCTAACCTAATCAACCAAAATGGATTATCTGATGCAAAGACACTTTATAAACTTGATCTTAAGATGCAATTGTACAAGGAACTAAAGAGTTTCTGTTCAGTCATGTAAGTATTCTCGAAGGGACACACATACAGAATGGAGTAAAACTGATATGCATAAAAACATTTCGTGTATCATAAATGTATTATCAAGATCTTTGTTTGGAAAAAATCACTCACCAGTAGCAGTCCTTTGCGAGAAATGCAACGTGCGTTCACAAGGGTTGAAGTGGACAAATTTGCAATTTATAACCACTTAGCATTTATAAATAATTTATGAAACTATTGTTAAGCTTTAGCTTACATGTTACTTGTAATTTATGAATGGTGTAATATAAATCAAAGTGAAGGAATAGCAACAAATTGTCACTTATCTGCACCGCGCGCCCATTCACGTAACATTGCAGAGCGCGCCCACTCTGCGGTTAAGCGAGAAATTATAATATTTTACTTTCGACAGCTTTTAATAAACTATCACCTATTTACTACTTTACAAGCTAATTATAGCATACGATATTTCCAGGAATATACGAACTGTGAGTAATAAATTTCGGACGTTTCTACGAACAACGAGAAGGAGACCAAAGAGACACAGAAAGTAAAATTTCCACAAAATGTTACTATTCTCTCCAAAATGCATAGTTATTTATCAAGTTTCTAAAAAATAGACACTCTAACCATTAAAACTTCAATTAATGAATACACAGTAAGGTCAAAGATATATTAGAGCACCAAGAAACCAATTATTATCTTCACCGTTTCTAGCATTAAGCAAAAGGTCAACTTGTGCTTCTTAAATTTCATTTTCACAGGACGTACGGAAAATACACTGTGAAGTACATTTTATTCCTCGTTTTCCCAGAAGGTCATGGTGTCCTTCGGTGTCTTTCGTGAGATTGGGTTAGGTGTCTTCAAATTAATCTCATTTACCACTTTCTAATTGTTGAGGAAAAGATCTCGGTAGATACATTTTAGTAGGTGATTTGGTCCGAGCGGGATTCGAGGGCAGGGTTCTTCCGCTTTAAGGACCTAAAATTCACCAATACTGACCACATTTGAACCTAGGAACCAATGTAAAACAGGGCGATTATTAAAGGAACTAGTATTCCTCTGTAGTATGTATAGCACTGCAACTTTATAGTCTACTTTAACGTTCAGAACGACTATTCAATTCTACAGCTAACGTAACATTATCCACGTAATAAGCTATTAAATTTCATGAGAGTTGGAAGGTAGGAGAATGTCTATGAAACTCGATATAGTACTGCCTCGTATTTCAGTCCTGGGATGTGTTACCTAGAATCCTATTTGCGTTGAGATTTACGTGGCAAGCTTCTCTCACAAATATCTCTGTCGATGTTGACTTCGAGTAGCAACTGATACAGCTACTTTACACCAACAGATAACGTGATACTATTTCAAAAGTTTCTCTCTGCTAGTATAATATATCCTTTTAATTCGTGTTAGAAACATACCAGATGACAATTCTCTATCATCTCTGTTGTTTATCTATTAACAGATTGATCATGATCTTAAAGTAGTGCCCCGCAGAAGTAACAAAGCCGTACATAATGCCCCTAGACGATTGGACACGTGGAAATCAGAAATGTTTGCTCGCATCTGTTCTCTAACACAATATGGGCTTCTTGTATCAGGTAGGAAGCATTCCATCCATGCCATTTTCAAAGGCAACGGGAATTTAATTCTAAGTATAATATTGAACGTTTAAGAAGGACTTGAGGTACATAATTATTAGAATATCATTAATAGTTATATGATACAAGGGCTGAAAGAAGGATTTTATTTTGCAAGTAGGTATGTTCGAATTATCCTGCCGGTTGTATTATATGGATGTGAGACATGGTCGCTTATTCTTCGGAAAGAACATAATCTGAGAGTTTTTGAAAACAGGGTGCTTAGGGGAATAATTGGGCCCAAGAGAGATGAAAATGGGGACTGGAGAAAACTGCATAACGATGAACTTCATAACCAGTACTCGTCACGGGATATAGTAAGGGTAATGAAATAACGGAAAATACAACGGGCTGGAAATGTTGCGCGCACGGGGAGAAAAGACGTAACTCGAAAATAATGACTGGGAGACCCGAAGGGAAAAGACCACTAGGAAGACCTAGATGTAGGTGGGAGGACAATATTAGGATAGATTTAAGAGAAGTAGGATTTGAGAGGGATGGTTGGATGGAGTTAGCACAGAATAGGGTTGAAGGGCAGGCTCAGGTAAGCTTGGCAATGAACCTTCGGGTTCCATAAAATTGATAATATTTCTTTAGCTTGCTTAGGAATCGTCTATTGCCATTGTCAATGTGTCCCTCTCCTCATGGTCCCTATAGGCAAGTACAGATTAGTTAGCCACTAAGGAACTGTATATGTGCGCGATCGTATCAAGAAACATGCCATTTGCCACTCTATACATATTATAATGTATAAAGAAAAACATTAACCTGGCTTTAATTGTTACTAAAAATTTATACAGAAGTACATACAGTACTAAGTACTGAAATTTTCTTATTAAATACAAGCACATCTCAATTTCTTGAGAATTGTTTAATGCATCCTCTGTACTAAGGAACTGTGATGTGTATTGTTTATTACAAAAGCATTACCTATCTATTGGCCAGCACATCTACATGTGGATCAATAGGAATACTGTGCTATGTAAACAAGCAACTGATGGCTAAGTCTAACACCAGTATCACTGAGATATACAAGCACCCCCCAGCTCTGATTTACCATTTGATCACACAACAACTCGCCTGAACACGACTGCACACTACAGTAAATGGCAACTGCCGACAGCTTACCATTCCACCATTAAAGGGAACGATCCAGTCTCGAGTTATCCATCCATAAAACAAAGCAAAACATATTACTGGAACATGCATGATGGCATTCCATTCATCTAAAGAGGTTCGTCAAGACAGTATATTCCTAGGGTTTATAAAACCGTGAATAATTATGTTTAAAAAATCGTCTCGTTTCTATTTCCAGCATATATGATATTTTAGTACAAAGGGCTTCACTTCATCCTTCCAGGGAATAGGTTTAAGCAAAACCGTGTAAATGACATCTCTATAAACATAAGAGGCTTTGTCCTGACTGACTGACTGACTGAAGAGAATCAACGTAGAGCCTAAACTATAATAGGTAGAGACTTGGAATTTTCGTTTCATAATGCAGGTGCTCGCTCTGAAAGGATTTTGAAAAATTTTGATTTTAAATGCCAAAAATTAAATGTTTTTGAGAATACGTAATCCCTTTTTACACAGAATTATCAAATCCAAATCACAGTTCACATGACAACAGTGTATTTTTGGCAATCTTTACATAAGGCTTTGGAAATAAATGAAACAAGACTTTGAAGATTAGAGAAGGTTTTCTGAAATTTATATCTGAGTAAATTATTTATCTCAAAATTTTGTAGATTATGTAAAATAATCAGTAAATGTAACCTTTTAATCGAAATGTTCGAATTAATCAATATGTTCTTTACAGCTTACAAGTTTCGCGTGCAAAGCCTTATTGAGGAAACATGGACTGATTTGGACGAAAAACGCTATGCGAGTTTTTTTTGGGGGGGGGGCTAGGGAACTCTAATCTGAGGTCTTTTTTTCCACGGGTGGCGCACTTTGATCGTGAAATGCACCGCGAAACCAGGTTTTTAGTTTTTGTTTTAAATTATCAATCGTTATAATAAAATTGTTTATGCATGATTTGGATAAGGTTCATGAATCTATGGTTCATTTTAATAGTTTCATTTGGAATTTGTATGCCCATATGGTAGCATAAGATTTATTTTGTTCGTTTATTTATAATTTTAACGTTAAACAATATAATTAGGAGTAAAATTACATAATGCCTCCAATTTATGTAAAACCGATGTCAATGTTATTACATATAATGTTTTAATTATTTTTATGTTAGATAAATGATTGAAGCACAATATCTAGCAGTTCAGTAAGTAATCGCGGGCGAAGCCGCGGGTACCTGCTAGTGTAATTATATATACTGTTACAGGGTTTATTTTAAAGCTGAATAAAAACAAATAGAAAGTTAGGAACTTATTTTTACAGTAACAATAATAATAATAATAATAATAATAATAATAAAGTAGAGAGGATAGGTTTAGCATGGTAGTAATTAGGTATCCGGACGTGGAGAAATACAAGAAAGAATATGAGAAAGGAATGTGTCCACTTTGCACTTCAAATGAAAATGTGGGAGAAATGTTTATAGATAAGAAAGTCATAGCAACGTGGAAAATAAAATAAAAAATACAAAAAAGGAACAATCTTTAAAAAATTAGGCAAAGTATTATTTTTGATAAAGAAGAAATGGATAAAAAATATGGAAGTTTCAACCTAATGACGTAAAATGTTTTATTGCACCATTGAAAATTCATTGTTTGAAACTTTTAATTGCAATGTTTTGATATTGTGGATTGGTTTACCCACAGAGCGCCTGCTGAATGCGACTAGACTACTTGCACAACAAATCCTACAAAATTGTCGTGCGGGTAGTCTAATCGCTTGCAGCAGGCGCGCTGTGCATTGGATTGTGAATCGTCGGGGTTGGCGTTACAATGATCTAAGTAAATGTGGGTTGTCGACCAAGGGCAAAACTACGCCCTACTAAGCTAAGCCAACTGCAGCTAAGCTAAGCTAAAATTGGATGCCCACAAAAAACTAAGTGAATGCTAATCAGCTATTTGTTGAGTTGGACGGACGCTACAATGAAAATGATCAGTACTGGGGGAGAAGGCAAATGTCTTGTGGAGGGGGAAACCTAGCTTAACTTACCCAGCGTGGAACTATGTGCACAGCTAACCCAATTGACGTAGCTTACTCAGTTTCCTTAGCTTAGCTTTCTTTAGTTTTAATTGATTAATTTCTTATTTCAAGTGGTATAGGACAATCAATAATCTTAAAAGCTTCCGCCTGATATACCACTATATTTGTTCTATCACAGCTGGAAGCTGAATGAGAATATAATCAGGAATACAATACAGATGATTACTTCTATTAAGTTAATTAATTTATAAACTTATATAGGCTATATATTAGGCTACTGTTTTAAAGTTTATAAAGTTTAAACATTTATTTATTTAATATACGTAATCATTTCTAAAGTATTCCTGATTAAATTCTCATTCAGCTCCAGCTGTGATTGAACAAACTAGTGGTACATCGGGCGGAAGCTTTCAAGATTGTTGTTTGTTTAGTTTGCTGCCGGCACAATGAAAACCCGCGCAGCTTTGGTCAACAACCCACTTAAGTGTAAAAATCTAAATAAAGTTTATACTTTTTAGTGCCCTCTCTTACCCTCGGAGTGCCAAGCAATTAAGGCATACCTTCGGACTTACCAAAATCTGGATCCCTCCCCAAAAAAGTCCCTAACTTCCTGTTATTTAGCCCTTGTTCTGCATCCACCTGGGATGCTGTCTAACTGACGCGTGTGGGCAGTGTTCCTTGTGTAATGTAATTTAAGTTTTCTAGAGCCCCAATTTTTTTCTTTATCCAGACTGAGGCAACATGGAATTAGCTATAGTATGCTTATGGTAATTTTTTATCTTAGACATGTGTCTCTTTTTTCTGTAAATGTTTTTCAATAAGTAAACAAAACGTTTTTAAAATTTGTTAAATTGCATCGATCTGAAATGAGCCCAATAACTATATCTCTATTCACAAAAATTCTGTGCTATTTAGCATGTAACGAGTCTATAGAAATTATTTGTATTAATGTGTCAATATTTTTACTTCCAATATTTTTACTTTTGAACTTGAAATTTTCAATTGTTTTCAATTTGATATTTTTTTATTCTAATATAATTACACTTATGTTACTACGATTCTGCTGTAACTTCACTCCTTTGATTTGGACCTACAGGTACAACAAATTATTAGACAATATTATGATATGCTATTTGAAGTAAGCATAATCCTTTTTATCGCTGAGTTTGTAACATAATATTATTCCTTTTAACTTTCTTTTCCGCTTGCAAAGTGTCATTCTACTTAAAGAAAAATTCAGCCCTCCTTCACCACAAAAAAACATGTACCCTATTAGTTAGTTACTGTACTGTACTTTAAAAAAAAATTGTTTATAATTATTTATTAGTCAAATTAAGTGGAATTTTAAGCTTATAACAACAATATGAAGTTCTTGCGTTAATACTCATGGTATATGCAGACGAAATACAATAGGTGATTATTGATAGATAGCAGATATTGATACGAATTGCTATCGATCGGGTCATAATGTTGGCAATTTAGTCACTGTTAACTGTATACTTGTTACTGTAAATATATATGAGGGCTATTTTTTAAACCTCCAATGAGGCATAAAATGAAAACCACAATGAAAATAAAAATTATTTTATTTGAACATTTAGGTACATCTTCTAGCTACACCTCTACATAATCTCACTCCGATTGAGTAATTTGTCGTAGCGTGGTACCAACTTTACTATACCCTCTTCAAAGAAGCTTGCCGCCAGCGTATTCAGAAGGGTCTTCACGGCATTTTGAAGAGTTTTGAAATTCTTCGTTGGTGTGGAAGCGCTGTCCTCCCAGATCTTTGGTTTGTTCGGGGAATTTGTGTGCGTCCATTGTTTGGATTTTTATTTTGATTCAGGATTGTCGTAACGAACCCACGTTTCATCCCCTGTCACGATGGATTTAAAAAAAAAACTCGTTCCCGTGCCGAGTAACTTTCAACTTTTTCGGCAGCTGAAGAAAGATCTGGGAGGACAGCGCTTCCACACCAACGAAGAATTTTAAAACTCTTTAAAATGCCGTGAAGACCCTTTTCAATACGCTGGCGGCAAGCTTCTATGAAGGGGGTATAGTAAAGTTGGTACCACGCTACGACAAATTACTCAATCGGAGGGAGATTATGTAGAGAAGTAGCTAGAATGTGTACCTAAATGTTCCAAATAAAACAGTTTTGATTTTCACTGTGGATTTTATTTTATGCCCCATCAGAGGTTTAAAAAAATTGCCATCGTAAATCTGAAAACTCTTTCGTTCTATAACATAATTCGGACTTCATTAGTGCGCATTTCTTCTTGCACTAGTCATTATATAAATTCAACTACTAGAAAAATTTCAAAAGCTCTCGTTACGTTACCTTTGATTAATTTTACCCTTATTATCACTATACGACCAACAGTTTTATTTTATTTTTACTGTAAATTTTACGTTATAGCCTACCGAAAAAAAGTTTGGTGTCTCATGTTTAAACTAGATTTAACTAGAATAAATCCTGGTAACAGGGGTAGAATCATTCATAAAACAACATTCCCTGTTGTTATTCATATTTACTGTACAAACTTTAAAGTAAATAATTTTCCTCTTAGAAGCAGTTTACATTCCCTATGCCGTAAAACGCATGATGTTCATAGCCATGAGAAATGGAATGGGTGAAGAACAAACAGGATGCTCTACGGATGCAGATTTGAAGAGCCCACTGATTCTGTGCAGCATCACACAATGTCAGCTCCACCTTCACCCTTATCTGCATGAAACAATAACTCCCATTAATTGGCAGCCCGAATATTTTGCTATTAGCTTCGCTGCCTAGCACAAAATTGAGGTAATATGACTTGCAAAGTAGTTGAAGTGGCAATTAATTTGAACTTGGTTCACACAGCCGTATGTGTTAGCACAAAGTGGGTTTCGGGGTGGGAAAAGGAGCGTGGGTTTGTAGGTTGAATCAATATACAAACATAGTTACTATTTTCCTATCTCATTCTCTCTCTTTCTCCCTCCCCACACATCACAGATCGCATAACGTCGCTTTTTCCTTTGTTTAAATATGAGTCCCTCTTCTTGTGATAAAAAATCACTGCTATCTACTTAATCAGATGAATTGTAATGTTCCGTCAAAGCTATTTTAAAGCAAAAACCCAGTTACATGAATATGTCATGCATTATTCTGAGTTAATTTTCAAGTTCTGGACCCTAAACGAAATTTTGTTTCCACATTTAGTCAGCCCATAAATATTAACTAGAGACTGCATATAAACTAACTTTCAATTTGAGAATCTAATGCTCCTTAAGAGCAGTTATTAAACCTTTCTCCTTTTCCTCATTCTCCTTCACTTATAACACTACAAAAGTGTGCTCACACTAACCACATTTACTGAGTACATTATTTGTATTATTCTACTTGCATATACAGTACATATACAGTATAAAATAAAACCAGTAAAGAAAAATAGAACAGCAAGGAAGTAAAACAAATAAAGAAGAATTACATTCTGAGTTGTTAAACAAATGCAATTTCCGAAGCCACTGATAACATTTTTATGGTAGTTAGTTTACCAAAACACTCATCACTGTATGATTCATTTCAAGTGTTCTAGAAAAATGAATTGTTTAGTGCATGTTATAGATACGAATAATAACAAATTTGGTTTAGGCTTCCCTGAAGAAACAGAAAAAAAAATTCCCTCAGGCAACTGAATATCTGTTAGGTTATTAAATACATCGTCCACAAATAATAATGAGTATCCTGTAAATTCTATCTGATATTAAAAGAGCGTAACTGAATCCAATTCTATTACAAACCTATACAAAACCAATGAACGAAATAGTTGTATTTTTAAATAAAAAACATATCAGAAATTTAATTGTAATTATTTCAATGATTTTTATGATTGGAATTCCAAACCTGCGGTGCATATTCAAGTTTACTATGTATAGGAGACTCATATAACTCTAAAATAATTGCATTTATTTTATAATAAAAATACCTTTCAATTCCTAAAAAAAATCCCATATTTGCTAACGTTGTCCACCATTCATTTTTATCTTAACTTAAAGTTACGTTCATTATAACAGCAAGATTGCGATTTTATCGCCATCCTTTATTCGTATTTTTGATAAAATGTAAATATCGATAGTATAAACATTCATATTTAAACTATAGTACAGACTAGTTTAATTCAAATGGAGTCTCTATAGCTCAGCATAGCATGAAATTTCTACCTATACATTTCGTACATGGTTTAAAACATTTTAATAATCGGCAGAATACTTAAAACTTCAAATTAAGATATACGTATGTTTGCAATGTTTATATATTCAGGCCATAGTATTAATCTGATTTTTATAAATTGTTTACATTATGAAGATGTATCTGATGGATATCCTTGGAAAGCTGTTTCTGATAGTTTGGAATGGTAACCTCTATATGATTTTTAGGTACAGCTTTGTTTTCGTATATTACAGCTAAATGACATTTAAGCATAAAAATACGTCAACAAATATTCAATAAAATAAAGCAAAATCGTGAAATATTTTACTATTTTAGATACACCGTAACAGTAATTTTTTTTAAAGAGGACTGAATTAATGTTCATAAAGTAATTGAACGAATATTAATAAATTTCATTTTCCAATGAGGGTCAGACTTATAAGTTAGTAAAAAGTGTCCACTGAGGGTATAAGGCGGACACTTTTTACTAACTTATAATTGAACGAAACTGAATAGCAGAAATGGGACATTTCATTATTGCAGATTAAATGAAACGTTGTTGGATATTCAGATTATTAAGCAGACTATTAAAGAAAGTGACAGATAGAGAAAAAGCAGGTATTACGATTCTCTGGTTTAAAATGTCCCTATAGAACCGAGTTACTGAAATATGCCCATTCAATTTATCAGTTCATTCCTTATTTTCATTTTTATTTTTAACTACAGGACTGGATAATAATATTTGTTTTACAAAGTTTTAGGATAAATAATTCGAAACTACAGTATGCATTTTGATTGTTGCTGGAACAGGTATTCTTTGCTATTTAGAACATTACGTGCATGTCGCTTAACAAATTATCAGATTACGTAAAAATTATTTTCATTCCTAAAATACAAATTCTTAAAACTAATTACCTCTGCATTACGGAAAATCTGTGCAATAAAATTTCATTATATTATATTATTTTGTACATAAACATAGTAACAAGTCCTAAAAATATTTCAATCATCAATCTAAAAAATTTGTAATAAATCGTTGGAAAAGATAAAACTTAACATTAATCATTAATGAACTTCATTTCCGTAGAAGATATTAACATTAATATGTTTTGTAATTTTATTTACAACCTTACCCTCGAAACTTTTAAATGTAATGCAAAATTAAAGAATAAGATACAAGAAAAATTATTTCTATCTTTAACACCTGAAAACTGCCGATGACAAACAGTACTTCTCAATACATTTTAGTAAAGTAAAGTGAAATGAAGTGATCCCTATACAGGCCACGGAGGCCCAGAGGGTTCCAGGAGATTGAGTCTCTCAGATTTTGGACATTCGGAACGTAAATGTGGTAAGGTTGCCAGCCTTACGCACCGGCCGCCTTTACCCCAAGGATTGCTCCTGGTACTCATTTCTGTTAGATGCTGAGTCGACCCCAGTGCCATAGTGCCACAAGAAGGATTAAGCCAATTGAAAATCTCCAACGACCTCATCGGGAATCGAATCCGCGACCTTCTGGTTTGTAGCGTAGCATCTCAACCACTACGCTACGGCGTACCCCTAATACATTTTAGTACCAACAACAATGGTTATATGAGTATGTATAAATATTGAAGCATTAACAGCGAATCTCTATATATCTAAAAGGCTTTGTCCTGACTGACTGACTGACTGACAGAGAATCAATGTAGAGCCTAAACTATAATAGGCAGAGACTTGGAATTATGACAGTACTTTCGTTTCATAATGTAGGTGCTCACTAAGAAAGGATTTTGAAAAATTTTGATTTTAAATGCCAAAACTTAAATGTTTTTCAGAATACTTAATCCCTTTTTACACAGAATTATCAAACCCAAATCACAGTTCCCATGACAACAGTATTGTTGGCAGTCTTCACATAAGGATTTGGAAATAAATGAAACATGACTTGACAAATTAGAGAAGGTAAATTTCAGTAAATGATGTATCTCAAAATTATGTAGATTATGTAGAATAATCAGTAAATTCAACATTTTAATCGAAATGTTCTAATCTGAGGTCTTTTCTCACCGGGTGGTGCACTTAGATCGTGAAATGCACCTCGAAACCGGATTTTTGTTTTTTTAAAATATCAATCGTTATAACAAAATTGTTTATGCATGCATATGCATTAATACAAAAAAGGAAAAGTTTTAAAAAATTAGGCAAAGTATTATTTTTGATAAGAAAGAAATGGATATAAAAATATGGAAGTTTGAACCTAATGATGTAAAATCTTTTATTGCACCATTGAAAATTCATTGTTTGAAACTTTAAACTGCAATGTTTTGATATTGTGGATTGGTTTACGCACAGAGCGCCTGCTGAATGCGACTAGACTACCTGCACGACAAATTCTACAAAATTGTTGTGCGGGTAGTCTAGTCGCTTGCAGCAGGCGCGCTGTGCATTGGATTGTGAATCGACGGGGTTGGCGTTACAATGATCTAAGTAAATGTGGGTTGTCGACCAAGAGCTAAACTACGCCCTTCTAAGCTAAGCCTACTGCAGCTAAGCTAAGATAAGCAAAAGTTGGATGCCCACCAAAAACTAAGTGAATGCTTATCAGTTGTTAGTGATTTGTTGAGTTGGACGAACACTACAACGAAAATGATCAGTACTGGGGGAGAAGGCAAATGTCTTGTGGAGGGGGAAACCTTGCTTAACTTACCCAGCGTGGATCTATGTGCACTGCCAACCCAATTGACGTAGCTCAGTTAGTTTCCTTAGCTTAGCTTTGTTTAGTTTTAATTGATTAATTTCTTATTTCAAGTGGTATAGGACAATCAATAATCTTAAAAGCTTCCGCCTGATATACCACTATATTTGTTCAGTTACAGCTGGAAGCTGAATGAGAATATAATCAGGAATACAATACAGATGATTACGTCTATTAAGTAAATTAATTTATAAACTTATATCAACTTATGTCAATAAATCACTACAAACTTAAAACTTCACGTCATGGTCCACAGGTATGGTTACCAAAAATGGAGACAGGCCCTTTCAGTGCCACAAGTGATATGTCTACAAACGTAATAATTCTGTTAATATTATGTTCTCTGCAGTCCGTCATGGATTTATATTACATAGTGTGAGAAAATAAATCTCATTCATTACAGGGTTAAATATAGCTAATTTAAAGAATAATTTGTTTCCTCGGTCATTGAAATTTCATAAAGGAATTAATAATACTGAGGAAACATTTTATATTAAGGGTAATTAAATCACGGAGGATGAAATGGGCTGGACATGTTGCGCGCATGGGGGATCAAAGACATATCTCAGAAGTATTGACTGGGAGATCCGAAGGGATTAGACCACGTGGAAGACCTAGACGTTGGTGGGAGGACAATATTAGGATAGATTTAAGGGAAGTAGGATTTGAAAGGGATGATTGGATATACTTAGCACAGAATAGGGTTGAATGGAGGGCTCAGGTAAGCGTGGCAATGAAACTTTGGGTTCCATAAAATATATATTCCCTTAGTTTGCTGAGGAATCGTCCATTGCCATTGAGTAAGTAAGAGGAGAAATTTTGTTTATAATATTTTATTCCGCTAGAAGCCACAAACACAGTAGTGCCTGTTCTTAGTGCTTCAAGAATAAAATTTCCTTTCCATGCATACACGAAAAAAAACAATACTAACTCCTGCATTTTATTGTCTCATGTACACTTATGTTCAAATATAAACCAGAACTTATAACCGTGAGGTTAAAGCTGTCCAAGTTCAAAGTTCTCCCTCGGTGAATAGAATTCAATTCCTACACGAAAGAGCAAACACATAAACCTTAACACAGACGAATATCACTGAAGAGACAAGTATTCCCAAACCATTATAATCCTCTAGAGTCATTTTATGTCCCATAAACGCAAGTGCCATCATTTCTCTCCTTCCTGTATCATAAAATAAACAGTGAAATATAAATGTTCCTGTTTTCTAAAAGAGTGGGAAAATAAACGCGCAGTGATTGTAGATTTATAAACCCTACAGGTTTGAGATGATGATCACAACACTTGCCCTAGATTGATAAAAAGAAAAATCTTACGGAACTTCAATCAACATAATATTTAATTAATACTTCAGCAATCAGACCTTAGAAAATTTCACATTCTCAGGATTACTAAATCATTCTCATTTTTCTCTCTTTAGCAGTAGGTTATGAACTGTTTCACACGTAAAATACAAGTAAAACATGTAAAATAGGTAAGTAAAAAGCTATTTTTTGTTCGATCATACTCTTAATATAATATGTGACGTAACGACATCATAACGATTTCCATAACGATATACATTTCCATTATGACATCGGTGTGGTATCCATTATTATCGAACAAGGAACGATCCTGAGACCTTGAGAGTACCGGATGAAAACTGCGTAATAAATAGAGTGTATTTAAAATAAAATAAATTCAGTTTGTGTTAATTTTAATATCATACTGAATGAATTCATTTCGTGTTGTCGCTCCTCTCACGCAGCGGGCCAGGGTTCGATTCCTGGTCGTGAAAAATTACCTGGTGGGGTTTTCTCTCACCTGTGAGACAAATGTCAGGTAACTTTACGTCCTTGTGGTCCCCGGATATCATCTGGCCGTTATTATCATCTTCATCCCATCCTCGCCTTGTTTGGAGTGAGTGTGTGTATGTGAATGGTGTGTCCCGTCCTGTGTGTTTGTATTGTCTCGGAAGTGGCCCCGGCATTGGGCTGATCACTCATTCGGGGAGTCCCTCCATGTCCTTGTCTGGTCATAAAAGTAAGGCCGGGTCGCATAAAGATCCCTACAAGGGAGGGGTAAAACTACGAAAGAGAGAGAGGTTTTGATGTGTTTTTCTTTTTTTAAACTTAATTTTTTTAATAATAATATTTCTTACTAAGGAATACTATTCCTATGAAAGTACAATGTTTAATAAAAGATGGAAAAAATATAATTATTTAATCACTTTATATGCTTCGGTAAACGTTGTAAGCTGCAAATATTCTCCCTCATGACGTAAGCGTCGAAAATAAATCTTTAGTAGGCCTACTTAAAATGCACTTTTGAACACATAAATTTTCGAGAAAATTAAACACATAGGCGTACTTTTATCCAAGGACGTAAGTTTTCTTGTGTATGTGTGAGGAACTGAAGTGCTGTGCGTTGTTTAAGTGAGGATTAATGAGGCTTACGTCTTCATTATGCAATCTCCATGCCATTAAAATGGAGTTGGTAGCATATAAATTTCTCAATATTAGGCATGCTTCGGCATACTAACGTCATCTCATTTCTCCCCCTTCAAATCTCCCTTCATTCACTCTATCCTTATTCATATGCCTACAGCAACCATTTCTCACTTTATTATTATGGTGATCCCAGAAACGCACTGTCTTCGCAATTGTTGTTGTTGTTGTTGTTATCATTAGCCTTATAATTATTATTATTATTATTATTAAAACTATTGATAAATCGTGACAATCACTCACATTCAGTATTCGTCAAAAAAATTAATAAGAATTAAAGATTTATGTGCAATCCAATAATTTTTACGATTATAATTCGATATAAAATCAGGTAAACTGACATATCAATGTAAATAATGCTTTTGTTTAATCATTGATAACTGGAATTATGATATGCAGAAAATAAGTTACTTTCGTAAATACATTTCCGAGTTAAGCTCAAGATCGATTCATTAAGCAGGGAAGAACAAAGGTCTCAAATTTGATAAGCATATGTGAAGAAACATGTGGGTAGTGTTATTTGTCAAAGCTAACTGTATTGCAACTTCCAAACCCGTATATAAACACTGTAAAACAATATGTTGTCATGAGAACTGATTTGCATTTGATAAGTTCTATCTAATATATTACCATAAAATAGGCAATAAACCGGGCATTAATTCAGTACGAGTCAACCGATTTGGTCCAAAATCAATAGGCTTCGTTCCGCAGATGTTATACATGCGTATACCAAGTATCATGAAAATCCGATAACGCGTATTCGAGTTACTGCACGTACAGACATACGGACGGACGGATAGACATTTCGCGTCCACCACACAATCTCATAAAAAATCATTATGCCATTTAAGAAAATCAGGTAAACTGGTATAACGAAGTTCCAGATAAAGTAAATATGCCTTATTTCACACGCTTTTTATATACATGGGTCAGACTTTGTATTAATAATATTGTTATATAGTAAAAAAAGTAAAGTAAAGTGTTCCCTATTACAGGCCATGGAGGCCCAGAGGGTTCCAGGAGGTTGAGGCTCCCAGATTTTTAGCATTCGGCACATGAAGGTGGTAAGGTTGTCAGCGTTACGCACCGGCCGCCTTTACCCCCAGGGTTGCTCCTGGTACTAATTTCTGTTGGAGGCTGAGTCGACCCCAGGGCCATGGTGCCACCAGAAGGATTAGGCCAATTGAAAAACTCCAACGACCTTATCGGGGATCGAACCCGCGACCATCCGGTTTGTAGCGCAGCGCCTCAACCACTACGCTACGGCGTACCCCCATTGTTATATCTGGTATCTGGTACCCTATGATCCCCAGGTGGGGCGAAGGGGCCTCCAAGTTGAGGTTTCATTACCTATACTAATTTTGATATGCTTATTTTCCGAGAGAGGGTAGAGGGACAGGCCATTGTTATATAGGCCTATCTAAAACACAAATGTTTAAAAGTACCCTGTTTAAATTCATTTAGTTAGTAAGCAATTCATGGGTAGTAATGTAAATAAATACCCTTCACAAACTATAAATCACAATCGTCTGGGTTTAAGAAAATACTGTGAAAATCATTAACGTGTGTTTACTTACCATCTGTTATCTGAAGGTGTAAATTGTCAATAAACTTCATGGTCTCCTTTGAGGGATATCTAATACACCTTATATCTTCAAGTACAGTAATTAAAATAAATAAAACTAGGGGTATTGCATAATAACTTACAATTATTTATTATAATACAATGAACCAATTTACACAATATTGTAAAGTATTAAAATCAGTGGTAAAACGACTGGATATTTTCTACAC